>CAWUFW010011776.1:0-487500 GCA_963921515.1 Calotriton arnoldi | reverse complement strand
CAGAATTTCTTCTAAATCCGAAGATAAGCACTGTAGGGCCCAATACACTTCTTGTATCCATCCCGCACTCCATCGGGGTCGGCCATATTTTTTTACTTTGACCCTGTCTAGTGCGATTGCCACTTTGACCTTTTAGCTGCTAGTTTTTATCAAAAACTTTAAAAATTCATAACTCTGGTTCTACTAATTTGATTTTTGTTGTTTTGGTGGGTGTCAAATAATTTGTTGGTTTGGGATTGCAGCCTTTGACATAAACTTAGTTTCTCCACTGGCAAGGTACCTACCTAGTACACACTCAATGTTGATGCTATAGATTCAAGTCAGTCTTTCCATAAGCTGTAGCACAGCAAACATTTATCTGAATCATGTAACCCACATTGATGCTAAATAATTTCTTCCCTTGACACCCACCACTAACCTCATACAAAATGCGCATCATAAATAGCTCCAGTCTTTCTGTTACCTCATGTAAATTAGGATCCAATAAACATTTATGTTCCCTCAAGTTAATTTAGAGATGTTTTTAAAGTTCATTTTCTAACATGCCTTATGCATTCACTGCTCTTGTCTGCAAATATTTACGAATTGTAAATGCAGTACAAGACAGCACATGGCATGGCTTCGAACTATTCCTCTGAATTGGAAGAAACGCTTGTAATGATTCACCCTAATCTGAACAACCACAAAGAACACCACAAACCTAATAATAGATGAATGGATATATTGTGACCTCATTTACAATAGTTGATGGGGCCCATATACACAATGTCATGCATCCATCTACAAATGAACACAATCTGAGCAGCACTAACACACAGTTATTTTCCCAAGAATACTTAAGGATAGTTTAAGGACATTATGGCAATCCCTGCACTTCCCCTAATGTTGCTGACATCTAAAATCATTGAGCTTCGTAAACAATTCAACATTGGGAACACCATGCTCCACAGAAACATTGCTGTCAAAAATGCCTTTGTTGAACATAACCTTCCAGGGCAAAAAAATCCCTCAACACTCTGACCATAATCGAAATAAGTAATAATGAGACCTTTGCACATACTCTAACGTACACTGATATTCTGATAGTTAATTATAAAATCATTATCAACAACTGTGAGTCAAACAAAGAGCAGGGTATGGGCTTCATTGTCCTGGATTCCTTCTCCTGAAAAGTAATAGATACTCCAATCTTTGAACCATTAGACTGAGTCCTTATAGCTGCATTACTAAAGGAAAGCAAAATACCTTTCCCACACACATCTTACTTCTAATGCCAAATCACTTCATCCCCCTCAGTCTCTCTCCTGGACAAACTAGTGCCTCCTCAACTTCCATATCAGTTACAAAATAGGCACTGAGGGCCAGATTTATCAAGGGATTGTGTTGCCCTTGTGTCACCCAGGGTGTCACAAGGGCAATGCAACCTCGAAGTTAGATTTACCAAGCAATGCAAGGCCACCTTGCTTAGCCGTGTGTTGCTTGGTAAATCCAGAGTAACGCAAGGTAGCGCAAGTCACTGCCTTGTGTTACTCTGTCCATGGGTAGAGTGTGGGTGTTCCCACGCATCCACCCATGTATTTTGATGCATTCCTAGGTTTACCAACACTGGTAAGCCAGGGAGTGTGTCAAAATGCTACGACTTCCCAAGGGAGGAGCAACGATGAGAAATATCTCTATTTCTCCTCGCTATTTCCTCTTTCAAAGTGTGCTGCATTCTGCAGCACATTTAGAAAGAGGAAAATGCCTCTGAGGATTGGTTTTGTGCAGGAAGGTGCCCCTTTCTGCACAAAACAATCCTGTCCACAATGCAAGCACATTTGCACCACAGTGCAAGGAGAGGGCAGCAAGGCACTATTTAATGTTAAATGTGGCACATTCCTGCCCACTCCCTTTCACGAATCGCAGCACAGCAAGGTGTCTTGCAGCATTGCATTGTGTTGCATGAAAGTATGACACATCTGGCCCTAAGATTCTGCCATCTACACTAGAATGTTCCTCACTCTACGCTACAAACCTTTCTAATACTGTACTAGCCACCTTGTCCCAAAGATTCTGTGTCCTCAGTGTACTTACAACCGGTTGCATTGATGAGCTTCATATTCCTTTCAAAGCAATAGTGTCAGTGCACTGGACCTCTCATCCTTCGCATCCCTCTAACCCACTTATCTTTGCAGCCAAAAAATCAGAGCAGTACCAAATGGCTCATTCTGTCTTCAGGCTAGGATATACACGACAGATGACACCATTCATTGCTCCTATTGCAGGAAAGAAAACCCTTCCTGACATTCTGTCCCATCCACAAGACACTGCATGGCAGAGACTCCTGATACAAAAGAACAATATTCACATTTAGAAGCTAACCGGATGCATAGATGTTTTAGAAAACAACCTACCTACTGGTCTCCTCACTAAATGTGTAAGGTTTGGCAGTAGTTAATCACTCTACACACACAGACCACCCCTCTGGAACCCAATGTTTTATAGCTCCTGTTTGAAATTGATTTTATGTGATTTTTTTGGGAAGATGTTCCCTATGTACTCACCTCCTCATAAGGAGCCTGGCAAACCAAAAGGACCAATGACCAAATTGCCTTCTGAATCTCAGACCATTATACTCTTTCTTGTCTGGTTGAGTGGCTAAGAAACAGTGAGAAAGCAGTATGAATATTTTACTAAAATCCCATGTAGCATAAATACATTGTGTAGCCCTGCTGTTCTTATTTGGATGTGGTAATGCCAACCCAATGTTTTCTGCTCTAAAGACTCAAAATGCAACCCTTGAATCCACAGCCTACCCGTGTAAAATGCAGTTTCAGTTTTTTTTGTGCAGCCTTCTCAGTAGTGGGCAACCAAACAGAAGTACTGTCCTTTAATGTTGCACTTCACCAGTGGATAAAGACACCCACTAAGTGAAGGTGTTAAGTCAGACTTTTGCCAAACCTTTCTCAGGATACTTAGCACTTTTTAGCCTAGATTCACAAAGAATGAATCCCTGAACACAGAATGCTATTTTTTATTCAGAAGACATTGTGAGTTCGCCATGGGAATGCCCATTGCTCTTGGTTATTAAAATGTAAAGTTTCTCCATAAAACAAGTATCATTCATTTTCTGAAATATCTTTATGGGTCTGAACCACAAAGGTAAACTTACACTTTTGTGTAAGTGTATATTTTTTGGGGAATTCACAAACTCCAATTTAATAGCAAGTTTACGACTGCTGAAACTCCACAGTCGGGCGTAGAACTCCACACTTAAAAAAAAAAGACATGCCTCTTTTTTAAGTGCGGAGTTCTCCACCCTGTTCTAATCTTAAACCAATCCTAACCTTAAATATAGTCATAAAGGAAAACCTGACCCTTGCCTTTAACAATTACTTCAGCCTTCACCATTATCCTAACCTAGGTTATAACAAAAACTCCATCAGTAAACCTAAGCTAAACGCTAAGTCTAATCTTACCCAAATCTCAACCATAACAATAGAATTTAAAACAACTCTAACATTTAAAAAAAAAACAATCCATATCTACCACCACTACCCCAATCAAGGTTCAGGCGGAAAATCCAGACAGAGCACCTACTAAGCAAAGTCTCTCATATTTCTTTCTTGTATATGCACAAGTATTTGGAATCCATGCCTAATCAACTTTGACATTGCATGAAGAGATAGCTGAGTGGCCATTCGCTTACTTGTTTCATGAACTATCTTTCAGGATCCACAAATTATTGTGAAATTTACTAGATCTTGAGGGCTATGTTGTTTTCAGGTCCATATTTAAGCCTCACTGAGAACCACTAAACTCTCCAAGCTGCATTGCACAGTTCCTTCTGGCAGTTAGGAAGAGCTACGATGTGCTGATCATTGATTTCAAAGAAGGAGCACAAGACTTTGATAAGGATGCCTCTGGCCACTACAAGAGACAGACATTGCAGGCACCTCCTACAAACAGACAAAATGTAAGGTATTGCAGTAAGACATGCAGCTACAATGAATCTCAAGATGATAATATACAAATTGTGAGAATGGTGTAGTGCTTGAACAAATTTAAGTGTAGCACTCCAAAAGATTGGTTATGGGGGCGTGGCCAAGATGGTGCGGCATAGAAGCTCAATCTTGGAGCTCCGCCGGGCGAGGCCCTCATATGCAGTAAACCCAGATTTACAGGTGTGGCTGCAGCCCTGACGGGAGCTGCGATGTGGGCTGACTACCGGGGGTGCCTTCTGGGGGTACGATCGCTGTGAAAGGAGGTCTCAGAGAGGATCACCTCAGCACCCACGATGTGAGCGCAAGATGGCGGCTCATGGTCCGGCCAGCGGGGGAAAGCAGCGTCCGGAACAGCTATACACCCAAACAGGAGCAGCCTTAGCGGACCCCCTGACAGGGTGAAGGGACTCGGGTGAAGCATGAAACCCACAGTGCCGCAAGTGGAGAAAAGCGACGGTGGTTGGCATCTGCTAGGGCTCGAAGTATCTCCTGCACCTTGACTGCAAGGCACGGACTGGTGGGCTGAGACGAGTTTCCTCCGTAGTGGAAAGCCCCCCGGTGATGCGAGTGGAGGCAAATGAAGGAGGGCATAGCTTGTTGGGGCCTGCTGGGCCTCCCGCACCCATCTACAAGACCTGGACTGGTGGGCTCAGACTGGTGGACAGCAGTGGGCCAGCCCAGGAGAGAGAAGGCTTGATCTGGTGCGTGGTGGTCCTGGCCACTGCGGTGGGTTACCAAGGCCGTCTCAGAGGCCTGAATTGCATGGGATCAGTGCTCGCTCCCCTGAGTTGGTGGAGGGTGTGAACTGGAGTGTAGGTTGATTAAAAGGCCCTGAGAACTTTCTGCATGGCGCATGGATGTGAAAGTCCCCACGGAGGCTTGAAGTATGCAGGATTAGCGCTTCCCCCAGGCCTGGCTGACTCTTTCGGCCTCCAGCGCCTGACGCCTTTGGTCCAGTTGCATGCAGGGAGTGTCTAGGAAAGGTGCTACCGGCAGCTCCTGGTGTCTTGGGATCCCCCAGACTGCCTTCAGGCCATGCAAAGAAGGAAGCCTCCATAAAGGATCTCCTAAGCAAATCTGGTGCCAAGAAAAATCAAGTGCGCTCTGGTTCCCGCCAAGAACTTCTGTCAGTGACGTGACCCCAGCTGTGGATGCAGCCAGCATGGAGGAACCGGTCACTCGCCATTTTCTAGAGCAGCTGTTTGGTACCTTGCAGAATGACTTCATGGCTCTGCAACAGAAGGTAGCCACAGACATTAGAACTCTCAAAACTGATCTATATGAGCTGGGGGACAGGGTAGATGCCCTGGAGAGAACAGGGGACAGTAGAGAGGAGGAACTTCATGACCATGTGTGTGAGCTGCTTGAGCTGAGGGACAGGAAAGAGGAGCTGTGCTACCGTCTGAAGGATCTGGAAAACAGATCCAGATGCTCAAACGTCCGTATAAAGGGGGTTCCACTTCAGATGGATGCGGAGAGACTGGAGGATTTAGTGGTGCGGCTCTTCTAGCAGGTGGCACCAGCGCTACAAGATAAAGATATCCCTCTAGATCGCACTCACAGGGCTGGACGCCCAGCCACTGGGCCAGGACGGCCGCAGGACATTCTCACCTGTCTCCACTCCTACACACTAAAGGAGATGATCATGGCGGCCTCACAAGACATGTCAGTGATGTCTTCCAAAGGGATGCAGGTTGGAATCTACCAGAACCTCTCTCCGCTCACTCACCAAAGACGAAGGACCTTGACGCCAGCCACAACCTTTCTGAGGGAGAAGGGTGTTCGCTATAAGTGGGGCCACCCCTTTCGGCTGACCTTCATATGGAACCAAGAAACACACGTGGTCCGCACGCTGGAGGAGGCGTGGTCCGTGCTGGGCTCCAACATGGCCTTCGATGGCTAGACCCCTGGCATGCAGCAGAGACCGGTGGCGAGGAAAGCAAGCAGATCACGGCATCAGATTCCAAAAGTCATAGAGAAAGGGAGGCGCTCCTGTATCAGCTCCAGCAACGTGAGGAAGTGTCAGAGGCTGTGGGTCCATAGGCCCATGCTGGGGCTTGTCTGGCAACTTTCACACCATTACACCGGGAGAGGAGGCTGGGAGTCTCCATCTGCAGTGACTTTGCCTGGCATGACCCCACTCTTACCTTGTGCCCGAGACGTGGAGATGGCTGGAAGCCAGGTTGATGGACCCACCTTGTCTGTGACATTTTTTCCCAACTATGGGATCATTTTTGTAATGTTGGTTTATTTGTTATTGTTCTATCTTTTTGGGTTTCTCCTTCTCTCCCCATCCCACCTAACGGGAGGGCTCTTGCTGCATACTCAGGGGGTACGATATGGTGTTGTCCTTTTGGCCCCCCAATGTTTGCTATGGAGGATGCAGCAGTACGCTCTATGGGAGTTTAGCTGTCTGATTTCGGGCACCTGATCTCCCTGTCCCAGGTCAGCTCTCCTTTTTCGCTGCCTTGTACATCTGTGGGGTGTGGGTGCTCATTGGGAAGGCTTGAGTATGGTTGGCCTCCTCCTAGTCGGTGTCTGTGGGGGGACCCTGATACTTCCTCAGCAGCACCCTCAGGGGACTGTACTTATAATCCGTTTCCTGTGTGCTTCTTTTTCTTTATCTGCTAAATAGTCCCTCTCTTCCCACATCAGTGTGCCCTTTCAGCCGCACTCCTCTGCTCTCTACTCTGGGGGAGTTTGGCGACCTGCCCACAGGCTAGCTACACGTACCGTAGACATGCACAACCACCTTTTTAAGATATTGAATCTCAATGTTCGAGGCCTTAATGCCCCGGCGAAGCAGTTGGCATTGCTTACATTTCTCAGGGAAGCCAAGTGCGATGTATGCTTACTGCAAGAAATGCATCTGTTACCCACAGACTGGAAGTGTCTTAGGTCAAGGTGGTTCGAGCATCAATATTTTTCCTCCATGTCGGGGAAACAGGTGGGGTGGCCATTCTGCTTATGTCACATTTTATGGGGAAGGTTCTTTCAACTCAATCTGAAGTCCCGGGCTGGCTGCTATCTCTGCGGGTGGAGGTTGGGAATCGCACCTATACTATGGCTTCAATATACGCACCCAACGACTCGCAGGAGGCCTTCCTTAGAAATGCTCTGGGCAAGGTCTTGGCTACCCCAGATGAGGATTTAGTAATAGGGGGGACTATAACATAGTGAATAACTCCCAGATGGATAGATCGGCATCGAGGGCGGGGAGGGCTTGGGTGTTCTCGGGCTCCATGCAGAATTGGTTGACATAAGTGGGGTTGGCGGATAAATGGCGCCTGCGCAATCCCTCCACTAGGGAATACATCTTTTTCTCTGTAGTATATCAGTCCTATGCCAGTTTAGACCTTTTTATGACTTCCTACCGCATGTCGCGGGCCACGGTACTGGCCGATATAGGAGTGGGGGTGTTATCGGACCCCTCTCCTCTCACCCTTTCATTGAGACTGCCTCGGGGCCAGGCCCCTCAAAGGGGGTGATGGTTGAACCACAGACTACTCACATACGACAATAATGTTGTGGAGATTCGGAAATCCATTCCGAATTTTCTGGACGCAAATGACGTAGGCTCCACACCAGATGCATTCCTTTTGGATACACTAAAGGCAGCCCTTCGGGGTCAGTTCATTGCCATCGCAGCTAGGCTAAATAAAGAAAGGAAGGTCAAGCAGGAGCAACAAGAGTGCACAGTTAAAAAACTAGAGGGGGTTCACCAACGCACGGGTTCTACTCAGGCCAGGCGTCAACTTAACGTGACCCGGAAACAATTGAAGGCACTGGACGCTACAGGGCAGGATTTGCTCTCCTGCACACCAGACAGAAATACTATGAAGGAGGAAACAAGGCAGGTTGATTGCTAGCACACAGACTACGAGCACAGGTGGCCCAATGCTGGGTTGTGTAGGTTGAGGGTCCGGAGGGGGTGAATTTGAGCATTTCTACTCTGCACTTTACACTGCGGAGACGTTGGATGAAGCGGCGGCCATTAGCTATGTCACAGGGGCACCAGTGACTCCGCTCCAAGACTCAGAGGTGGTCAAAATGGATGTTGATATTAGTCGCGAGGAGGTAGTCCGAGCTATTCAAAAACTCCCTAGAAGATGGCTTCACCTCTGGATTTTATAAAATGTTTGTGCTTATCCTTGCCCCTCTGCTTGCCCATCTCTACTACTCACTCAGTGGCACCGGCTGCCTTACGCCATCCATGCAGATGGCCACTATTGTAGTTCTCCCGAAGCCAGGCAAGGATCCGAGGAGATGTGCCTCATATCAGCCTACCTCTCTACTAAATGTTGATTTAAACATTTTCACCAGTGTGCTGGTCTATATGCAGGGTCTCATTGACCCAGACCAGTCAGGGTTCATCCCTGAAAGGGGTTGTAGCAATGGAACCAAGCGACTCTGCCACCTCCTTGACAAATCACAATGCTCCCAGGTGCCTGCCCTGCTCTTGTCTGTGGACGCTGAAAAAGCCTTTTACAGGGTGCACTGGCCCTACCTGCAGGCGGTACTTGCTAGATTTGGGCTAGGGGGGAGATTTCAATGTTAGGTCAGCTGTAACTACGTTCTCCCGGAGGCCAAGGTCCCTGTGAATGGAACCTTGTCCCGCCACTTTAGGATCTTGCGGGTAACTCAACAAGGGTTTCCCCTGTTCCCCTTATTATTTGTGCTCTACATGGAGCTCTTTGCGGGGCGTATTCATCAGTACGCTGATATCTTTGGGATTAACATGGGAGACAGGGAACATAAAATACCGCTTTACGCCAACAACATGCTATTAATGCTGACGCAGCCAGTCACATCCTTGCCCCCTCTTTTAAAGGAAATGGAAAACTTTGGCAAAGTGTGTGGGTTTAAAGCAAACCTGCAGAAAACGCATGTTCTTTGCCTGACGACCCCTAGGGAAGATCAGGCATGATTGACAGGCATGTTTCCTTTTGATTGGGCCTCCGGATCTTCTCCACACCCAAGCGTACGTCGCAAGAAAACTATGCCACCCTTCTTGCTATGACGAGATCGGAACTCTCAAACTGGAAAGCATACTCATTGTCTTGGTTGGGTAGATTGATGGCGGTTAAAATGACCCTACTCCCCTGCATTTTATACGCCATGCAGACGCTGCCGCTACAACCCCCTCCCTCGGTGTTATCCAAACTACAACATCTTATAGGTGATTTCGTGTGGGGTGGAAAGAAAGCTTGCATGGCCCATAACCAGACATATCTTAAACAAAAGGATGGGGGGTTGGGTGTTCCCCCCTAGAAAAGTATTAACAGGCAGCCCAACTACGCTACATGATAGAATGGTACAGAACTGCATCCGCAAAGCACTGGTGTTTTATTGATCACTTGGTTGCCGGGATACACGCGTGGAAAGTACCTTAGCTCTCTTTTTAATACTGACCTGTTGGAGTGTATATCTCACCTGTAACCTGGGCGGCAGTGGGGGCTTGGGATAGGGTGCAAGAAGCAAGATGCCTCTCCACAGAGACAACTCCTCTGACCCCTTTTATAGGCCACCCGGAATTCCCTTCTGCAGTGAAATGTGATGGCTATGTTAAGTGGCAAGAAGATAACTGTAAGAGACTAGGGGACCTTTTCCATGAAGAGGGAGTGATAGATTTCACACAGCTCCTTTCTGGGTACAGCCTACCCCCTGACGCTTACTGGCAATACATTGCCGTGAGACATTGTGTCACACTCCCCCAGATACGCCGCCATGCTAGCTGCCCCCTGACGGATTTCGAAAAATGGTTTGTCACCCATTACTCCGACAAACGCCTGCCTTCAGACATGAACACTTTTCTCACTGCACCTTTACACCACTCTAAATCACCAGCGCAGCAAGTCTGAATGCGAGCGTGAATTTTCCATTAAGGAATGGCAGGACATTATACACAGAGCAAGGGCTTCTTCATGCAGCACTGCCGGCAAAGATATATTCCTCAAAATTGCCCATTATTGGTATTACACTCCAGTTAGGGTTGCCCGGTAGAGGGTAGGTGGGGACCCACAATGCTGAAGAAAATTCGGGCAGGAGGGCACCCTAACGCATTTGCTGTGGTCGTGCCGAAAAATCCAGCAGTTTTGATCAGCCATCCTATCGGACATCGACAATATCTATGAGACAGAACTGCCTAGATTCCCAAGTTATATTCTGCTGGGTTTACCTAATGCCCTAACTTACCCTCTAAGGTCTTGTCATGGAAGAGCTATTACTTAGGCCTTGGAGTCAGCCAAGCAGATTCTTTTATCCCAATGGGGCGCGAACGCAGTTCCGACCCATCTGGATTGGTTGCATAAATTGTGGGAACTTGTGTGTATGAAAAGATGACGGCTAACGTCACGTGTAAGCTGCCGCATTTTGATAGAACATGGGGCTTAACCATCAGATTCCTAGCGAACGAGTTTGTTGAATTGACATGTCCAATATATCCACGTGTGCTTTGCCTCACTCAGGCAGTTTACACTGAGGAGTAATTTGCTTAATCATGTATATACAGGGCACTGACGCAGGAGTAACGCACCCAAGTGTGCTGATGCTTATCTTTGGCTGTTGAGCGCTCCCTTTCTCTTTTTCTGTTTTATAATTTGTCCCTCTCCTATTATTTTCCCATTCTCATTTATAAAGCAGTTACTATTAACCACCTGCTCTGTTTTGAAAACCAATAAAAAGATTTAAATCACAAAAGATTAGTTACATGAAGGAGACTGCATAGGCATGATACTAGCTTCAGGCACTTTGTTCGCGAACATGTACAGGATCTGAGAACTTAGCTAATTCAGGAAACTTTGTTTAGAAACCATGCATGTTCATGCTTTAAATTTAGGACATGCATAATAGCAGTTTACGTCTTATCGCTTTTAATCATGATGCTCTTGGATTGACTCGATGCATGAGCAAACTGTAACTATAGGGATAAAACACGAGATACATGTGCCACAAGTGCAATCCTTTGATTAATTTTGTAACAAAGCTCAGTAAGCTTTGTCACTAGCAGTTGATGTGTGTCAGTAATATGAAAGCCCTGAAATGTCAATTTGCTATTGCAAATATAACTCATCCATATTTCTCTCCTTATCTACCTTTCTCCTAAATGAAGAGTTTACCTCATCTGTAATTTTAAATTGTTTTGTTCATCCCTTTTTCCCCATCCCCTGCATTTATCACTCATCTTTGTTTTTGAATAAATTACAGGAGCTTTGAAATAGTTGGAGAATTATGGGAGGCCTGATTCCAAACAAAAAACATAGGTGGAATGAAATTTGAAATCCTAACCCTATAATGCTGAAATAATAATATTGTTTAAAAAATCTTTTCAAGCAGTTAAGGAGTGGTACATAATTTGTATAAGATATGTAAAATAAAAATGAACAAATCACATCTAAACTTTCAATTGCATTAAAAAACTATATATTATTGAAAGGTATCTTGTCAATGTATCCATAATGCAAATCAATTTTCCTAAAGCATAACTTACTGAAAAGGCTGAGGGGTAACTTTCTATCCATTCTTGAGCAATAAGGCTCCTAAATTACCTGTGGAAATAAAAATCAGTCTACTGATGACCAGCAGAAAACAATTCTAGGTCATACACCCTTTACAACAAGTCAAATTGTGGTGAAGAGGCCATTGTTTTGTGAGCAACTCACTTGTCCAATCAAATAGTTTTCGCAATTACTTTGAAGGAGCGACAAGCTGAAATAATGTGCATACAACTATCAACATTATCATTCTAAAAACAAGGCAATTTCTGAGATATCTGCTCGATTATTCTATGTGTTGTCAAGTAAAACTGTCTCATATTGAGGTACTTTCTTTTTCTAAAGGTGATACCCATAACTTCAGATTGTTTCAAATTACACATCCTAGTTTACTGGGGAATTGTAACCTGATGTCTTCTGCCATTTACTTATAATAGCAAAAAACCTTCAGCATTAGGGATCAGTCGGGGAATATATCAACAATAAAAACTTTAGCTGTGCTACTCTGAGCATAAATCTTAGATACTATATCTAAGTAATTTCTTATTACTGAGAGTTGATTCCACAATTAAATCTCTCTAACAACTTACTATCTGAAAATGTCAAATGGATAGCCTAGTCAGGATGCCAATCTATTCCCTCACCACCAAAATAATTTTGCTTTTGCTAGCTAGAAAAAATCTCCAACCTTTGCGTAGCTATGATTTGCCATTATACCCTCATCCAAAAAGGGAAAATATGTCAAATGTTCCCAATACCAAGATTATGCATACATCACAGATTTAGATAATGTGGCTAAACATCTCTATTTCATTTTAATCGGTTCTGCAGCACCTTTCATTGAATTTCAATCAGATCTGGCTCATATTTTCAATGGCACAGAGACTAACAATTAGTTCAAGAATGGAGAAGTCAAATCCATCTGGGAAATTACTAAGTAAAAATATCCATAAGAAGTGGCATGAGGATAAATCAAAAGATCTTGGAGTGTGACGTGATTCAGAATGGCTATTTCTTGTTTTCCTACCAACCCAGACAAATATGGCCATAAGAATACTAACTTTGAAAGAGAGAGCAGGCATGGGAGGCTGCGGAATAAAAAAAAAGGAATACCAGAAAATTCAATACTTTGACCACATGTATCCTGCTCCCTACTGACATGTGTAACAATTGCCATCTTTCTAAACAACTCAGTATTCTTGACTCAGAGCAGTCTTGTTAAGACCTGTTTTATAAACAATTATATTTTGTCCTGGAAGAACTTTGACTGAAGCTTTAAAGCATAGGCTTAGGTTTTTGTAGATTCATTTTACACCGGCCCGATATGTATTACTTGCATGTGCCTTAATCTTTGAAATTTGTTTGTATACTGAAAGGAGATGTGATGCACTGTAATTTACTGCTAGAGGTCCTAGGAAGAACCCGAATAAAATAGGGAAAATCTTGGTGCATTTGCAGCGCAATCCTAATCTTTTTTTTGTGCTCAGGTTCTGTTTTTTGAACAGTACAATATAAAGACAATTTAAAAGAAGAGGGGTTTCATTAGACAGTTGCAGAGCAGTAATACTACACTTAGGACCATAGGCAAGCATTCTAACCCAATTATCCAAGTACCTGGAAAGGGGATGTTCCAAGTGCACAAACTAACTCCCATTAAGGAGCTTGATAGAGCCTGAACAGCTGTCTGTGTACTGCTGATTTTTACAATATGTGCCTATTTGAAGGGTGAGACTAGTCAACAAGTAAGAACTGGGGAGTGGGAAGGGAGGGATAGGGCAACAAAAGTTCCCCAGTCGGTCTCTTGTGTTCTGGAAGTTGTGAGTAGTGATGGGGGTGAGTGTTGCTTATGCGTCAAACAGGTGAAGTGCTCGTAGCCTGGGAGGTTGGCAGCACAAATATTCTAAACGAGACATATATTCGATAAGCGGTGTCCAAAGGTGCAGAAATGTCTTGTCTGTAAGGGACAGTTTATGTGTGATCACCTCCATAGCTATAGTGTGCCAGAGTTGTGTAAAATGTGATGTTGTTGATGGGACCGAGGGGGATCGCCAGGCCCGAGCTATAAGCTGCTTGGCTGCCCCTGTCATGTGGTGCACCAGATTCCAGTCTGCGTGGGTCAATGCAGTAAGGGATGTGGGGCGGATGCCCAATATGACCATTTGATAGTCGTCCAGTATGGGGTATCCCAGGGTGCCCTCAGTGTGACTCAAGATCTCCTTCCATAAGACTTTTAAGGAGGGGCGCGCCCACCATACTGTAGCGGACGCTCCCGGACTGAGGTGGTGGGGCGGGGGGGGGTAATGAAAGAAAAGGAATTTCCTGGAACTGGCTGGCTGCCGCCTCTCCTCCGCTCTCTTCCATCTTCTTTCTTCCTGTCTCAGCTGGCAGCAGAAAGCACGCTGGCACACAGGCTCCCCTAAGCCAATCACAATGCTGCAACGCAGCTCTGTGATTGGTCTGAGCACCCTGGTTCGGTGCTCAGACGGGGACAGGGAGCCTGTCAGTAGCGGCCTGTCGTTGCGCGCGCTGCATCGCCAAATGCGATGCAGCGCGCGCAACAAAATTCGTTTTATTTATTTAAATGTTTACTTACCTCTAATCGGCCGTAATCCGTAGTTTACTACCCCCCACCCTGCCCCTCCCCCGTCCCACGTCAGCGCCCGGCAGCACTCCTGCCACGGGCCGCTACTGGAGCCTGTGCATGTTCCTCACCAGGCTGTGTAATGCAGCCTGGTGGGGAACATGAAAAGTGTGCATGACTGTTTGGCCAGCAACCACTCCTCCCCATGCTCTGGCCAGCCCTGCCTCACCACTGACTGCAATAGGAAAAATAAAATGATAATAACGGTATATTATTATCATTTTATTTTTCCTTTTGAGCACTGGGGTATCACTCCTCCGCCTTAGCACAGGAGCCGTCACTGCCACCATATATGATGGAAGTCGCCAAATAATGCAATACACTGCCAGCATGCAGCCGAGGCTGCAGCGTACATTGTGTGAAGACGGGCCGGGGTATAGTGCCATTGGTAATCCTAATCTTTTCATCCTGCTGATTGTAATCACTCTCTGGGCTTTTGAAACCTAATACTAAGAAAACATTGTCGGGCGAACTGAGGCAAAAAATGCATTTCTCACATCTATAATGATATGAAAATGCACTTCAAATTTAAAAAAACAAACATTTATCAATATTATACAAAATAAAAAATATTTATGTTCTTCTGTATTATTACATCTGGTTTTATTTCTTTTGAATGCATGTTGAATTTGACCTGATTCTAATGGCAGCAACAACCCCTGCAGTTATTTTTAAGAGAACTATGATACTGGGTCCTAATCTGCAGTTAGCTGGAAAATCTAGAAATACATATGCCAGAAGGTATGCAGCATCTCCACAGAAGAACAGAGTGTATCAAGCATGGTACCTGACTCATCCCACCTAGCCTCGTGTCAGCAGATTTGTTGAATATCCTTGGTTCTTTGATGCTCTTTAGAGCCCATTTCGTCTCCATCCAATTCAACTAATAAGTACTTTTTTGGTTAAGTCTTCCCAAAGAAGACTCATCATTGCTGCTTTTGACATTGTTAATATTTAACCCCTTTTCGTAAGACAAATAGGTTTGTGGTATAATTATGACTTCATCAGCAATCTTTCTTCATGTTCCTCCTGTCCATCTTTTTGGCATTTTTCAAAATCGTTTAGGAGTTCTTCATTATTGCCTTTATTTTTTTGGTTGCTTTGTTAAACATAACACAACACATTTTCTCTGATGATCGCTTTGCTGCTCAAATTCAACCACAGAAGTTGAATCAGGGCTTCCCCTATTAAACCCCCTATCTGGATCTATCTGTTTTGGCACTGGGGGTTAGATCGATCAGAGCTCACATGAAGACTGTGACCACAGTGATGCGCAATTTAACAGTACGAATCAGTACTCTCTCTATTATCAGGTTTTTGAGAATGTTTGTTCTGCATTTTAAATTCATCCTAGATCGTCCCTACCACCAAAATAGAATTCACATTGGTAGCCAAAAGCAAAGCATTATACAAGTGATAAACACATTCAAACCATACATACGGTGGCAACATTTGTACTATATAAAGGCTGAAGCAACAATCTTTACAAAAATAGGCTGGCTCAAAATCGCATGAATTTGAAGGTTACCATAGCACATAGAAAACAAAAGGTCTGCACATATTCAAATAAAAAACAGAAGCGTTGTGAAGCAACAATTCTTGAACAAGCAGCATCCCAAGGAAAGATAATGTTTTAACGTCAATAAGTCTGTGAAGTATATTGGTGGCTGCTGAACATCAACATAAGAAATCAGCTAAGAAGCCAAAGAAACAAGTGTGACACAGATGTGTTTCAACAGCTCCATGTGCAACCCTCTACACTTTAATAGGTGAAGAAACACCTCACACATTTTAATTAACAATATACATCCCCGTGTACACCATGGCAACCCTTCTTATAATTAGGATCTCAAACAAAAAGCTGTGTCTTAACAGTGTTTGAAGAACATATTAAAGCGCACGAACTGCAGTATCTATTTTGGATATAAACTGCAAACACATATTCAGACACCATGTTAACATTTACTATTATTCTACTGAGCTTGATACCACTGTGGCCATTTTGCCATATACACCATTCATCCAGGGGCGTGGCTTGGACAATAAGATTGGGGGGTGGGGGGGGGTTCAACTTCAGATTTCCCAACAATCACGCTGGCATATTTTGTTAAAACACATTATAAGAGAAGCACGACATGAGGGGGGCTTAAGTAAGGGTAGAAAGGGAGAGGAGGGCAGATTGTTAGTGCCTTCTAAAGCACAACATTTTTTTCAAATAATCAGCATTTTAAGGCCTTCAAAACAGAGACATGAGAGAGAGAGAGAGTTTGTGTGTGTGTGTGTGTGTGGTGTGTGTGTGCGCGTCTCTCTCTCTCAGTGTGGGCATGTAAAAATCCCAGGTGAAATTCGTCAGACACTTCACCATACGCCACTGAAAGTGATTGTACCCAACTATTTACTACAGAGTAAGCGTTTATGGGGGTGCAGCATCCCAAACACCCCCTTGAAGCTACGCCCCTGCATTCATCATTCACTTTTGTGTAAACAACTTGTTAGAATTAGGCTCACTGTGAGTCATCGCATTATTTTCTTCTTGCCTCTGTGTCTTCTTAAAGTAAGGTCTCCGTTTATTCGTTCATGGTGTAGTTTGGTTGCATTACAGTGGGACTGTTAAAGTGGTAATCCTTTGAGGATGGTATGCCCTTTCTGCTCTGAATAAAGAATTTCAGTAGGCTTAGAGTTAAAGAAAGACAGAGGTTCTTTTCCTCAGGTGCATAATCGCTGGTCCTAGTGGCAGTCAGTGCTGATGTGAAGCCACCGACAGCTGGAAGTGGAGGCGAAGAGGAGGGACATTTCAAAGGGAGGGCCATTTTACGAGTTTTATCTGTTCTTGCTGCCTTGCCTGTTAACATGCATCATTTTGAAATATAAGCACCTATTTTATTAACAGTAACATATTTTCCGATGGAAGGGTATCCCAGAAAGACTCTAAAAAAAATTTGATAGCTTGAATTTCTGAAGTAGCCTCAGACACTGGTAATTACTACGGGTAGCATTCCAACATTATTTTGTTGGTTACTGCTCCACACAGGACAGGGATTGAGCGTATGCAAATGGTTCTTGCACCAGAGCTCACTCTGTTCTAATTGTCAAGCTCACCTTACTAGTGAGGTCCAGCAGTGCCTGGGGTTTTAGTGCTCCCTCGCAGTGGAGACCTGGCCAGCAGATTGGGTGGGACCGACCCTTTTGGCATGGGGCCAATACTGCTTTATCTGTGTCAACACAGTGAAGTTAAAGTCAAATGGAAATTTCATCCTTTTATTTTTGCCACCTTTATGAGTATAGGACATATCAAGTGTGTGGCTGCATGACAAAGAATACGGGGCTGGTGCACAAAACTCTTTTATAGCTACAAAATCAAAGGATTTGGGACCTAATAAAAATAATTTATAATTTAAATTACTTTGTAAATCAGGAAAAGTCTTTCCAACTCTCAAAAAACTTTTGCGACCTCTTCTTTATTACAAATAGCATGGGCATGAAATAGGAGTTCACCTCCAATGTACAAGTCTAATTGTCAATAGTCTCAAATCAGAAAAGTGCCTTTCCTCCTGGGGCCCACATAGGGTGCACTTTACCTGTTAGCTCTACTGCGCACCTTAAAACAGGTGTATTGGGCTCAAACAGGGAAAGTGTGCCCTATTACATTGAATGTGCTGCCTCAGGGCTACTGCAAAGTTGTGCTGCTCTGGGGGCAGCAAATTCGAATGAAAATTGGAGCGGCTTTAAAGCAGCCGCCCTGTGTTTCACTCTGCAGGCGGAAACCTCCCTGAACTTTTAAGATGGGAGAGAGATCCCCTTGCAGGTGGGTGGAGTGAGTGACTGCACCTGCCTGCAAGGGGTTGTATGGAGGGTCCATTGGACCACCTTCACACCCTCCAGAGGGCTGTCATCAGGAGGCATACTGACAGTTCACCACCTTTAAGGTGGCGCACTGTCAATGCACCTCCTGACAGCTTCTTTGCCTCTGCGCCTGCGTCTATAATACAGTGCGGACACAGAGTCAAAGGGATTCCCTCTTTTGCCTGGGCCACGCCCCCAGGCAAACGAGGGAACACACTCTGGTGATAGCCCTGGCGCTATATGTGCACCGCCACTCTCTGTTTTACAGAAAGGGCCGCACAAGCGTCTGTGGCCCTTTCTGTAATACCAAAGTGCCCCGGGGGCGTGCGAAGCAGACACACATGCCTGTTGCACCCCCGGGGCACTTCCCATAATACTGCCCCTGGTGTCCAAACTTTTGAGACCATTAAATAGGAGAACACTGGGTGATAGGGCTGGTCACCCTTCAAGAGCAGTTGGGATTCAAATATCTCTAAGAGACTACATGTTTGTGCTAAAGGAAGCCATTAGAAACTAGTAGAGGAGCTAAAATATTTTCCCTGATCATGAGAGGTGAGAGAGATCTCACCCCCAGTTCACACTCATGTGCATAGGAAGATATGCTTGCTCAATAGTTTTAAAATTTAGGGACATTATTAGGAAAGATGGCAAAGGAAGCAGTAGGGATATAAGAAGAGTTATAGGTAAGAGAATAATGTTCTTCTCAAAGTCAAACAAATCTAGGCATAGTTGGAGCTGGCAGTCACTTCAGGTGAGGCATCTTTGCTCTTATTTACTACCCTATCTCTATAACTCTGTATCTTTATATACATATACATAAATTATCTTGAAACAAATTTAGTACAACTTTAGTAAAATTATTTGTTAAATCAGTTCACCAAACTCCATAAAAGAGTGCACATAGTGAACGAATTTAACTTTAAAAGTACTTTTTCAAAAATACTGTAATATGTAAATACATAAAAATGTTTAAAAAGCAGTATTTCACCCTATTGAAGAAAGTGCACATTCCCACAACAGGGTAAATTGCTAATCAGAGGTGCAGCAATATGCCAAAATATACTAGTTCTACACAACTGATCAAGAGATACTTGCCTAGGGTCTTAAATGAATTAGACATGCCAATGGGCCTCACCCTAGACTTGGAACATGCATTAGTGCATTGGGGATATGATTAGAAAAGCATTCAATATGTAGCAAAAGTCATTTGTACACATGGAACTCATTGTGGCAAAAGAAGCACTGAATGACGCATGCCAGTGGAAAAAATAATAAATAGAAGGAGAGTATACCCAAACAAATTCTATAAAATATGGGATGCATAGTTAGAACAACATGGACTAATGTATCTTGTGAAGGGAAGATAACGAAAGAGATGGGGGTGGAGTTGAAAATGTGATTAGCAGGGGCGTAGCTTGGTCAGTAAGATTGGAGGTGACCTTCAGATTTTCCAGCAATCACGCTGGCATATAATGTTAAAATACATTATACAACAAGCAGGGTGCTTGAGAGAGGCATGTGGGGCAGTAGAAAGGGAGGGGTATGCGGACTGGTAGGAGTATTAAGTGAAAGAAAAGACAATACTTTGAAAAATAACCAACATTTTTGAACAGAGAGGGAGACAGTGTATGTGGATGTTTTTGTCTGTGTGCATGTAAAAAAAATCCTGGTGAAATCTGACAGACACCTCCCCATACCTGACTGGAAGCACTGGTACCCAACTATTTATCAGAAAATACATTAATTATGGGGGGTTTAACACCCCAAAACCCCCTGGAGATATGCCCCTGTTTTAAGGCATACATAAATACTGACTATGTATAAAAGGTATATACCTAGGCCAAGAAGATCTTCTAGGTAGTGTTGTTGTAAAAAATTAGTGCAGAAAATGATAACGTAAGATGGGAGGGTGGCAACAGAACAGTGGTGTAATGAAAGGCCTGGGTCCAGTGTTGCTAGACATTGTATGTTGAATATTCTCACATAAACAGGTGTACTGTTTTGTTAAAGAAAACAAATAAATTATGATTAAAAGGATTAAACTAATACCCTATCAGTTTAGTCTTGCTTTCTACTATGATGCCAATACTATTTAGCCCTGATTTGTAAAGATCAGTTATTCGAACTGGGGCCCAAATGGTTGCTTGCACCCAAACTGGGACTACAACTTGTGCACAGCTTTCTAAAAGACATGTTATTTTTTTGCTGCACACTTTTGTAGGTAAAACCTGTTTAAATGTGGATAAGACAAAACTGCAGTGTTCTGAGATTTACAGCTAGGAACAAGGAAAACGTACAGATTTAGGGGCATATGTATCAATGTTTTACATCGACCTTGCGCCATGCAAGTAACGGAAGAGAGACGCAAAACCTAGCTGAGATTTACCAAGCTTGAATGGCCCTGTGTGGCTTGGTAAATCCAGAGCAATGCACGGCAGTGCAAGTGTCTGCCTTGAGTTACTCTGCCCCAAGGAGGAATTCCATGGGTGGAGAGTGGGTGTTCCCACGCATCCACCCATGGATTCTGAAGCACTGCAAGATTTTCCAATACTGGTAGACCTGGGAATCTGTCAGAATTCTACGCCTCCCCAAGGAGGCATAACAAGGAGAAATATCTTTATTTCTCCCGTTTTGTTCCTCTTTCTACATGTGCTGCATTCTGCAGCCTATGTAGGGAGAGGAAAAAGCCTCAAAGGATTGTTTTTGTACAGGAAGATATCCCTTCCTAAACAAAAACAATCCTGCCTGTAACACAGGCTCCTTCCACCATGGTGCAAGGGTCCCTGCATTGGCGCTAGGCAGCAGTTTCTGCGCCAGTACAGTCAGAGAGTAGGAATGTGCCATATCTTGATATATATGGAGCATTCATGCCCTCTCCCTTTCACACAACCCAGTGCATCACAGCAAGGTATCTTGCTGCTTTGCGTGAAATGTTGATAAATATGGCCCTAAGTATATTATACCACATTTGGACCTGCTGACCTCAGAATGTGTAGGTAATACTGCACTGAGTTTAAAGCAAAACTCTGCAATATCAGTATATACCCAGGCAGTATTATGTCCTGTATTGACAGCCTATGTGTGTTTGAGCTTTGATGGTACTTCAGGCGTAATACCATTTACAGAAAGGGAAATGGATTGAACTTGAGATTAATAGATTTAGGGTAAATGTACTCATCGCTGATTATCCAAAGGGAGGAAATCTTTGCTTTGTGACTGATAGCATTCTTAAGGTGTGGAAATAGAAGGTAAGGAGGACAACAGCTGTAATGAAGACACTGAATACCTTTTCTTTCATTTTTGATGGAAGTTATCTACTTAAACTAATGAACACATTCTCTCCCTGAGCTTGGAAATTGTTATTGAGTGGAGGTATATGCAATCTAAAACTGAGAAATATGATGTAGGCATAGATATATTTTTCTTATTCAAATTAGGTATCTGCTGGACCTCCCTTGTTTAACAGCAGCACCTGTACAACACATGATCATAGTAGCCCTTGAACTCTGCTCTGGCACCACTACCCCAGCTGCCGCTGCCTTAACTCCATGTGACTGCTGCATCGCTGGCAGCCCCAAAGCTGCCAGTTCTAGCCTGCAGTCCTGAGGTCAGGAGACCTCCTTATTGCTTTTCTTCCTAAATACATCCTTACACGGTTAGCCTGTTATCTGCAGTGTTTGTTTTTAGTTTTATCTGATATTATTGAGTTTCCTGGGAGTTATTCTCTTCTTGAATTTTAAGTTGTGTTACAGCTCAAACTTCTAACCTCCTAATTGACACCTTCCCGCCATTTTTTTCCCACTCCCGCCACTTCAAACCCACCTCCCTCCTGCCTCCTTGTCAGCCCTCCCAGGACTACTTATGGAGGCTGCTGAGCGGCTCCATTGAGCAGCCTTTGACCTCTGGTCTTGCGCTGGTCCCCCTAGCTGCCTCTGCTTTAGCTCCATGTGACTGCCTCATCACTCGCAGCCCGAGGTCAGGTGACCTCTTTATTGCTTATCTCCCTAAACACAGCCCATGCACGGTTAGCCTGTTATCTGTAGTGTTTGTTTTTAGTTTTATATGATATTATTGTGTTTCCTGGGAGTTCTTGTCTCTTTTTGGATCTTACGTTGCATTACAGCTCAACCTCCTAATTGGTGCCTTCCTGATGTTTTTTACCCACTCCCACCCCACCGCCCAGCTGCTTCCCTGCCAGTCCCACCTCCCAGGACTATTTATGGAGGCCGATGTGCGGCCGCGCTGCTGGTGCACCAAAGGCAAGCTTGCCTGCGCCTGGACCACACCCAGCACCAGGACCCCTGCCCCTCAGCACTCCCACTGATACTCCACCGCAGACCTTCATGCCTTGGACCCTGGACGCAACAACAACTGCTGCCTCGCATCACCCTGCTCCACAGCGGGACCCTTCAACTGCCTCTGCTGTGTGTTCACCTCGACCCCAGCACAAAAATCCACCACAGAAACCAGTGCCACACCAGCACCGGAAGCCAAGACCCCCCCTGGACAACTCACCTGCCTCTTGCTCAACACCAGATTGCTCTGCAAGCATGCCACCAAAGTCTGGGACACCATTTCCACCCTCACCCCTGACATGAATTTCATCACAGAAATCTTACTCACCTCCGCATCAAACCTAGACATTCCCACGGCAACTCCCATCGGCTACAAAATAAAACACTGCAACCCCACCAACAGGCAAGGAGGTGGCATTGCCATTGTACACAAGGAATCAATCACCTGTACCATCTCCAACAGTGAAACCATGCTGAAAACCGAACACATGAATTTCCAGCTCCACACTGCTGTTAACACCACCATTAGAGGCACCCACACATACAGACCACCTGGACCAAAAACCAGCCTCAGGAATGCCATCACTGAATTCATCACCCTGCTTGCCATCAAATCAGAACACTACGTCTTCCTGGGAGACCTAAACTTCCACCTAGATGACACAACCAACACCAAATCCACTGACCTCCTGGAATGACTGGACAACATTGGCCTCGATCAGCTAGTCGCAGACCCCACGCACAAGGGAGTAAACAAGCATCGGAACTCACCTGGTCAGACCACTCCATTGTACACTTCACAATCACTGGATCTGTCCTCACCTCCCCCAATGGACACAGTGCCCCCAGCTGATCCAAGGTCACTCAGCAACAATGGACCGATGCCCTGAGCACCACACAGCCCAAAGACACCACCAACTTGGATCGAGCAGTAAAGAACTTCAACTACTGGATCACCAGCACTGCTGAGCGAGTCACCCTCCCAAACCAGCCAAACTCACAGACCCTTACAACAAGTCAGCTGGTATATCTTGTAACTCTGCTTGTCAAAACACAGGTGGAGACAAATAGAAAGAAGATGGCACACAAGTAGGAATCACACCGCCAGAGCCACTTACAAATCAGCCCTCAATGATTACCACCAGCAGATCAAAACCGCAAAAAAAGGAGGCCTTCACCCGCCGAATTGACACAAGCGCCAACCAAGCCAAGGAACTTTTCACAACCATTCGTCTGCCCGTCTGCCACCAAAAACACTATTCCCGCATCACAGGAACTCTGCTACACTCTCTATGACCAAATCCACAACAAGATAGCAACCATGTATAAAAACTTCGACCCCAACCCTCCAACCTCCTCAGCCACTGATCGACCACCACCGACCACCCTCTCACCGCATGGGAACAACTGCACACACTGAACACAACCACTCTGATGAGCACCATCCACAGGAGCACCCTCCAATCCCTGCCCCCACTGAACTCTTCAACCTGTGAAGAGATGAGATCAGCTGCAAACTCACCACCATCCTCAACACCTCGATAACCACGGGCACTTTCCCCGATGACTGGAAACACGCCAAAATCAAACCACTCCTTAAGAAACACTCTGCAGCCCCCAGCGAGCTCCAGAACTAACATCCCATCTTGCTCCTCCCGTTCCCCGCCAAAGTCCTGGAGAAGGCCATGAACATCTGACTCACCAAACACCTGGAGAGGAACAACCTAATGGACCCATCCTAATCAGGCTTCAGAACTAAACACAGCACAGAGACAGCACTAATCGCCGCAACAGACAACATCCGCACCCTACTCGACAGAGGAGATTCAGCCGCCCTGATCCTGCTTAACCTCTCTGCAGCCTTCAACACCACCTTCCATCACACACCCATCAATTGCCTACACCAGATCGGCATCACAGATGACGCGCTCAAATGGATTGCATCCTTTCTAGCAGGATGCACTCAGAAAGCCCGACTCCATCCCTTCGCATCGCAAATGCCAGGCACAACATATGTGGCATTCACCAAGGCTCATAACCCAACCCTCTTCAACGTCTACATGACACCACTCGCAGACATCGTCAGATCTCACGATATCAACATCATCTCCTACACTGACAGTACCCAGCTCGTCCCATCGCTCTCAGCTGACCCCACCATGATGAAGACTAACTTCCACAACTGGATAAAGAACGTCTCAGCCTGGATGAGGAACAACCTACTTAAATGCAACACGGACAAGGCGGAAGTCCTCATCTTCAGTGAACATACTGCCCTCCGGAATGATGCCAAAAGACCACACCCGCAACTTCGACATCATCCTTGACAGTGAACTACCCAAGAAACGTCAAGTCAAAGCCGTTTCCTCAGCCTACTTCCACATGCTTTGTTTCCTCCGCAAGATCTTCAAGTGTCTCCCCACCAGTACCAGGAAGACGATAACACAGGCCCTCTCACCAGCCAACTGGACTACTGCAAGACACTCGATGCAGGCATCACATGAGAACTAATGCAAAGACTCCAGTCGATCCAGAAAGCAGCTGCCAGACTGATCCTCAAACTGCCCAAGAGATCACACATCACCCAGTGACCAGAGATGCCACTTGAAACTACTGACCCATGCCTACGAAGCCCTCCACGACCAAGGACCCGCCTACATGAACCACCACCTGTACTTCCACCGACCACCCAGGTACCTCCACTCTGCACACCTTACCCTCGCAGAGATCCCTCACATACGCCACAGCCACACTGGAGGACTTACCTTCTCCCACCTCAACGCCAAAGCTGGAACACCCTCCACCTCTGCACTGCACACTCGCTGACCGACTTCAGGAAGGGACTCAAGACCTGGCTCTTCAACTGGAACCTGCAGTAAGCACCTGGAGACCCTCATGGGTGACAAGCAGAGCTATATAAACATGACTTGATTGACTGGTTATCTGAGTTATTGAGAATAACTACTTTTGCTTACCAGGCGCAGTGGCGCAGCAATAGCCCCCCACAGCCCCGGCGGTGTGGGGATAGGCGAGCTTCAGGGTGCCCCCCGCCTCTGTACACGGGTGGCAGCTCCTGACTGGGTCCACAGCTTAGGGAGCTCCCTGCATGTACATTGCAGGGGGCACCCTAAACATGTTTTACACCACTGGCAAGGTAAGAATATTAATCTGGTTTTGTGCAAATTTTGCGGTGTTCGTTCGATTTTCCTGTGATACTTTCACTGTTGAACTCGAGTAATCCTAGTATATTTTTGGGGTGTGGTCTGCAGTATGAACATGGTAGATGCCATTTGTTAAAGCTCCTACTACGTCCACAATAATCCTGCATATTCCTACAAATCAGCCAATGCAAATTTGTGGCAGATACTGGGTTGATCCTGCTATCACTGTGGAGTGACCCCCAAAGACATGAGCAAGCAATGGTGCTGGGAGTCCCTGCTGTAGCAGTGCGGCCTGCAGCATCAGAGAGAGAGAAAGAGAGAGACGAGGCGAGGCAACATCGAGTGATCTAGATACCTGTACTGGCCAGTGCTGCTGTCCCTGCAGAGTGTGAAGACCAGCAGATCAGCAAAGGGAGTCACAAGAGAGTCCAGAGTCAAGAATGGGAATGGACAGGACTTCAGTTGTCGCATCATTCCCTCATCCTTTCTTGGGGCTGGAGGGCAGCATGAGGCTGTTGAGTGATTAAGGGTCTGGGCCTGCAATCCTAGCCTCATTGAGGAGATATATATAGGAACTGGCTTTAAGGCTGAGGGAGAGTCGAACTGGAGGTAGATATGGTGGCACTGGTGTGTTCCCCACCCTGGAGCAGAGATGGGTCTAATGCCGAAATAGAACTGAGGCCTGCAGGACCAGGCAGATTGTCAGACTTTGCCTCACTCGTGACTGGTGCACTGCTTGTAGGAAACAAGGCAACACAGACATCCTTAGGCTCCAGGACAGAGCTGGGGTTATGTAGAAGTGGTCTCCACTTCTCAAACAAGCATTTGGGCCCTTTATTGAGACCTAGTCTTGCCCTCAATCCCTCCCTCACTTACAGCGGTACACTGCATGTAGGCCCCCTCCCCTGTTCAGTCCGGGAAGTCAGATTCTAACAAGATGAGATAGTACTACCTCAAATGACAAAGAAGACACACAGGTTGACACGCTGCAGACTGTGTAGCGCACTCTGAAAGTCCTCCATCAGCCAGAATTGAAATTAGCTGGTAAATCATGTTTGCCTAGCTGCCTTTCTGAGACTCCTCTTCCAACCTCAAAACTACCTTTACATAATGCTGTTAGACTTCTTTACCTCCGAGAGGTCTCTTATTTGCGGATTCTACTGGAGTGTGGGCTTTCCTTGTTCCCAGCGACTACGTGTTTTAAATCATCATTTGATGGTGGCCTTGCCACTCTCGTCATTCTGTCATACTAGGAGGCACTACACTGGCTGGTCATTAAGGAATTGTTGAAAAGGTCAACTCTAGACCTGGCATATGCAACATAGAGATGGGAGATGCATCAGTGTTACACTTGCTATACAGTTAGAAGGTACTGATAGAATTCCCCCATGCCATCATCACAATGTTTCAGCTTTGGCACAAAATTCTACGAGGTATTGGTTGGAACTCACGAAAGAGAGCTCAGTGTAGACAGGCACCATGTTGAGTCAAGTACCCAGTCTAGAGGACTCCAGAGAAAGACAAAACTAAGGGATATGAACGCTGGGCAAAATTGTATTCCTTGGCACTCTACACTCATTGACTGAGCTGCAATCGGAAATATGCATAAGCATCAATTATTCAGGTACTTACAATACTAGCATGCTATTCTTTTCTAGATGGGGATTGATCGACCTTCCAGACTACATCCTTCTGGAAGGGGAGACACTGCCCTGAGGCATGGGAAGACACAAATGGCCAAATTTTGCAACACATTGTGCTGGTGCAGAGTTACGAAAAGTGACACAAACTGGTGCAAAGTGTTGACAAAGTACTTACTTTTTAGTGCCCTAAAAGTAACACAAATAGCACTTTGCATTACTTTTCATTTCTTAGCGACAAGGGAGCGTCCATCAATGGTACATCGGCGTTCCCACGTGACCACCCATTTTTTTTTATAATGGTTGACGGCTTTGCCCAAAAAATGAACACCTCTTCGTAGCAGGTGCTAACAAGGGGAAATTAAAATGTTTCTCCTAATTTTCCAAACATTTAACGTCTGCTGCACTCTATAGCACACATACAGGCCCAGATTTATTGTTTTCCATCGTGGATGCAGTACTTTTTTTGAGCAGCTACAAAGCAAAATGCTAGTTGAGATTTACAAACCCAATCAAGGGCTGATTTGGGTTGCCTTGTGTGCCTTTGTGCAAAAAGTAATGCACATTACACTGCATCAGGTATGCTTTACATGGGTGGAGCATGAGCATTCCTATGCATCCATCCATGTATTCTGACACAAACCCAGATTTACGAAAGGCAGTAAAACTGGGCTTGTGCCAAAATGGTGCATCTATGCAAGACAGGCGTTACGAGGAGCAATAGCTTAATTTGTTCTCTTTACTTCCTCTTTGCAGCTGTGTGGGAGCGCCGAACCCCAATATTTTACTGTGCCCCAACATTTTGATCACCCAAAAATTTTCCTTTGACAGCTTGGTTTCTGCATACTTTATCTTGCAATAAGAGTCACCACCCTCCTCGATATCAGGCCCACAAATCAACTTAGAATAAAAATAAAATAGTGACTGGACTACTCAATAACAGAGTTCTAGATCAATTAAAAGATAAAGGGCTTTATTACAAAAATCTCAAAATAGGCATTACAGAGAAATTTAAAATTTATGCCATGAAGTCTCAGACACAGAGTATATAGTCAGAAATCAGAATTATTCCAAGTCCATAGAAGCAACGAAAATCATAAGAGGAACGGACAGAGCCCCTAGAGGGAAGTCATCAAAATAATCGCACAGAGTCCTGTAAGAAAAACAGAAAGTCTCTGGTCCACCCCCAAAACCAAGGGTTTATATACACATTTACGAATACATAAGAAACAAAAACTGCAAATTCAGCATGGCATGACTAGCGATAACACATATTAAGCAAATAAGAATGGCGATCAATAACACTAACCCTTTTCTTTTTTTTTCTTTTTATTTCAATCCATGATGATACCAATACACGTATAAATCACATTTCTTTAAAACAGTCTTAAAAAAGATAGGAGAGAGAAAAAAGAGGGGCTGGAATGTAATACCTATCCCAACAATAACACAGCCACAATAGTTCTTAAAAGTGATTAAAAGTTCTTAAAAGTGGATCTTCAGTCCTTCATATATTCAATCACTGGACCCCATATTTCCACACCCAATCTCCTTCTTCGTGAGCCTTTCAGGGCATATAAGCTGTATTCTAAGTTAAAAATGGTAAAAAAATCTAGCCCTCCATAGCTCAAAGGTCGGAGCATCTTTCTGCAACCACATGGAAGCAATACATAATCTGGCTATGGCTGTAGCTAGGAAAATCAAATAGCGAAACTTGTATACTAACTGTTCGCCCTTACATTTTCAACAATCCCCAGGAGCATATGGGAAGCAGATATTTTTACAACCACCCCCGTTATTTCAGATAGAAACCTCTCACGATGCTCCAAGAAGTTACTCAAGTGCCCACATGAGAAAAAGATATGAACCATGTCATGGCATTCTTCCTAATAGCCTCCACAAAAGGATTCAACTCTATGCTCCATCGACTTTTACACAGAAAATCGCGAATTTGTAAAAACTTAAAAATTCAGATCTGGGCAGCTGATATTTATCAGTTAACATTGCATAAGATGTCAAGCTCCCATTAACATATACATCTCCAATATATGAGATCCCTTTAATCCTCTATCTGTCTATAGTCCTATCCCAGAATACAGATGGTAATAACCCAGAGGCAGAGATAGGAGTGTAATAGGAAACCCTTTCAAATTGATACCGCTTCCGTACAGCCTTCCAAACCTTATAAGCGGTGTTTAACACCTTGAACCTAGTTTTTTTATAATAACTGGGCTCCAACATCACGAATAAACGGCTCTTGGCGTCGCCGCCTAATAGCATCTGGTAGATAGAAGGAGACTCTGCTATGCTAGAAACCTCTTCCCCAATTAATAAAATTCGCATGTTTTGTAAAATGCAGGCATAGTAGTATAACGTAAAATCCGGAACTGCCCAGCCACCCTTCTCATGAGGTAAAATCATAAAGCGCATTGCTCTGCAGGACTTCCCCTGAGCCCACAAAAACCTAGCACAAATTGATTGGAGTAATTGCAATTGAACACAGGTGATTTCTAGCGGGACTGCTCTAAAGAAGTATAGAACCCTAGGTAGTATCAACATTTTAAGAACATTGCAGCGCCCCACCTGTGAAAGATGCAAACATTCACAGCGATCTAGTTGTGCTGCACTTACGATGAATCCCCAATTAACCTCCACTAGTGTTTTTAAGCAGGTCCTTAGTTTAACACCCAGGTATGATACCCAGCTCATGATTCTTTGGTCTTTGTTGCAGTCTTGATTCATACACAAAATTTGTGTTTTGGACACATTGAGTTTGTAACCAGAGACTGCACCAAATTCGAGGGCCAGCTGTTCTATCTCGAGCATAGCAGCAACAGGATTAGGTGTAACAACCGCAATATCGTCCGCATACGCGAACACCCGCTATTGCTCTTGCCTGCAGATTACTGATTCGATCCTAGGGTTCTGCTCTAACATAGCTAAAAAGGGATTGATATATAATGAAAACAACAATGGGGAACACGGGCATCCCTGTCTTGTACCTCTAGTGATATGTACCCAATCCGATTCTAAGCCCATCATACATATTTTGGCAGTCGGGCTACGATATAAAACCTGGATAGCTTTGACAAAGCCTTGACAAAAGCCTAACCATTGTAGAACTGCCCACAAAAATTCCCATGCGACCCGATCGAACGCCTTTTCAGCATCTAATAAAATCAGGCCAAATTTACTACCCTTAGAGTTGGCTACATCCAGCAAAGTTATTACCCTGTTGATATGATTAACTGTGCTCCTCTAGGGTATAAACCTGTGTTGCCGAATCGAAACTAGAGGGATTATAACTTCCGCCAATCGGGTCGCCAAGACTTTTGCATATACTTTGCCATCAGAATTTAATAACGATATGGGACAGTAAGAGCCCGGCAGATCGGGTGGCTTATCATTTTTTTTTAAAACAATTATGCTTGCCTCATCCCATGACGGGGGAGCTGCGCCTGTCTGTGCTTGTTGAAAGGTAGATAACATATCTCCTTTCAACTCTTCGAAGAAGTTTTATATACCTCTAAAGGCAGTTTGTCGGGTCCAGCCGCTTTACCTCTAGCTAAGCTATTAATGGCCGCCTCCAGCTCCTCCATGGTTATTGGCGACTCTAACAAATCTATATCTTGGAGACTCAAGGTTTCATCATTAAGACTTTGCAGCAAAGTCTCACTTGCCTGCATATCATAGCTATCTCCGGTGTACAACCCTTTATAAAAATCATGGAAGACTTTAAGAATCCTAGCAGGGGTGTCCACCGAATTGCCCAGAGAGTCAGTTATGACCTCAATTCTTTGGGCTGCTTCTCTTGATCGCAGCCTTTGCGCCAAACAGCGCCCAGCTGCTTCCCCATACTCATAACTCTGTTCCTTATTCAGCGCATACTTCATGGCTATTTCTTTACTCCAATGAAGGTTTATTTTGTCCTTACAGCATGCCACCTCTGTTTGCAATAGCGCAATGCCGTCCTTTGCGTATATCCCCCGCATGAGGTTTTCTTCAGCTGTTATGAGCTTCGCATACAGTTCCTGAGTTACAAGTTTCAGCTGCTTCTGCTTATGTAGCCCAAAACTAAGGGTCTCCCCCCTAAACCCAGCCTTTAGGGCATCCCAGACAAAGCCATCCGTAGTAGAATTGCGATTTATACATAGGAATTGCCTAATCCACTCCTTCATATGCCCAACATATGCTTCATCCAGTAAAAGTTTTCTGTCAAATGAAAACGATCTGGACTTGATTCCTGCCTTAAGCGCCTGGATATTCAATACCAAGGGTCCATGATCAGCTGTAATCCGGGGAAATACATGTATATCTGCATCACCCAGTAGTGCACTTGACACAAAAAAATAATCTAACCTTACTAACTTCTGATGCGGTGCGAATAAAATGTATACCCTGGATCAGACCCCCGTAAGGCGGCCCAGGCATCGACCAAACCGTGATCCAAAACCGAATGCTGAAGTGCTTTAAAGACTTTAGGTTTCCTGCCATTGTACATTTTATGTCCAGCTGCAAGCCCTGGGGCTCAAGATGTATATTAAAATCCCCACACAGAATTAGAGGAGTTGGCCATGATGCTAATTCAACATTCAATCCCTCTAATACTGCTGCCTCATCAAAGTTGGAGCCATATACTGAGCAGATAGTACATCTTATGGTCCCTATTGTACACTCAACAATGGCCCACCGCCCCTGTTTATCCCCCAATGCTCTTCCCGTCCCCTGTATCGAGCTTTTTGCCAATATCCCCAATTAACCTCCACTAGTGTTTTTAAGCAGGTCCTTAGTTTAACACCCAGGTATGATACCCAGCTCATAATTCTTTGGTCTTTGTTGCAGTCTTGATTCATACACAAAATTTGTGTTTTGGACACATTGAGTTTGTAACCAGAGACTGCACCAAATTCGAGGGCCAGCTGTTCTATCTCGAGCATAGCAGCAACAGGATTAGGTGTAACAACCGCAATATCGTCCGCATACGCGAACACCCGCTATTGCTCTTGCCTGCAGATTACTGATTCGATCCTAGGGTTCTGCTCTAACATAGCTAAAAAGGGATTGATATATAATGAAAACAACAATGGGGAACACGGGCATCCCTGTCTTGTACCTCTAGTGATATGTACCCAATCCGATTATAAGCCCATCATACATATTTTGGCAGTCGGGCTACGATATAAAACCTGGATAGCTTTGACAAAGCCTTGACAAAAGCCTAACCGTTGTAGAACTGCCCACAAAAATTCCCATGCGACCCGATCGAACGCCTTTTCAGCATCTAATAAAATCAGGCCAAATTTACTGCCCTTAGAGTTGGCTACATCCAGCAAAGTTATTACCCTGTTGATATGATTAACTGTGCTCCTCTTGGGTATAAACCTGTGTTGCCGAATCGAAACTAGAGGGATTATAACTTCCACCAATCGGGTCGCCAAGACTTTTGCATATACTTTGCCATCAGAACTTAATAACGATATGGGACAGTAAGAGCCCGGCAGATCGGGTGGCTTATCTTTTTTTTTTTTAAACAATTATGCTTGCCTCATCCCATGACGGGGGAGCTGCGCCTGTCTGTGCTTGTTGAAAGGTAGATAACATATCTCCTTTCAACTCTTCGAAGAAGTTTTATATACCTCTAAAGGCAGTTTGTCGGGTCCAGCCGCTTTACCTCTAGCTAAGCTATTAATGGCCGCCTCCAGCTCCTCCATGGTTATTGGCGACTCTAACAAATCTATATCTTGGAGACTCAAGGTTTCATCATTAAGACTTTGCAGCAAAGTCTCACTTGCCTGCATATCATAGCTATCTCCGGTGTACAACCCTTTATAAAAATCATGGAAGACTTTAAGAATCCTAGCAGGGGTGTCCACCGAATTGCCCAGAGAGTCAGTTATGACCTCAATTCTTTGGGCTGCTTCTCTTGATCGCAGCCTTTGCGCCAAACAGCGCCCAGCTGCTTCCCCATACTCATAACTCTGTTCCTTATTCAGAGCATAATTCATGGCTATTTCTTTACTCCAATGAAGGTTTATTTTGGCCTTACAGCATGCCACCTCTGTTTGCAATAGCGCAATGTCGTCCTTTGCGTATATCCCCCGCATGAGGTTTTCTTCAGCTGTTATGAGCTTCGCATACAGTTCCTGAGTTACAAGTTTCAGCTGCTTCTGCTTATGTAGCCCAAAACTAAGGGTCTCCCCCCTAAACCCAGCCTTTAGGGCATCCCAGACAAAGCCATCCATAGTAGAATTGCGATTTATACATAGGAATTGCCTAATCCACTCCTTCATATGCCCAACATATGCTTCATCCAGTAAAAGTTTTCTGTCAAATGAAAACGATCTGGACTTGATTCCTGCCTTAAGCGCCTGGATATTCAATACCAAGGGTCCATGATCAGCTGTAATCCGGGGAAATACATGTATATCTGCATCACCCAGTAGTGCACTTGACACAAAAAAATAATCTAACCTTACTAACTTCTGATGCGGTGCGAATAAAATGTATACCCTGGATCAGACCCCCGTAAGGCGGCCCAGGCATCGACCAAACCGTGATCCAAAACCAAATGCTGAAGTGCTTTAAAGACTTTAGGCTTCCTGCCATTGTACATTTTATCTTTATATAACAAAGGGAGGGAGTGAAGAGGTAGTGTCTCACACGGACACTGTGGCGGATATATCCTCCTCTGATGCTAAGTCAATAAATCAAATGAATCCACCACATGGGACTAGAAATGAAAAGGAAAGTGTGTTGAGTCATCCAAATGTGGATGCACACAGCGTTTGCTTAAATACCCTCACACACCAAAAGGACCCTTGGTGTCATGCTTCATCATTGGGGTCTTCCCGTCCCGCTGCGGGACGGGGCGTGCTACGACCTACGGCTACGCGGGAGCACTAATATTAATAATACTATGTGTAGTGATGGGGTAGTGAGAGGAGGGGTCGAGAAAGGATACGGGTAAGTGATTTAAAAAGGACCTGGCCTCATGGATTTAAGAAGAACTTTAATAGGTCATTGAGGCTGGACCTGTTAAAAAAGTGATGCGGAGAGATCCTGCCAATAATGTGCGGGTGCTCCTAAAGAGTCAACATGCTTCGAAGCAAAGCTTCTTCATCAGGACTAAGAAGATCCCCTCAATATCCACTATGTTGATTGTTCCCAAATGGGTGTGCTATATATACAAAAAGTGATGAAAAAAAAAAAAAAAATATATATATAATAAAGAGCGTAAATTATGCACTCTATACGATACCTAATAGTATCATGTAAATGTCAATCTGCAAGAGAAAGTACAATTAATAGCGCTTTCCCATGCGCAAACGATCGAATTCTGAAAAGGAAAAAAAGGATGAAGAGACCACATAGTGACTGTAGCGTGATCTTAATGCTATCAATACCACTATCTATAGATCAAGACCAGGATCTGCGAACATCGCAGCACCATACGCTGTAAAAGAAATACAACCCGCATGACAAACCACTTCATTGAAGTGGGCCATACGACCAATGACATGCGCTGGGTCATAATAGAAGCACTGGACCCTAGCCTACCCAATATCGAGAGCCGCCTTCTGGAGAAAGAGCAAAGATGGGTTTATCGCCTGTCCAGTGCCAAAACTGGCCTCAACGACAACATTCCTTGGAACAGTCTCAGGAGAACATAATTCCCGTCTCACTATATTCTTGCCCACTTTCTATTGAGCATTCTTTCTGTAGCCAAGTCCTTGTAGTGATGGTATCGCCACATGACATTTTCCATCTACCCATGACTTCATAACTCTTTTGAGGCCCCAACTTTGGGCCCCTGGCACACCTTTGCCATGCACCCTTTTGCCTTTTTCTTCGCATTACTATTAGTGCATGTTTCTTTTTCTCCTTCAGAGTCTTAGTCATTCTGCTTTTAGTGAAATGAGCACTTTTCCATTTCTGGACCATTCCAATATGGCCGCCCTCTTTTCTACTGCACACCAGCACCATTGCGCATGTGCACCCGTCTCATCCAGGGCTCCCAGTAATAGCCGAGTGACTGCGCTCGGTAAAACGTTCCCTCCACGAGCATTTCGGCACGTCCCCCATGGAGCCTAAGGGCTTAAATAGCTTCCTTCCTCCCGGGTCACTCACCAGCCGGGATGCAGGGATACCGCACTAGGTTCTCCGTCAGGCTCCTTCTCGATACCAAGTAAGGTTGCGTAACTTTCTCCTTTTCCTCCTTTTTCCACAGCAGCATTTTAGCACACTCGTGCTTCCGTGCTCATTCTATATTTCTTTTCACCAGATTCGGTCATCGGATGTGACCCTTTCCCGAGTCCTGATCGGCTGCCCATTTTCACACATAGTGTAATTATGCCTTAATGTATAGCGTTGCCCACAGAAGCTCTCCTTTTTAACTGTTTTTAATATAGTCCCAGCGCGCTGCGTGATCACTAGTGTTAACTAGCACTGCTGCACGCACCGCATGACTACATGTGTCCACACTTGATAGGCACTACCGCCACTGTAGATTTCACAGTGCCCCACATGTCCACCATTTACGGTGGTTTTTGGATCATCCACAGTTCTAGAGTGCCGACTTCTGACTATTTATGTCTAGTTCACCACTCTGAATAAATGTAGCGACTCGATCTCACTGGGAGCTTTACAGCTTCTTAGCATCTATAAAACTGGTGCGATCAACATAGGCTGCTTGTCACTCTTCGCATGCAGCATGTTTCTCACGACTTTATAAACCATACGTACAATCACAGGGTCGGTCCATGTACCAGCCCATAGTACCGATGTAAGATTGCATTTTATGTTGCTTAATAATAATGCTTATATATGTCTTGTGCCGTCTCTTTCTTCCCACAGGTTTTTTTGTGTCCGTAAGTACGGAGACATTTAGTCCACACACCTTAGCGCGTGTGTAGGTACCATTTTACTCCTTTCACGTGGCACTACTCACTTTGCCACTCACTTTTTCACCACACGGTCCTGAAGAAAGCCCCTCGTACTTCCCATTGTGGGCTGAAACATGTTGACCACACACTTAGTCAACTAGGGATAACAATTCTAGTTGCACCACACTTATTTTTAACCATATCCTGAGCCGCCACCAATAAAAGTTTACAGGCAAGGATTCTCAGAGATATTTTTAATTTACATCACATCTCACATATACACCAACCAGCTCCGCTGTAATCAGGCGTCGTAGCACAACCGGGCGGCATTCGGCCACCCGGTTGGGACCCCAATGATGAAGCATGACACCAACCAGGTTGGTGTGTGAGGGGTCTTTTAAACAAACCTAGTGGGTCCTTGTACTAACGTAACCAGTGATTGTACCACATCCACATTGAGGGTTCGTCCTTTTTGTTTCAGATATCATTATACCGGGGATACGGACGCACCCCCTTTTTTTCCCTTGCTCTCTCATTGTTTAGACATATATACGCAGCGCACAGCTGTGAGAGCCATCACATTTTACCGTTCTTTCTGAATATAACATCTGAATAGCACGCATACATATCATGGCAGAAAACCAGGGCCTGGGGTTTACTTTGGCCGATGTCAACAACATTCTAGATAATCCCCCCTTACTGGCAGATTTCAACATGGCAACTTCCATTGCACAGACTGCTGACTGGGAGAGCCTTAATGAAAAAAAGCGAAATCGCATCAGGACAATCCTTCACGGCGTTATCCTGACTGAGTATCTCCGAAATAACACAGCACCCAGAGGACTCATTGTCACGAATGCCCCGCGTATTTTTCTAGATGACGCTACTTTTCGAAAAGATTGGGCCCAGATAGCATGGCGATGTACACGTGATTGGATTATCTTAATTATCCAAACAGCCACACGTCTCTCTGAAGCCTTTCTCATCGAGATCCAAGCAACTGAGGCTCATTTCAAAACAACGCTTACCTCATTCAAGAAAAAACTTGACGAAACCAATAAAGAAATAAATGAATACAAGGAAAGTCTTACGCAATCCAAAATTAATAAATTTCAGAAAGACCTTAAAAATTCTCCTACACCAAAACCTACCCATATGCGGATGCCGATTACCAACCTCCCAAAAAACTAGATACATCGGGCGCATCTTCTGAAGATGACTCATCAGGCAGTAGCAGTTCTAGCACGGGTAGTTACCGCAGACGACAACAAGGAAGAGGAGGTAACACAGGCTGGCAACATCCATGGGCCCAAGGATTACCAGGACCAAACATGCAATACCCCCTATGTACCCTCAGATGCATCCTCACTTTGGGTATGGCTGGAATCCGCCTTTTGGACCACCACCGCCTTACATGAACCGAAACCAACGGCAACCTTTTTTAGACAGAGGCCAACGAGGACGCGGAAGGAGACGCAGAGGCTACCAGGTCCACTGGGAAGACGACCCACAACTAGGAGCCCAGACGAGGAGCAAAACCCAAGGCCAGCAGCCAGGCCCGAGCACACGATGAGCCTAGTTACCAATCTATCCACCCATGTCCTTACACCAGCTGAGCAGGCAGTCCTAGAGAAAGGACTAGGTTATGCACCTACAGCCAGACTCGATAAATTCAAGTTGCACTGCGAATTAGCTGAGTTTTTTCGCAAACTTAAGCTAAAAGCTTTCTTTGAAAATTCTCCCCCATCCGGGACAACACCACAGGGAGACACCTCCCTCAGAACCAAGTCGAGCTTCATTCCTCCACCTAGTACTATACCACCAGAGATACTTGTCTTTGAGCAAACTGTTTTCAAAGAGATCGAATCACTAAAGGACACAAATGTTTTCCAGAACACAAGCACAACTGAACGCCAAGCCCTTCAATCATTGAAGACAAACACTGACATTGTAATTAAACCAGCTGACAAGGGTGGTGGGACCGTCATTCTAAATAAAGATGATTACCAACGGGAATGTCACAGACTTCTGAATGACACCAAGAACTATGAAAGACTCACACATGATCCTAGTGACAACCTGAAAATGCGTATCCTCAACCTTGTAGAAGATGCCGAAACCAGAGGCCACATCACTAAGAGCGAGGCTAAATTTCTAACAACTACATCGAGCAAAATACCATACTTTTACATTGTGCCTAAAACGCACAAGAACACAATACCTCCACCCGGACGCCCTATTGTATCAGGCATAGGATCCCTGCTGGAACCATTATCACGCTATTGTGACCACTTTTTACAACCATTGGTACAATGCACCAGCACGTACCTCAAAGACACAAAAGACCTACTTGGTCTTATCAGTTCTCTGTCTTATGACCCAGATACCTCGTTTTTGGTCAGTCTTGATGTGGAGAGTTTATATACCAGTCTCCCGCAAGATGATACCCTGCTGGTATTGCAATCTGCAATCAACAACACTAATTGGCAATATCGAACTTCCAAAAAGTTTGTTCTTGAGTGTGCTAAACTCGCACTCAAAGAAAATTTCTTCGAGTTTGAAGGCCGGCTCTTCCTACAGAAGTACGGCACTTCTATGGGGAGCGTTTTCGCCCCCAGTGTGGCGGGCCTCTATGTCTATGACTTCGAGACCAAAAATCTACTTAACAATAACCAGTCACGCTTTCCCCAGATCAAATTTTACAAACGCTATATCGATGACATCTTATTGATCTGGGAAGGTGACAGTATCTCACTCACAACGTTTTGCGAGTGGCTTAACTCATGTGATCCCAATCTTCGTTTTACTTACAGTTTTGATAGACACAAGACTACTTTCCTTGATCTAGACCTAGAAGCAGTGGGAGGAGGACTAAAGAGCAAAACTCATTTTAAAACCACTGCTCGCAATTCCCTCCTTCACTTCACAAGTTTTCACCCCAGATCACTGCGAGAGAATCTCCCCTACGGCCAGTATCTCCGGCTCCGTAGAAACTGCAGTGAAATAAGAGACTACAAAGCCCAAGCCAGAGATTTAAATGACAAACTACGACAGCGGGGCTATCCAAAATGGATCACAGACAAAGCCAACAAAAGGGCCAGGAATCAGAACCGTGAGGGACTAATTGAAACCCCAGCACGAGAATTGACACAGTCGCCACTCACATGTGTGACCACATACAATGCTGCTTCCCAAAAAGTTACAGAAATCATTCGAAAAAATTGGAAAATATTGAAGACAGGCAATTTTGATTGGGAACCTCCACTCTTTTCCAATAAAAGAGCCCGATCAATCAAAGATGCCATAGTTTCCACCCGACCACAGCCACAACAAAGGCCAGCGCATACTGTCCTCAACGCTTGGGGGCTCCCGGGCGTGGTGGGCCATTTTCCCTGTGGTAACTGCAGTGTATGCCACATCACTGAAACCACCAAAAGCCTCAGTTTGGAACCAGGGAAAATATGGCAATTGAGACAACACACGAACTGTAACACAGAACACGTGATCTACCGCATTACCTGCCCCTGTAACCTCATCTATATTGGCATGACTAATCGCAAGATCAAGACCAGGATCTGCGAACATCGCAGCACCATACGCTGTAAAAGAAATACAACCCGCATGACAAACCACTTCATTGAAGTGGGCCATACGACCAATGACATGCGCTGGGTCATAATAGAAGCACTGGACCCTAGCCTACCCAATATCGAGAGCCGCCTTCTGGAGAAAGAGCAAAGATGGGTTTATCGCCTGTCCAGTGACAAAACTGGCCTCAACGACAACATTCCTTGGAACAGTCTCAGGAGAACATAATTCCCGTCTCACTATATTCTTGCCCACTTTCTATTGAGCATTCTTTCTGTAGCCAAGTCCTTGTAGTGATGGTATCGCCACATGACATTTTCCATCTACCCATGACTTCATAACTCTTTTGAGGCCCCAACTTTGGGCCCCTGGCACACCTTTGCCATGCACCCTTTTGCCTTTTTCTTCGCATTACTATTAGTGCATGTTTCTTTTTCTCCTTCAGAGTCTTAGTCATTCTGCTTTTAGTGAAATGAGCACTTTTCCATTTCTGGACCATTCCAATATGGCCGCCCTCTTTTCTACTGCACACCAGCACCATTGCGCATGTGCACCCGTCTCATCCAGGGCTCCCAGTAATAGCCGAGTGACTGCGCTCGGTAAAACGTTCCCTCCACGAGCATTTCGGCACGTCCCCCATGGAGCCTAAGGGCTTAAATAGCTTCCTTCCTCCCGGGTCACTCACCAGCCGGGATGCAGGGATACCGCACTAGGTTCTCCGTCAGGCTCCTTCTCGATACCAAGTAAGGTTGCGTAACTTTCTCCTTTTCCTCCTTTTTCCACAGCAGCATTTTAGCACACTCGTGCTTCCGTGCTCATTCTATATTTCTTTTCACCAGATTCGGTCATCGGATGTGACCCTTTCCCGAGTCCTGATCGGCTGCCCATTTTCACACATAGTGTAATTATGCCTTAATGTATAGCGTTGCCCACAGAAGCTCTCCTTTTTTAACTGTTTTTAATATAGTCCCAGCGCGCTGCGTGATCACTAGTGTTAACTAGCACTGCTGCACGCACCGCATGACTACATGTGTCCACACTTGATAGGCACTACCGCCACTGTAGATTTCACAGTGCCCCACATGTCCACCATTTACGGTGGTTTTTGGATCATCCACAGTTCTAGAGTGCCGACTTCTGACTATTTATGTCTAGTTCACCACTCTGAATAAATGTAGCGACTCGATCTCACTGGGAGCTTTACAGCTTCTTAGCATCTATAAAACTGGTGCGATCAACATAGGCTGCTTGTCACTCTTCGCATGCAGCATGTTTCTCACGACTTTATAAACCATACGTACAATCACAGGGTCGGTCCATGTACCAGCCCATAGTACCGATGTAAGATTGCATTTTATGTTGCTTAATAATAATGCTTATATATGTCTTGTGCCGTCTCTTTCTTCCCACAGGTTTTTTTGTGTCCGTAAGTACGGAGACATTTAGTCCACACACCTTAGCGCGTGTGTAGGTACCATTTTACTCCTTTCACGTGGCACTACTCACTTTGCCACTCACTTTTTTCACCACACGGTCCTGAAGAAAGCCCCTCGTACTTCCCATTGTGGGCTGAAACATGTTGACCACACACTTAGTCAACTAGGGATAACAATTCTAGTTGCACCACACTTATTTTTAACCATATCCTGAGCCGCCACTAATAAAAGTTTACAGGCAAGGATTCTCAGAGATATTTTTAATTTACATCACATCTCACATATACACCAACCAGCTCCGCTGTAATCAGGCGTCGTAGCACAACCGGGCGGCATTCGGCCACCCGGTTGGGACCCCAATGATGAAGCATGACACCAACCAGGTTGGTGTGTGAGGGGTCTTTTAAACAAACCTAGTGGGTCCTTGTACTAACGTAACCAGTGATTGTACCACATCCACATTGAGGGTTCGTCCTTTTTGTTTCAGATATCATTATACCGGGGATACGGACGCACCCCCCTTTTTTTCCCTTGCTCTCTCATTGTTTAGACACGCTCCTAAAGAGTCAACATGTTTCGAAGCAAAGCTTCTTCATCAGGACTAAGAAGATCCCCTCAATATCCACTATGTTGATTGTTCCCAAATGGGTGTGCTATATATACAAAAAGTGATGAAAAAAAAAAAAAATATATATATATATATATAATAAAGAGCGTAAATTATGCACTCTATACGATACCTAATAGTATCATGTAAATGTCAATCTGCAAGAGAAAGTACAATTAATAGCGCTTTCCCATGCGCAAACGATCGAATTCTGAAAAGGAAAAAAAGGATGAAGAGACCACATAGTGACTGTAGCGTGATCTTAATGCTATCAATACCACTATCTATCGATGTGAAGACCTGTGGACGAAGACAAAGAACGTACAAGACACATACATATAACAGAAAACACACACTCTATTTATGTGGCTAGGGTAATTGTTTAAGTTCGTGAGTATATAATGTCGTCAATCACTCGAAAATACATACTATGTAATGTAGGAGTTAATACTCCTTAAGCCTCTTGTAACGGGTGGGGAGAGAGTCGCCAAACGTAGTTCTGTTTGAAAAACGATACAAAGAGATTTAGGAAGTCTCCAAATCCTGCTCCCAAATGAACTAAGAACACTCCAGCCAATGTACTTAGCAGTGCTGGCGGTGTTCAAATGCCTGCAAAATCATAACGGCTACGCCGTACTTACGTTAAGGTCAACCCAGTCTCGCCTTGAAATAACACCAACCCGCGGCTCCGTGATGGATAAAGAACCGCTGGGAAATGCCATTTATACTCCCATTAAGTGGCCTGGATGAGCTACACCTGCGCGCAAAAGGGCGTCCTATCTCGCCTGGAAGTTAACGTAAGCGTGAGGTCAGGTCGTCAAGGTAACGCGTGTGAACAGGCGGAAGGGGATAAAATAGTGTAGCTGATAGCGTAAAAGACTAGAGCGCGGCAATGTCACATTGATTAAAGGGCCTTTTTATATATACATACTATCAGCGCCCAATAATTAGAACATTGTATTCTCACACTGATTATTTTAGGGTATGAAGACGCGGTGCCCAGTTAGGAATAGCGCGCCGTGATGTGAAAAAACAGAGAGAGGCGTTGCACATGAGCTTCTGTATATAAGATATAAGAGGCGGACAGGTCATAGTCAAAAATAAATATGACATACTAAAGGAGGAATTAAATAACAAATTAGGAAGGGTGAGAAATGAAAAATAAAAAGAATAACACTACAGCTTATAGAGATAATAAGGGAAAAGTCTCGAAAAATCAAGGGATTGGCATCCAGACAGAGGGGAAGAAGGTCTAAATAGAGGAGGAGGGGGTACTGCGACCTCTCTTCAGAAGAATTAGGGTCACTCCAGGGCTGATCAAAAAAAGGGGGCTTAGCTGTTCCAAATTGAATGTATAGAAACAGTGGGTGCCTGGCAGAGTCATCATCTGTCTGGATGCCAACCCCTTGATTTTTCGAGACTTTTCCCTTATTATCTCTATAAGCTGTTTTAGAGAGAACCAAGTAGTGTTATTCTTTTTATTTTTCATTTCTCACCCTTCCTAATTTGTTATTTAATTCCTCCTTTAGTATGTCATATTTATTTTTGACTATGACCTGTCCGCCTCTTATATCTTATATACAGAAGCTCATGTGCAACGCCTCTCTCTCTGTTTTTTTCACATCACGGCGCGCTATTCCTAACTGGGCACCGCGTCTTCATACCCTAAAATAATCAGTGTGAGAATACAATGTTCTAATTATTGGGCGCTGATAGTATGTATATATAAAAAGGCCCTTTAATCAATGTGACATTGCCGCGCTCTAGTCTTTTACGCTATCAGCTACACTATTTTATCCCCTTCCGCCTGTTCACACGCGTTACCTTGACGACCTGACCTCACGCTTACGTTAACTTCCAGGCGAGATAGGACGCCCTTTGCGCGCAGGTGTAGCTCATCCAGGCCACTTAATGGGAGTATAAATGGCATTTCCCAGCGGTTCTTTATCCATCACGGAGCCGCGGGTTGGTGTTATTTCAAGGCGAGACTGGGTTGACCTTAACGTAAGTACGGCGTAGCCGTTATGATTTTGCAGGCATTTGAACACCGCCAGCACTGCTAAGTACATTGGCTGGAGTGTTCTTAGTTCATTTGGGAGCAGGATTTGGAGACTTCCTAAATCTCTTTGTATCGTTTTTCAAACAGAACTACGTTTGGCGACTCTCTCCCCACCCGTTACAAGAGGCTTAAGGAGTATTAACTCCTACATTACATAGTATGTATTTTCGAGTGATTGACGACATTATATACTCACGAACTTAAACAATTACCCTAGCCACATAAATAGAGTGTGTGTTTTCTGTTATATGTATGTGTCTTGTACGTTCTTTGTCTTCGTCCACAGGTCTTCACATCGATAGATAGTGGTATTGATAGCATTAAGATCACGCTACAGTCACTATGTGGTCTCTTCATCCTTTTTTCCTTTTCAGAATTCGATCGTTTGCGCATGGGAAAGCGCTATTAATTGTACTTTCTCTTGCAGATTGACATTTACATGATACTATTAGGTATCGTATAGAGTGCATAATTTACGCTCTTTATTATATATATTTTTTTTTTTTTATTTATTTATTTTTTTCATCACTTTTTGTATATATAGCACACCCATTTGGGAACAATCAACATAGTGGATATTGAGGGGATCTTCTTAGTCCTGATGAAGAAGCTTTGCTTCGAAGCTATGTTGACTCTTTAGGAGCACCCGCACATTATTGGCAGGATCTCTCCGCATCACTTTTTTAACAGGTCCAGCCTCAATGACCTATTAAAGTTCTTCTTAAATCCATGAGGCCAGGTCCTTTTAAATCACTTACCCGTATCCTTTCTCGACCCCTCCTCTCACTACCCCATCACTACACATAGTATTATTAATATTAGTGCTCCCGCGTAGCCGTAGGTCGTAGCACGCCCCGTCCCGCAGCGGGACGGGAAGACCCTAATGATGAAGCATGACACCAAGGGTCCTTTTGGTGTGTGAGGGGTATTTAAGCAAACGCTGTGTGCATCCACATTTGGATGACTCAACACACTTTCCTTTTCATTTCTAGTCCCATGTGGTGGATTCATTTGATTTATTGATTGTACATTTTATGTCCAGCTGCAAGCCCTGGGGCTCAAGATGTATATTAAAATCCCAACACAGAATTAGAGGAGTTGGCCATGATGCTAATTCAACATTCAATCCCTCTAATACTGCTGCCTCATCAAAGTTGGAGCCATATACTGAGCAGATAGTACATCTTATGGTCCCTATTGTACACTCAACAATGGCCCACCGCCCCTGTTTATCCCTCAATGCTCTTCCCGTCCCCTGTATCGAGCTTTTTGCCAATATCGCAACACCACGCGTTGTTGTAGATTGCTGCGTACATGTCAATATCGACAATCCCAATTCAGCCAAGAGCTTTCTTTTACCCCATGGAATATGGGTTTCTTGTATGCAGACTAAATCTGGTTGGAGCACCCGCAGCTCTGTAGCCACCCGTTGCCTCTTCCCATAATTATTCAGCCCGCATACATTAAAAGAACAGATCCGTAATCCTGGGTGCGCATTCCTATCCCCCATCAGATGTCAAAGTTTCTAACCAGTCTAAGACCATGTAAATTGATTGGTTGTATTTTCCATTTTGTATCCTTACACTATCATGGATTGTTTTATCTTGTGCCCTCCCCACCCCCTGTGCCCCCCAACCTTCCCCATTCGCCCACCCCGATACCCATTACCCCCACCTCCCACACAGGGCTTCAGCCGAAGCCCTGCCCCTCCCCCACCCTTACCCAGAAAAGAGGCTTTGAGACCCATGGTCTCTGAGATGGATCAAGCTCCTGCCCCCCCCCGGATTACCCTGCCCCTCAAAATAATGTGCATTTCTTTACGCCTCCCCCCCCCCCCTTTCTTCCTCCCCCATAAGGGTCGGATAATAGAGAGACAAAGAGAGAAATGCAAAAAAATGTAGGGAAAGGGCAGAGAAAAAAAAGAAAAAACCCCACAACACACCCTATTCAAACTTGCATATTTTAATCCAATCCTACAAGTCCTCTCCCTTCTTACAGGGATTGCAGATATTCTTTAGCCGCCAGTTCTGCAGTAAAAAAATCGGACTTGTTCCTTCAAGATGACTTTCAATTTAGCCGGATTCAACAGGTAGGCTTGTGCCCCTTTGCTTTGAAAAGGGGTGATGAGTTGCCGTAGTTGCCACCTTTTCTCAACTGTCAGGGGACAGTAATCTGGGCGTACAAAAAACTCCATCCCTTTTCCTGCTTTCTTTCGATCCGGGCGTGCTAGATCATAAACTGCTTCTCGAGCCAAAAAGTTGTTAACTGATATAAGAATAGCTCTGGGTCTAGGGGCATTTTGTCCAGATCTTATGCGCTGCGTGAAAGGAAATCTGTGCGCTCTCTGAATCTCCCGATTCCAATCCCATTGAATAAGCCCTGGAAAAGCCTCAGTAAAGAGCTCAATTATGAATTTCCGCGCATCTAGTCCTTCTGCACCCTCCGGAATATCCAACACCCATAGGTTGTTGCATCGAAGACGGTTTTCGAAGTCCGTTAGCTTCCAGAGGGTATCATCTTTCGACGTGCGCAATGCTTCTGTAGTTGCTTTTTGCACTGCTAGTTCATCCTCCAGATTGGAAATGCGTGTTTCCGCCTCATTAAATCTCTCTGCAAATTCTGTGCATGATTTGGCTATCCTACGAACCGAATTCTGAAGTTTGCGGCAAGCCCCCTGAGTGCGCTGGCTTTCAATGCGCGTCTCCTCTCTAAGGGCCATTATGCTTTGATATATGACCGCTAATGAAATGTCCTCAGCTTTCTCCAGGACCCTTTCACTAGGCTGTATTACAGTAGTCACACCAGTAGCACCAGATTCAGCTAAAAATTAATAGTCCCATTGCAAGGCCTTAGTATTATCAATAGTTTTGAGACATGTGCCCGATCCACCTCTCTTCCGCACCGTTCTTGGGCTGCTTTCTGACGTACCCGGTGAATCTGTTCCCAGATCACCCAGATCATCCAAATGAAAATTACTGAGTCCGCTGTGGCCGCTATCGGGGGAACCCCCCTTGCGTTTTGACTGAGTAATTAGCTCAGATTCATCTCCGGAGGTATCTGAAGGGTCAGAAAGGGAAAAAAAAATTGTCCCCTTAATCAAACTCTTTTATTGCACTCCGGCTACTAGAGTTATCCTTATCCCTAAAGATATCCTGGTTGGGGGGTTCATGCTCCTGCCCATTCGTTATACAGGTTACTGCCAGAGAGTCTTCAGCAGAGACTTCTATTGTGTTTTGTTTCGTGGCCAAATCATAATTTTTAGTAATATTTTCAACCCCTGCTTTTCCCCCATCGTTCATTACGCCAGATATGTCCCTGGAGGTGTCCCCTGTTAAATCATCCCTTTTCACATGAGCATCCTGTGCCAGGATTTCTCCCCTTTTACCACTCTGCCCAGTTTCCTTAGCAGGGCTTGTGTATACGGAGGGGAGTTGCTTCCTCATTTTCCCTGCCAAAAATAAAGACGGTACTGTCTTCTTACCGCTAGCATTCAAACGAGTGCTGTCTTTCTTCTCCGCTATGGGGTTGCTATTTTTTCCATCTCGCGGCCCTCCGGATCCACCAGCTTCCATGGGGTTGCGAATCTTACCGAGTCCAGCTTTCGGAGGCATTACCACGGAGGACGACAAACAACCCGCTCCACCTCCGCCTTCGATCCGCGACCTCCGTGACCTCCTGACGTATGCGAACCCGGAAGACCGCCGCACCAGCTCAAGCAGCCGCAGGAGATCCACACGGGATGCCGCCGCAGTCAGATAGACACTCCAGAGCATACCGCTTCACCAGGTATGTTCAGTTCGGGTTATTGTTCCGCTGACTTCGCTGACATATTTTACCACCGCATTCCAGTCTTTTAAGCAGGTTTTGACATTAAGGGTGCAATACACGAAGAGCAAGGTTCCGGGAGCTCAGGCTTACACGACCGTCAGCACGGTCGCCATCTTGCCTTTTAAGGTAAAGAAAATCTTCCACATCAACAGCATGCTCCAGAGATGTACAACACAATATGAAACATTTTCAAACAAAGACTCATATACCAGTGTGCTAGCAAACCTGCATCGGAACATCCAGCAGAAATGTCTTCCAGAATATTACATTAGGTACACAAGGAAAGTTTAATTCACACCACATGCTCTCCAAGGAAAATAACCAATTGTGTCATGGTACTTTGTGCTCCGCAAAGACTATGGGGAGGGAAGACATGCAAGTCGACATTTATTTGGGAAGTGTAATGAGCCGAAGGAAAATTAACAGAACACCAAACCCGCATCCATTTTAATAAAATGGTGTCTCTCTGAAAATGTGTCATAACTAAACTATGTTAATAAACACTTCTAAACCTCTAAATAAAAATGTTCAGTGCAAAATCAGTAATTCATCAGTTACCCCATATTCATTATAAAAATCATTAATATTAAAAAAATTATTTGTCACCCTAAATTGCACATTGAGAAAAAGCATTCACATGTGCTGCATTATGCAGCACACATGACAGAAAGAATGTGCCTACAAGAATTGTTTTTGTGCAGGAAGGTACCACTTCCTGCATAAAAAAATAATCTTACTCATAACACAGGTACCCTTGCACCATGGCACAAGGGTGTCTGCATTGGTGCTAGGTTGCCCGAAGTGCAATGAGTGAGCAGAAGTGTGCCATATCTGTGTAAATATGGCACATTTCCGCTCCCCCCTTTCACGCAGCGCAGCCCAGCAATTTCCCTTGCTGTGCTGTGTTGCGTGAAAGTTTAGTAAATCTGGGCCTTAGTGTCAGGAAAGTTTTTAAATATATCTAAGCATGGTATCTTGTACTGTAAGGGTGCCCAGTTCCAACTAAACCAATGTAAATACCTTAACAAACAAAAACTTTGCCACATTGGGTAGGAACACTCCCTGAATTGTCTCAGATGAGGGAACTTTCTGCATACATTATGGTCTTACCCTGAAGTGCAGATCGTTTGAAAGGGTGAACTCTGACCTTAGAGAGAATCCTAGGCTTGTAGCTCAATGCTTCTCTGAAACTGGTTCTACTCAATGTCTTTCTAATCTTGTATACTGACAGGAAATGGAAGTTCTGCTGTGTATCAAATGTGTTACCACAAATTGGGAATTAGCAAGGAACTATGGACCCACCAAGACTGGCAGATTCAAAGCTTGACATGTGTCACTGAATGCCCCAAGTAACCCCATTCTATAGATCTAGGCAATGTTTCCAGAAACATTTCAGGGTGATGAAGGCAGGGGAGAGCAGACTGGAGTCTTCCAAGCCGTACTTATAATGTGACTCATGCCCTTCATATTGGATTGCACAGTCTGCATTGCCTTGAGTGGACTGTCATGTTGTTTATCCATGGAAACCTGCATGCTGACACTTTTCCATGTCAATTGGCATATACAATGTCAACAAATTGTTTGTAAAAAAAAAACGATATCTTATTAAATGTTTAATGTAAATAGTCTGCAAAGTGGCATTGTAAATACTTTGAAAATCATAATGTGCCCCCCATGCGAACCAGGTTGATTTTGTATATGCCAAAGTGCTCATTTTGAGTCCTACTCAACAATGGTGGTAATTGGAAATCTGGTAAATACAAATACTGTCATAAGTGGTATTTACTGCGCTTTCAATTACTTCACTATTATGAGTGTTGGTCCTCATGATGGGGTAAAACAATAAAATAAAGCGTGTTTTTTCCCCACTACGGAAGTGTACACACTAGGATTGTGTGGTGTCTGCCGCAAATTTTATGCTGTATTTTATGTGGTGAAAATCATGAATGCAAACATCCGCAACAAAGCCACCTGATGTTCGTGGTAAATGGGCAGTCTGCATTCTGAGCAATTTCAGCATTGGTGCAGGCCTCGTAGACCTAGAGGGGCAGATTTACAAGCCCCTTGCGCCACTTTTGCGTCATTTTTAACATGGGAAAAGTGACGTACGGGTGGCGCAAGGGGCTTGTAAATATGCCCCAGAGATTGGAATTGTGGCGCCCCTCCCAGCGGTGCATCAGCACACTGCACGTTAACTCTGCTGTGCCTCATTAGCCTTAGCAGAAGCTTAGTTTCCTGCCGAGATCTATTTGCACACCAGAAAAACATCGATGCCACAGTTGAATCTACAACTGAAATATAAGTGATTTAAAGACTGACATAGGGTCTCCCTTGGAGCCAATTCTTACTAGAATATTGGCACAGAAAACCAGAATATAGTAAACTACACCGCATGATGTTACACATTATATCTTATAAAACATCTTTGCTGGCATGTACAGCTTAGTTCTTAACTGCAGGCGTATTGGCGCGGTGGACTCCAATGTAGGCACCCGTGACTGAGGCGTAACAGATGGAGAAATGATATTTCATCTGTCACAATTTTTCAATTATTTAATGTCCCTTGCCAGGCTGAGAGGGTTCAGCGCAGAAGATGCAATTACATTCTGGAAACAGTAAAGTTAAATCTGTCTGTCTGGAGCGTGGACCTGATTGACCCCAGCAAGTACATCTTTCATTGGTCTTTTTCTTTTGGCATATGCACTTCACAGGGAAATCTGAGAAATCCCTCCAGATACTGCAGCTGCCTGATGACCATTTTCTTTTTTTTCCTGAAAACGTGTTTCCGCGACCGTTGATTGAATACGTTTTGTTTTTTAAACTTTGAAATTCTGTTTGTATTGTATCTTTTCAAAAGTTGACAGCAACGACACTATTCATTTAATTTCATTATTACCTTCTATCAGTACCAGGAGCTTTCTAAAAAGAACAAGGTACTTTTTTACTTTTCGGTGGGGTGGCTTCAAATTAGCTAGCAATATTTCAAGTTGCAACTTATTCTCTTAAGATTGTTTATTTTATGGCAACAAATGAGCTACTTTTTTTGCTTTTCACCATCACGAGTGTATATTTACACCTAGATGTAGACTCACTATCAGGGCCGGACTGGCCGTAGCGAGCACCAGGCGTTTTTTTCCGGTGGGCCAGAAGGGTGGGGGCTGTTTTTTGAGCGGTGGGGGCCGGTTTAGTTACTGGGGGCCGGTTTTGTAGCAGTGCTGCAATATCGGACCCCTGTAACAAAAGCAGCAACGGTGGTGCTTAAGCGCCGTAGCACTGCGCCTCACTCGCACCCCCACCCAGGCGCAACCCTCCCCCAATTCCCAACACCCCTCCCCCGCGGCCTGCCCGGTTGAATTGCCGGGCCGGTTTTTTATCCCAGTCCGGCTCTGCTCACAATGTCACCACCCCTTCAAATCAGGGGTTAGAGTATCCTATAACAGGCAGAAATCCCCACACAGAAAAGATTGGAGAGGGAGAGGTCTCCGGATGTAGGTTTGTGAATAGCATTTTGTAGCATGCGAGTAGAACTGCCATATATACTTCAAAATGCCATTTGTGAATAGGCCCCAGCGTGTCTTAGTATGGGCTGAGTCTACTCTCTTACAGCCAGTTTCAAAAACAATGTTAATCACACCACCTATATTCTATTTGGGACCACATTTACAAATCATGAATACAAACATATGCCTCCCTTCACTTCTTTGAGCAAGCCTTATTCTTCTAACATGCTCTTTAGCCTGCCTTCTCAAATCGCTATGTGGTGCCTGGTAAGTGTGATTGCATTATTGCCTGTTATTACCTCCTGATTTAGAGATTTTCAATAACAATGTGAACTAAAGTGCAATACTCATCCTCCCCCCTTTAAACACACATGCGCACTTAAGTTTCTCCAACCCAGCTGCATTGAGCAGCCGGGCTGGTGAAACCCCACAGACTCCCTGACCTGAGCGGAGCGTCTTCTCAGCCCGCTCAGGCCAATCCCTGCGCTGCTCTCATAAAAGAGTAGTGCAGGGATTGCACAGGGAGTCTGTGACGCTGCCCCAGTGCCTGCTGGGACAAGGAAGTTCACCGAGGCGCGATGCGGTGCTGGAGGCGGCTGGCAGGTTAAGGTAAGTGTTTCTTTTTTAATTATTGCCCCCCTGTGCGTTTCCCCGCACTCCATTGTACCCTCTCCACCTGCCCCCCACACCTCTTAATTGTGTCAGCCGCCACTGCTCTAAACACCAATGCAACAAGTAGTAGCTGTTTGAGCCATAATGGCTGTGACAGTAGATAACAAGTCAGTGACTGAGTGGAATTCAACAGACAGGATTGGATCACTTTCAAGATGGTGACCGCATTGTGTTGTCAAGTTGCGTCACAAAACATAATGGCAATTTTGAAAGTTTGAAAACATTGTTTTCTATACTTTCAAGATGGTCACAATGCTGTGTTGTCTCATGGTGAAACACAATGTGTTACTTATCTTTCAAGTGTAGAAAATAAGGTTTTCCATATTTGCAAGTACAGAGAACAACGTTTTCTATAATTGTAAGGTGGCCAGCCACCGATAGTGGCTTTGCCAATGCTGGTGCATTTTAAAAGCATCTGCCATTGGAGAGCCAATAGTCGCAACCGGCATCACAATTTCAAGGTATTAAAATGGGTGTGTTTTTTTTTTGTGAGTTTAGATATTAGGGGCCATATTACACAAGTGCTGCCTAAGAGGAATAGCTGCCCAACTTTCAAACTGAGGCTGGGTGTTTCCCCACAATTACAGACAGCAGCCAGCAGCTTTAAACTGCTCATCTGCCAGACAGGATCTCCATGGAGACACCGCTCCAGCCAACTCCGAAGGTGGTCTTTACTTGGTCACAAACAAGCTACTGCTGAGTTAGACTATGGGAGCACCCTCTATGCCAAGATCAACAAAAAACTCTAAAAAACGCAGCAGACCACTCAGAACTCAGCAGTCAGAATCACTCTCAACCTCCCACGCTGCACTCACATCACACCACACCTGAGAAACTCCCTATACACAAACAAACACAGTTCAAACTCCTCAAGCACTCTTCAAGACACTACACAACATTGGGCCAGCATATCTCCTCAATCTCATAGGCTTTCACAAACCTTCCAGACACTTTCACTCATCCTCCTTGCACACATCCCACGTATATGAAAAATCAGATTAGATGGTCGAGCCTTCTCCTAAATCACCCATAAAGTGTGGAAAGACCAGGCACTAAACATAAGAGTCTCCATCGCACTTTTTGAATTCCACAAGAAGCTGAAGACCAGGCTTTACGAGTAGTCTCACTAGATCCTAGGTTTGGCTAGGCTCACACCTGCTCAGTGGCAGGATAGCTTCCCAGGTGATCATGTGTTAAGCGTAATGGGGCAACCCGGTGTCCCTCAGAACCTGGGTATACGTATACTAAAGAAAAATGGTTCTGTCGGGGTATCACTTAATTAGAACAAATAGTAACAACTTACTTGTAACTCAATTCAATAATGAAATAAATACAGATATAACACACACCAAAGATTTTTGAATCAAAATTATATTAGAAGAAAATCAAATAATAAAGTCTGTCGCAATTTATAATTTCAATTGCAATATGTGACTGTAGTGCAATAGTGACGTGGTGAATGGTGATAAATACAATCTACTATATACAAAAACAAATGTGCAAAAAATGGGGAGGGGGAAGGGAAAAAGATTTCATAAATGTCCTTGTTATTAACACATATGCTTAAATGATCCAATAACGAATGGGACTGTGATCATCAGCGTTGCGTGGACATATACAATACGCCGACGTTTCGACCCTGTATATCGCGCAAAAAGTGGAAGTGCATCTAGGCGGGTCTTCCTCAAGGCAGGAAAGGGGAGGAACGGTAACCCAAAAGTAGAATCCTGGGTGGCCTGTTAACGAATGAATTCTTAGTCAGGTATGGGTAGAAACTTAATTCCCAAGGAACTCCACCAGCCGGTTTGGAGCCTCAGAAGAAGCTATATTAGACTTCCACCCGTCGGTTGGAGTCGATTTAATGCCAGTCCGGTGTATTTCGTGATCTGGGAAACAAGCTTCCTTCTCTCCGTGGTTAATGTCGGAAAAGACATAGAATTCATTCGTTAACAGGCCACCCAGGATTCTACTTTTGATCACAGTCCCATTCGTTATTGGATCATTTAAGCATATGTGTTAATAACAAGGACATTTATGAAATCTTTTTCCCTTCCCCCTCCCCATTTTTTGCACATTTGTTTTTGTATATAGTAGATTGTATTTATCACCATTCACCACGTCACTATTGCACTACAGTCACATATTGCAATTGAAATTATAAATTGCGACAGACTTTATTATTTGATTTTCTTCTAATATAATTTTGATTCAAAAATCTTTGGTGTGTGTTATATCTGTATTTATTTCATTATTGAATTGAGTTACAAGTAAGTTGTTACTATTTGTTCTAATTAAGTGATACCCCGACAGAACCATTTTTCTTTAGTATCCCAGGTGATCATGGGCACTAGAAATGTGCATTGCATAACATAACAATGCAGCCCAACTTAAAAAACAGGGCCATGGTTACAAATCAGTAGCTACAAATGTATGCACCAACTTGCAGGGTTACTTTAGTCTATGCACAGTAGAGAGCAATATATATTTGCCTGTGCGTAGATGCAGAACAGGATCATGAATCAACATTTCACTTTTACTCCTACACAGTTCTTTCTTTGCAGTATATTGACAAATGCAAAATAGTAATTAAATGCTTTTGTGCAAAGATACATATATAAATGTATAGTACTTGAAATTGTCTGTCAGGCTGTAAAATTATTCTGGGATTCTGGGTAGCATTGCACCAATATTCAAAAGGTCCTCTGAATCAATAAGCAGGTGAAATCAGACAACTTTTAATCTAAGTGTTGGCCACCAGCCGCTAGCATCTATTTTCTAAGAGCAGAAAGGTGTGACCGGATCCAAAATAATTTTAAGCACTCCTTGTCTATTACTTTGATTCAAGTTGCTTGATGTTGCAATTTTGAGACATTAGTGAGTACTTATTATTAAGAAGAGTTGCCTGATGCAAACATGTAAAGAATTTGTCATGCCTGCAAACAAACACTAGGGGCCGGATTATGGACAGGGCGCCCTTTCCCTGTTTGTGTCATGGCGCACCTTAAAACAGCTGCGCCCAGTGCAAACTGGGAAAGTGTGCATTATTACATTGAATGCACTGCCCAAATGGCAGCTGTGAAGTCGTGCTGCCCTAGGGGCAGCAAATTCAAGTGAAAAACAGAGCAGCTTTGAGGCAGTCGCTCCGTGTTTCACTGTGCAGGTGGCAACCTGTAGTGAGTGACTGCACCTGCCTGCAAAGGGATGTCTAAGGGGTCCATAGAACACCCTTTCCCCAATCCAGAGGGCTGCCATCAGGGGGCACACTAATACTACACCACCTTTTAGGTGTCGCACTATCAGTGCACTTCCTGCCAGCTTCTTTGACTCTGTGCCCACATCTATAATACGGCAGGGGTGCAGAGGCAAAGGGATTCCCTCATTTGCCTGAGTCCACATCCATGCAAATGAGGGAACACCCTCTGGTGATAGTGCTGGTGCTATATGTGCACCAGCACTCTCTGTATTACAGAAGGGGCTGCACAAAAGTCTGTGGCACCTTCTGTAATACCAAAGTGCCCCGGGGGCGTGCAAAGCGGACGCTAACGCCGACTGTGCCCCCTGAACACTTCCGTAATATGGCCCCAGAAGGGGTGTTCTAATGTCATTCACTGGACCCTAATTCTAAATATTAAATATTAAAACCAGGAATGAATATAACTGAAAACTGCATGGGAGTAGCCAGAAAAAATAAAATACCCTCCACTTTAAAGATCTTCTAAATATTACTGAGCAAGCAAGTGGTACAAGTGAGCTCAGCTGTAGGGAGGGGATTGGTGGAAGAGGTATTGCCATCTTTCTCTTTTTCTTTTCTTCCATTATTTTGACTCTTCATTCTGTCTTTTCCATCATTCCTTCCTTTCATTCACCCATCCTAATTCCTCTACATCTTTCTTTCTGTCTTTTTCCATCCGTCCCTCATTCAATCTATTCCTTTTTCTGTCTGCTTTTCCCTACTTCCCGTTATCCATTCAACCATTATCCATTCTTCCCATCCTTTCTACATCCACCTATCTCTCCATCCTTCCTTCCTATTCAATCTATTCTCCATATAGATATGTTGTATCCTATGGAGTCCATGAGAACAACCCTGTGTTGGTCGTGCGGACTCCACAGGATACAACAGATGGATAAGGAGAATAAATTGGAATGATGGAGGGAAGGAAGGATGAAGAGATAGAGGGTATTAAAAAGGAAGAGAAGAGTCGACAATCCATCCATCATTGTTTCATCATACATCATTCTCTGCATCCTTTTTTCCGTTTAGTCATCTGTGTATTCTTCTCTCCACCCATCCATCCATTCATCTCTGATCCTTCTCTCTTTCCATCCTTCAGCCATCCATCTTTCTCTTCTTTTGTTCTTGTTTCCATACATCCTTCTGCCCCTCCTTTTCACCATCCATTCATCCATCACTCCTTCCACTTCTCCCTCCTTCCCTCCCTCCCTATGTGCTCCTTTATTCAATTTGTTCCCCCAATCCCCACCCCATTGCACCATCATGTTATTCTCTTGCAGCTGCATTTATGAGCTTCTATTCAGAAATCTGCGTCCCCATTTAAAGTCAATTGAAATGTATACATTAATTTAAATGTTTATTGTATGTTACACAGAACTGCCCTGTAACCTTACCACCCCCGCTCAAGCTTCTGAAATGGGAGGGGGGGGGGGGCTCATGATGCCCCTCCAGGCATAAAAACACTTATATTTTGATCCCAAGTCAGTCCACTAGTCAATAACATTATTTTCATAATCCCAAGTCTTTATCATTGCTTGGCCATTATCTTCAAACCATTATCTGTTTTCAATTTAATGACGGACTGCCCTATCTTATAAAGAATCTTTCATGCTGTCTTTCTACAGCAGCTTCCTCCTCCTGCTCCTTTCTTTTCTTCTACCCATCAACTTGTCTTCCTCCGCATTTTCCCCTCTTTTCCCCAAATGTATTTCATGTGCCATAATCTCTGTCCTTTTATCTTATCCTTTCCCCAGTTCCAAAGCCCCAGCATCTGTTCCACATTTTATGATTCTCATTCTATGATTCTGGGCAAATCACTTAAGCCCTGATTATGACTACTGGTGGTATTTATCATAAGTGATACCACGGGGTAAATTATTTATCAAGTGCGATAAATGACACCTATTACTAGTTGCAAGGGAATAACGTTCGGATTTTGGTGTTTAATGCACCAAAAGCTGCACGATATGGTAAATACCGTCTGGTTTTCCCCGGCTATATTCGCGCAGGTTTGACCTGCCTAAATTTAACAAAGGTTGAGTTGTTTAATGCATCCGACAATTATCGGATGCATTAAATAACTAACAACTTGTAATCCCGACCATTGCATAAACAGCTCTTTACGCATGGGTCGGAAAATACCGACCATCTGGTAATCAAGGCCAGGATCTCCCTATGCCTAAAAAGCAAAAAAAATGTATCTGATCTTGTTCAATGTAATCCGGTGCTCATGTAAAGCATTCCAATGCCATTGGGCCGAGCTCGCACTACATAAAACTGCAAAAAGAGAAAATAAATGAATAAGAAAGTTACAAGAGTATGCCTGGAAAGGTGCAACTCGCTCAGTTTTCTAGCCATACTCCTGTAAAAGTATGTGACTACTTAAAAAGCAAAAAGCTACATTCATATGGGATTGTAAAGCGAAGCACTCAGGGCCTCATTTACTACAAATGATGCAGCGCGGCACTGCAAGCCATTTCGCTGCGCCGAGCTGCATAATTTTAAAAGCACAGGGATGCGTCATATTAACAACAATACAACACATCCATGTGCTTCCCCTGTGCTGGCGCACAATTGGCTGCCATGCGCCAGCGCAGGCACCCTTGCGTCATGTTGCAAGGGTGCCTGTGTTGTGGGGATGATTGGTTTTTTTCAAGAAGGGACACCTTCCTGCATAAAAACAATCATTGATCACATTTTCCTCTTTTTATGCATGCTGCAGAATGCAGCACACATAGAAAGAGGAAAAAACGAGGAGAAATAAAAGTATTTCTCCTCGTTGCGCCACTCCTATACCTCCCCTGGGAAGGCATAGGATTCTGACGCAGTCCCAGCTTTACAAATCATTGTAAATCTGGATATGTGTCAGGTCCCATGGATGTTGTGTGGGAACACCCACAGCAGCACCCATGGAATGCCCCTTTCACGCAGAGTAATGCGTGAAAGGGGCCCATATTTACAAGGCCATGAAATGTCACGCAGGGTGACTTTATGTGGCCTTGTAAGTATGGGCAAGCCCATTGCGCCGCCAGCACATTAAAAAACAGTGACGCACCAGTGGAGCAATGGGCTTGTAAATAAGGCCCTTAGTTTTACAGCTATTTTTGTGAATCTAGCCCCAACTTATCAAAGTCTATCCTTATGATTTGGTTGCAGAGGAGAAAGGAACTGAGACATATAGGTTCAAATGTAGGTGTAAATAGCATGCACAAAACAGCGTAGCGTAAGCAACTTTCGTGCTTTGGTGCAGTTTTTATTTGAGTGTTTTATTGGCTCCTGATGTAATGCAAGACCTAAAATAATGTGGAATAACACATACAAACATTAATTGTGCAACTTTCAGCCCTTGATTTGCCGTGATGTACAAGGGTACTTTCAACCATATAGACAATGGTGGCATCACTGGTGCAAACAAAGGAGTAAGAGCATTTGGTGCTCACCCGCTGATAAGCACAAATGAACACATGGGTGCTTATTGTGTTTGTGACAAATAATTACCCTAGCTGCTGGATTGAAATGACACACTAACTTATTTTGGAGGCTGATGCTCAGGTACAGCGGCACAGCATTGAACATACATAGACTCTGTTAGCCAGTGTCTGTCCATTCAGCAAAGGCCTGGCTGACAAGCTGTTGTGCTGCAAACTAACTACAACTGCAGTTTTGTGAGAATTTGAAGTACTAGATGTAGGGGGAAAAGTCCACTAATAATCACAATCCTTGCCAGAGTGAACCACTAAAGTCACTAAATAAACCTGTGCTTAACCCTCTGGTAACTTGGCACAAAGCAGTTAGGCTTCTTTTAGAGGCACTTTGTAAAGTATTTATGCAGTACTCAAACAGTAATGAAGTGAAAACACAGCTTGAGAAAAATCCCAAACCAACTTAGAAAAATAGATAATATTTCAATAAATAAAATGACACGTAAACGCAAAGTTTTTGTTGTTATATATGCAAACTGTAGTCAATATTGTTTACAAGCCTGGTACTTTGGGACTATCTTGTCTTCAACATGTATATGTCAGGCTGCAGCCCAGATGGTACCATAAAAAGTCAATAAAATATGTTTTTTTTAAAAAAATGACACGTAAACAATAAAAATCTAATAAGTAAAACCGGAGATACACTGGGTGATCTATATCGCGAAGGGGCTCTCATCTCTCTTGAGTCTCTGATTGAGTAGGACGGTCTACCTCTTGGTCAGTTCCTCCTCTGTAACTCTCTCATTGGGGTGCTAGGGGACCAGTGGGAGGACATGTTGCAGGAATATCAAATGCATCTTACTATCCAATATCTCTACATACTGGGAATGGGGAAACACTTGACACATTGGCTAGATGACTCTCTGTGCACACATGCGGCAGCGCAGCTCACCCCCCCTGCGCTGACATTGGGAGATGGACCTGGGCCACCCCTGCACGGATTCGGAGTGGAGTTCTATGCTCGAGTATTCTATCCGTGTCCCACGCAATGCCCACCTTTGTCTCATTGAGTATTACGTCGTTCCCAGGGCCTACCTTACCCCACACAAGATAAACCGTTATTTTCACCTCACGGATGCCACCTGCCTCCACTGTTGCCTGCCTGATGAGGATTTTCTGCATATTCTGTGGGCCTCTCTACATTAGTACTGTCAGAGTGTTACTTCGCAACTGATGAACTGCGCAGGATGCACCTCATTGCACCCTCGGGAGGTTTGTTTATTAGGCATCCCCTGTAGAGATAGAAAACACAGGGCCATCGCCCGATTTCTAGACTTAGGTCTCCTGCTAGCCAAGCGCCTGATTACTCACAAATGGAAATCACCTGTCCCACCTATGCTTACTGCCTTGGAGCAATCTATGACCACATGGTCTCAAGCGGAGGGTATTACCCTACACATGTAAGGCATGATGGCTTTACACAAGTACCCTCTCGCAGCCTGCTGGGACACTATCCTGATTGATTTCCAAACTGCTATGTTTCACACAGTTGAGTCCCCTGGACGATCATTAGATTCCGCTGTAGACGCAGGCTCCCCAGTTGTGCATTGATGGCAAAATGTAATGTATGCTTCGTTCTGACCATTTACCACCCACTCTTTTGTTTAATCCATTTGATGTTGTATTATGAAATGGAGCATGTTAGCTAATTAGATGGGTGCGGGTCTGATCCCTGTTTAAGGTTTCTTGTTTTTTTGCACCTTTGTCTAGTGTCAACTGAATCGTTTTATTGCTATGGGTTGGCCACCATGGGTTGGCATTACTGCCCGTACAGCAATATGTTTTTATAGGCCGCATGTAATGCGTTCTACAGAAGCTTGAATTAAAAATAGCTCCAAAAAGCATAAAGCACCTACAGTAATTATCTAGTTGCTCTAGACTAGGTCTAAATCAAAAGTTAAGGCCGACCATGATGGAGCACGGGTCAGATACAAGGGCTAGGTTTGTCACTGTGGAAAGTTTACTTTCTGACTGAGAAACTTTTATGGAGAAAAAGTAGTTGTTGGGGAATTGCTGGTGGGCAATGGCAAACTGCTAGCTGGGTTTTAAGCCCAGTGAAGTCATCGACAAAGGTGGGAAAGCTCCAAGCAGGCGAAATCTGAAGTCCGTGCCCAAGAAGGTCTTAGCATCAATGGGATGCTGCTGAGGGTAACTGGTGATTCAACTGTGATGGCTGCAGCTTTGTCAGGTCTTGAGGCAGTAAGTTAGTGAAAAGTATCTAAGTCCAACAGGGGTAGTACACTCTAACAAGAGCCAAGGGTTCAGGACCCGGAAGGGGTGGGGGGCACCACTTGGGAGTCAGGACTCACTTCAAACAAGGCCAGCTCGAGGGTCCAAGGCAGGTCTAGTTGTAATTGATTAGATAGGCAGTTGCAGTCAGAGAAGCCTCTGGAAGATTGGTGTGTCCCTGTAGCTCAAACAGGATCTCATCCAAGTGACCCTTACTGTCACTCCTGAGGTCATTGGTTCAAGGCAAGCAGGTCTTCCTTCAGGTTTCAGACAGCAGGGCTGCGCTTCTTCTGATCTTGATAGGTCCAGGAATGCTCTGTGGGAGGTCTGTGGGGTCCACTTTTAAGCCTTTGCCCTACCCCTAAACCAGTTCTTGAGAGTTCCTCTACTCCCACTGGGTTTAGTGCCAGCCTGACTAGGGAGGAGAAAGGAGAGACAGGCCTTGGTATGAGCTTCATCTGCCAGTGACAAGGCAGGCATCCTTTGAAGCTCTGGAAGGGGTTGAGCACAGTCCCCCAGGCCAGCGGAGTCCCCCTCCCCCACACTCCGCTGTCTGGGAGCACTGTGCATCTCACCACAGGGGAGCCCTCAAGGGTCTGGTGACAGGTGGGCACTGGCAGGAAAGTCCTTTGTTTTAGGCAAGAAAATGCCAACTTTCTAAAAGTATAATTTCAAAAAACTTTAATGTAAAATTGGACTTGACCATCAATTTGTATTTTAGATTATAATTAAAATGAGTACCTGAATCATATTTCTAGCTAGTCCCAAATTGGATTTAGAACTTATTAAATGTAATAGTGTAACCCGGTGATAACCTATGGGAGACCCATACTTGCCGCAGTGAAAAATGAGTTTGAGGTTTTTCACAGCCGGGGCATGGAAAACATTAAATATATTTGCCCTATCTTTTAAATACCATGCCCCCTGCTCTATGGACATTTAGGGGCAGATTTACAAGCCCCTTGCGCCACTTTTGCGTCACTTTTAACATGGGAAAAGTGACGCAAAAGTGGCGCAAGGGGCTTGTAAATCTGCCCCTTAGTGCCTAACTTAGGGGTTACTGATAAGTAGTAAAAGGGAAGGTTTAGGCCTGGCAAAACATTTATTTTGCCAGGTCGAAATAGCAGTTTAAAACTGCACACCCAGACTGCAGCGGCTGGCCTGGAGACATGTTTTACTGCACTATTTTAGTGGTGGCACAATGAGTGCTGCAGTCCACTAGTAGCATTTAATTTACAGGCCCTGGGTACACATAGTACCATATACCAGGGATATAAAGAAAATTAAATGTGCCAATCAGGTGTATACCAATGTTTCCATGTTTAACAGGGAGAGCACAAGCACTTTACCTCTGGTTCTCAGGGGTAAAGTGCACAGAGTTCTACGGCTAACAAAAACAGAGGTCAGTAAAAAGGCAAAAAATCCTGGGTGACCCTGCAGGGAGAGCAAACTCCAAACAAGTTTGTTTTCTTTTTTATTGCTCATAATACTGTAGACGGGAAATAATTGAAAGCCTTTTATCTGTAGACTCACAGACACGGTATGATGACTCGAGTGATGCCTTATTGACTACTAATGGACTGAGGCCTTGGCCAGGCGCTGCAGTAGTCGAACATGGAATTGCTTTTGTAATGAACTGCACTCTTAAATCTCGCTGCCCTGGTAACATTTACTAACTCACGACTTACTGATTTGTATCATCAAGCAGGCGTCCTTATGGGGGACACTACATGGGCCAGTGGCTTCTGTGTTTTCTTAAAAGGCAACTAATGTGTTTTTCCTCAGCAGATGCCATTACTTGGTCATATTCTGGAACAGCATTATGCTGCTGATGCTCAATCCTCCCTCTTGGTAGCAAAGGCTTTTCCCTTGCGTATCTGATGAGGTTGCCTTTCTCATGGCTCAGTGGTACTGCTATATCTGAAAAGCATTATAAAGCTGGGGAAGAAAATACACTTGTGCAACAATTTCTGAATTTTGTACATTCGATGTTGTGTGTGTTTCTTAAATGCAATGCAATTGCAAATCCAATGTTGATGAAAAAATATACATCTATAAAGTGAGCACATGTGTGGTTGTTTTACGGTCATAAATAAGACAAGTTTTTAGGTGCATAAAACTGTCCTATCTTATTATTGCTGTCTGGAAGAATAGCATCACTCTACTACAGTGTTGCCATTTCAAATCACTATAAATTTCTGGACTTACTTACGATATACAATGGCACACTGCTTATCCACTTTGGGAGGATGGAACGCAGAGTTAGCCCAGCTGGCTCTCAAATCTGTTTGTTGTAGGTCACATCAAATGTCAGGAGGTGTAGCTCAGCCTACTGACTGCAATGTGGAGAAACTTCCTCTAAAATGATCCAGAAACGGCAGCATGTTAGAGCATTATATACAAAAATATCGTCAGCCAAAACACCTGTCCTTAAATGTCGCTTACAAAAAAAAATGTCCCATTGGCTCTGGGTTTTCTCCTAGGAATGATATTTTTGTAAACGGTATTTAGGATATGCTATTTATGTCAGTCGGTATTCTAACTGTGGTAATGCGTTACCACATCTTCAGGAGCCTAACTTACGGATATTAAAGTGTCTAATGCAGACATAGCAGAAATCTCAGCCTCCCCCCCTCCCCCCTATTAGAGGGAACCTTATGTATCTATGCACATGGTTCCACACTGATCTGGTGTGCATCTTCAATGGATGCTCCCACGCAACTTTGTAACGTTGCCAAATTAAAGAAAAAGTCTTCCAGGTAACAGAGACACTGTGAGAATGCAGCAAAGTTAGCAACGTTGTAAACAGCATAAAACTCCCATACCTTACTACTGTTACTATCTGGAGAATAATACCATGGAGTTTGAGATAAGTCATTTCAAGTCACTGTAAATAACTGGTCTTAGCTTCAATATCAGTGGAACACAATTTATCCACCTTGGAAAGATGAAGAGCTGAGTGAGCAAGGTAGAGTGCACAACACTGAAACAAGAAGCAGCAGTTCTAACTGCTTCTCTGTGTTCGGCTTATGTGCACACTGGCCTGCAGGTAGAGAGGGGCTGGAATCACTCCACCAGGGGGAGCAAAGCGAGTGACATCACCAACCGACTGGAACACTCAGGGAGCTGCAAGGTATACTGAATGAGTGCTGTATAGTTGGTGGAACACAGTTAATGCGCCCCCGGCAGACTTTTTACCAATCACCAGCATGTGTAATATGATGCAGGTGTATAGACAAAATCTCCCTTATTTGCAAGGATCCACATGCTCATGTGAATGAAAGAACACCAATTTCACATTGCACTTTACATTACATAAGCTCTGCACAGCATGCCTGCACACAGTGGGTGTTACAGAAGGGGCCTCACACACCTCTTCGGCCTCCTGTTTAATACAGAAGTGACCTGTGAGTGCAAAATGTAGGCTCAAATGCCCGCTGCACCACCAGAAAACCTGTGATAGTAAGGACCCAAGAGTAAATGGATTTGCACTTCACCTATAGTTACTGCAATGTGAAATGCAACCCTTTCAGGCATTGAAAAGTTATGAAGAAAATGGTGAAAAGCAGAAAAGGTTTTGCTGTGTGGGCGAAGAATTTGTTCAAAGCATATAATTCAATTATGTATAAGCAGCACTGTGGCTGCCTATGTTCTCAGCAGAATGCCCTCTAAACAAGTAACTGAGAATTGCTATATTTTACTAACCCAGGGTGAAAGGAGACCGAGCATTATGAGGAGTCAGACGCAAGCAGGATTAAGATATTTATTAGACACAGAAAGAAATTGTTGTACATGACCCTCTCAGCAGGGTCACCCCGAAGCTTTTTTACTTTCGCTCCTCCTCTTTTGCTGAATTCGTTTTTGTTCGCTCTAGGACTCTGCACACTCTACCACTGCTAACCAGTGCTAAAGTGCTTGCACTCACTCCTGTAACCATAGTAAACTTGGCTTACACCCAATTGGCATATTAACTTTACATGCAAGTCCCTAGAAAAGTGGTATTCCATATAGCCTGGGCTGGTAAATTCAATGCTACTTTTGGGTCTGCAGCACTTATTGTGCCACCCACATAAGTAGTCCTTTAAAACCTGTCTCCTGACTGCCATTGCAGCCTGTGTGTGCAATTTTAACTACCATTTCGACTTGGCAAAATACATTGTTTGCCAGACCTAAACCTTCCCTTTTAATGCATATAAGTCACACCTAGGGTAGGCCCTCTAAGAGCCCATAGGACAGTGTGCATTGTATTTAAAAAGTTGGACATGTTCTTTTAAGTTTTACATGTTCTGGTAGTGAATAACTCACAAATTCGTTTTTCACTACTGCAAAGCTTACTTCTCTGTTAGAAATGGAGTCTCTAGTTGGCAGCCGGTAGGCACCCTGTCCAAGTAGGGACCCTCACTCTGATCAGGGTAAGAGGATCACACAGCTAAGATAACCCCTGCTCACCCCCTTGATAGCTTGGCATGAGCAGTCAAACTTATCTCAGAGGCAATGTGTAAAGTATTTGTACACACACACTAACACAGCGAAACACTACAAAAGGGCTCCACACCAGTTTAGTAAAATAGCCAATATTTATCTGAGTAAAACAAAAACAAAATGATAAAAATCCAACATACACAAGTAAAGATATGAATTTTGCAAGAATAGACTTAAAAATACAGTTCCTTGAAGTTGATAGCACCAGCTGGGCTTATCGCAGCATCGTGAACACAAATCCAACAGTTCAGTGATACGGCTTTGGACAGACCCGCAAAACAGTACCTTTGGAAGTGAAGAGGCCTCGGGGACCTTGCGATGAAATCCAAAGATGAGGCGTCACCGGCGTCAGCAGGCACCAGTTCCGAAAGTTGGGCAGAAGTCAGTGAAGCCTTGAAATCACACGCTGGGGATCAAGTTCTGCGATGTCGAGCTCAGGAGTGATAGCGTCGGTGGGGCCGGGGCTGCAATGTCGTCGCGGTCAAAGCATCGTGCACTTCATGAACAGTGACCATGGCGTCAGTGCAGGCAACAGTGCAGAGTCATTTAAGAGCGCTGTCATCGGCTGCAATGTGAGATGGGATGATGCGTTGTGCTCTTCACGAGCGGTACCTTCAGCCACAGTGTAGGCAGCAGCGTAGGAGATGAGGTCAGAGTCAATGGCGCTGTCGTCAATGGCACTGCAATGTCATCTAGGTGATACGTCGTGCTCTTCACGAGCGACTTCAGTGCAGGCAGCTGCGTCGATGACCGAGTGAAGAAATGCCATTGGTGAAGCTGTGGCTGCGATGTCGTCATGGTCAGTGCATGGTGCTCCTCATTAACGGTGACTGCGGCTTCAGTGCAGGCAGCAGGGACGGCATCAGGTTTGGTTTTCTGGAGGTTACAGCATAACCCCTCAGCTCCTTTCATGGATAAACCCATCACCAATACAAATTACACAGGGAGCATATGCACTTTAGCACTGATTAGTAGTGTTAAAGTGCCCAGAGTACTAAAATCAACCAAAACAGGTCAGAAACAAATAGGAGGAAGAAGGCAAAACGTTTGGGGATAAACCTGCAAAAAGGGCCAGGTCCAACATTCTCCCATATAATAACAATGGGCCATTTTATTACATTTAATAAGCAATAATTTTTGTTTGAGAGCAGGTAGGAGTGTCACTTTTGGTGTCTGCGGAATTGTAATTATAAGCCCTCTTTAATGGTAAAGTCGGATTTTAAGTCACAATTCTGAAAATGGCAGTTTTAGAAAGCTGGTATTTTCTTGTCCTAACAATTTGGTGCCTGTTTCCCGGGGCACATGACTAGGTGTAGTTGACCTTTGTGTATTCCTCCCTGAGAGCCACACAATAGAGAATCTGGGTCCTGGCAGGGTGGGCCATCTCTGTCAGGATGGGGGGGGGGGGGCGAAGCTGTCACCTACCACATTTGAATTTCAAAGGCACTGGCTCAGGTCTTTAGAATGCCATGGTGCTGAAGGTTTTGGCTTGCACTGACATTGGATGTTCACATAGTTTTTCAAAAAAATGTTGAAGTTGTTTACAAGGGTGTTGGCATCACCCCTTCACACAAAGTACTTTACACTAGCCTATTTTGCCAACAGACAGACTGGGCCAGGGCAGAGAGGCAGGAAATTCCAGACACTTGTGTAAGGGGAAAAGCTTCTCCCACTGCAAAGTGGGCACCAGGTATAACTATTATTGGACCCTCAGACCCAACTCTTAAGCCCTTTTGCCCTGCTGCTTGTGGCCTTCTCTGCTTGCTGAGAAAGAAGACTTGACCTGTTCACCTCGCCCAGGCTGAAGTGACTCGAAGGGTCAGCTGAGACTGACCTCCTGTTCTGAGCTACAGGGACAGAACAAGCTCCAGAGGATCCTCTGCAACTGCCCAGCTGACCTGCTACAACTGGACCTGCCTGGACCTGCAAATTGACCAGCCAGATCATTGCTGGCCTCTGGTGGAGTGCTTTCCTGATACCCAAGAGGTGTCTCTCAGGTCCTGGACCCTTAGTGTGGCTTCAGTTGGGCTCCTCCTTGAAGAAAAGGAGAAATCCTGAAGTTTTGGGCTCTTTGCGACTGTGAACGGGCCCGTTCCTGCCAAGGTTTTGCCACCTGTGATGACCCACAACGTGAAGTTAAAGTGAACCAACTCTACTATTTGCCATACAGCGATGCCCAACCTGCTCTTGGCGCCACAGCAACAACCATTTGCGACGTTCTTCGTACTCCTCAGGGCCTTCTCCAACATGAATAGAACTCTTCGCGCTAAACTTTAGAAGGTAACTTTTTCACCAGGACTAACCTGGTCCCTGTATCCGGCCCACACTCCATCGTGGTTGGCCTGAACGTGCGACTTTCACCTGGCATTGCGTGACCAGACAGCCGCGAGCCACACATTGTGCTTGTAAGTGCTATACTTACCTTGTATCTTTGAAGTAGCACATCTCAGGGTCTACTGATTAGAATTTTGTCAGTATGGTGTCAAATAATATTTTTGATTTGACTTTATTTTTCTAAATTGGTTTGGGAATTTTTTGTGTTTTCGCATTGTTGCCATTTGTGTGCTGCATGAGTACTTGACACCAGGGGTCTCCAACCTTTTCTGTAACTTATGTTCAATTAACATCATCCAGAACAACTAATACTAGTGATGTAAAAGTGAAACCCCATCCAATTGTCAGCAGTGATCACATTGGTGCATTAGGCAGGGTTTCCAGCAATAATGTCAAAAAGGCTTTGACAATTTTAGCTGAATTATTACATGGGTAGTACATACAAACCATAGCTGCAATCCCCCTGGCACCAAGGCATAAATCTGAGTAATAAACCCCTCCAACTCAAATAATAACTTTAAATACAATTTGAAAATTCAACAATTTTTCTACAGACATCAGCTTATGAGTTGTGGAAATACACACATTTATGTCTTGAATACATGCTTTTTAAATTTTGGTATACATATATTCAACTAAGCAAAAGCTATGATAGTCATAGGCTGGGCTGCACACAGGAGAGCTACTGTTAGCTCATGAGCTACTTTTTGGAGACACCTGCTTTACACATTACTTCTATGTTAAGCCTGACTGCTTTTACGCCAAGCTTCCAAAGGGTTAAGCACATTTAGTGACTTTCTGTGGCTCACCCTGATAAGGATTATGACTGTTGCTTGCAAAGAGCTCACACCCACCTCAACCAACAACCCAATTTGTCACAGAAATATTTACCAGAAAAAGCAAACACAGTTGATGATGACAAGACAGAACAAATGTGGGCACATAATCTTTGAAATTGTGTTCAGTGTACCAAGGCAATTAGAAAGAATAAAAATATGGCCAAATATTAGGAACAGAGAGACATCAGTAAAAAGATAACAAAACACAGTTTTAAATCACTGTAGTTTTTAATAGTGAGCAGAGATCCTGTTCTCTATGGCTTGAAACAGCTCCTAAAATATGGTAGAATTTCTTTAATCTATTTGAGGGCCGAACTTGACTTTTATTTGAAGAAGCTGAAAGAGGGTGAGAGAGGGAGCATTCTATGTCCAGTCCTTGACTGGACCAATCACCTTCCCATTCCTATCATCCTCCTCCTCAGAATCCTAACAACAAACCAAGATCAACCCAAAAGAGAAGACCAACTTTCAGATCCTTCAAAGACTTCTCCATTGACAACCTAATCTTTGGGCCTGCCTGGCACCTCTGCTACCTCCACAAGCAATGCCTTTTTAAATGACTTCAACACTTTTTTGGACAACTATGTGAACATCCACTCTCCAATGCAAGTGCTAGCCAAAACCTTGAGCGACCGGGCAATCTAAAGACCTGGCTGATAGCAAAAGGTCCATCTTCAGACAGGAGAAGAAAATGGAAGAAAAACTGAACTCCTAATGCCCTCATGATAAGTACCAACATGCACCACACAGACAGCTCATCACATCATCCAAAGCAAAGATCTGTACCAGTACAATTAATGAAGCCACCAAACAGAGGCAGAGCACTTTTCAAAACAATCAATCATTGCATCAACTCCCTGCCTGGCCCACCAATCTCACATTTCATTGAAAAGTGCAAAACAATCACACTTTCATGCTTCCTAACCCATCCTTTTTTGAAGATCCCCACAATAGACTCCTTCAAAGCCCCATCCTATTGACATCATGTTGTTTTACCCTCTTCCTTCATCACCCCAATGTCAATGCCGCCCACACACAAGACATCTTCCCAAAAGTTCTCAAGACTGTCTAGATCTTCCCACTCCTAAAGAATCTGTCATTTGACCCTAAAGACTTATCCAACTACAGGCCTATTACTCACCTACCCTTCATCAGCAAGACGCTCTCTACTCCAAAATTAAATCAGTGTCATCGATATCCTGGATGACTACCAATATGCTTCTGAACATGCTGCAGCATGAAGACCCCTACTTTACACATCATAGACTATGCCATCCTAACCAGAGATGAAGGTAACCCCTGACTCCTGATACTGCTGGACCTCTCAGCTGCCTTTGATATGGTCAACCATCCAGCTCTCATCCACACCCTGGAGTCTTGAATGGGATACACTGGCAATGTCCTTCACTGGTTCTCCACTTATTTTTCCAATCATCACTGGTTTGCTCACAAGGGCACCTCCAGAGCCCAAAAGATCCCTATTACCTGTGAAGTCCTCCAGGACTCTCATCAAGATTCACCAATATGCAGTGGATACAAGGCTCTACATGCAAATCTCCTCCTTCTGGCCTCTAACTTGCAGTCATTTATCCAGATGTGGATGTCCAGAGCCTACCTGAAGCTCAACAGACCAAGGCAGAATCCCTGTTATTTGCCAAAAACTACAAGCAAAAAATGGCATAACCTGGCACAATGATGTGAATCTTGATGGTTTCAAACTCCAAATTTCACTGAATGCCAAGTCACTTTGTTTCACCTTGGATACCAATAAATCTCACCCTCAAGGAACACATTGCCAAAAAAGCAGCCTCATACCAGCTCTCTCTTCTAAAGTTTCTTTCAGAATGTAAGTTCAGAACTGGACAAACAGACTTTTGTTCAGCAACCAATATTCTGCAAATAAATATTTAAAATGATATGCTGCAAGGCCTCGTACCTTTGTGACAAATTTCATTGTGTGACTAATAAGTGCAATCCAATCACTCATGTGTAGTTTTTTGAGTGGCAATGCTTTCTTTCCATTTTACATAAAGAACAATTTCCTCTACTATCAATGGATTTTGAAGGTTACCTGTAAAATAGATAATCTTTGTTGTAATTTAAAACCTTTGGGCTTTTTTATCAGTAAAAACCACCATAACAGTAGAGCAGATGCAGGGATTAATGAACATAAGCTATTCTTTATTGGATGAAAGATGCAAAGAAGCAGTGGGTAGAAATGAAAGAAGAGAATTTGATCTTCGATTGGATACTGAGTGAAATGCTGGTGCTTCTGATGAGAGATATATTTTGTCCATAAAGTTGTAAATGAAATATTGTATGACTACGCTTTTGGACTTGTGGTTTAAGGACACTCTATCCCAACATATTACACATTGATTGCCACAATGTTCCATTGAAGTATGCTTACGGTGTCTTGTGGATGTATAATGATGCAAGGACCTGCCAACTTTAGGGCAGAGTCACAGTGAACAGTATAATTTGCCTGCAATATAAAGTGTGGCATCAATAAAACAACCTAATATCAGCAGTGGAGCAGATGGTGTTTCACAAATGTAAAGTCAACAGTGGCTCTCACTACCAAGGTAAGGTATGCAGGCACTCAGGTATATCAGCTGCAATACTTCTTATCAGAGTACACACATTGCTACTGACATGTGAAGGCATATCAGCATGTTGACTAAATTGTAGAGAGGCCGTTTGATGATAACATGTTTTACTTGCAAAGGGAAAATATCATTTAAGTGTAGAAATGATCACAAGTGCACCAATCAGTGTTTTGTGGTAGATGGCCTTTGGTGCAGCTGGCTACATTGTCAATTTTAAGATGGCTTGATTGTCATCCACAAATGTGGAGAGAATAGCCTTTAGTAAGATGACAGAAGCTACTACATCCTGCATTGGGTCCTCCTAGCCACAGCACCAGCCTACCAACATGCGGTGTAGTTTAGAGAAAAGAGCAATTGATCAGTTGATAGAGAACACTAATGCTTAACAAGAAACACTGCAAAGCCTTTTTTGTTAATTCTACTCTGCTGTGCAAATTCATTCCTTTTTTGACCACTGAGCACTTGCATTGCACCGTAACTGTCAAGCTAGCAAGGTCGGTTCCAATTCTTTGCTCTGCAAAGCAGAAAACAGTGGCTTCAAGGCAGAATCACCAACCTCTCAGATCTAAGATTGTTAGAATGATTTGCGCCATCTCGCTGTCAAGGTTGGGCAATTATGGAATCCGACTGTTAGTATCAGGAGCATGGTCAGGAGTTCGGTGGATATGACATAAAGGCTACAAATGCGAGGGATTTTGCAAGTCGTAAATAAGGTATTGGTATGGTATCACCCCTGGTTGTAGTAGTGGTGACAGTGAAGATGCTGTTGTTGCTCATGACACTGATAGCTAAGTGAGATATGGAGATGAACACGGTGCTTGATACTACCTGTGAATTCAGAAAATGTATACTGCTAGAGCATCACCTGGATTTTGCTTTTGATTGGCTCAAGAATGAAGGCTTATCACCATAAAATGATGGCCATGGTGTGTTTCGTGGTCGTGCTGAAACTGGCAATGCCATCAATGAAAAGGAAAATGGTTGAGAGGTGAATTGCAAGTTATAAAGCAGAAATCATACAGTCAGTCCAGCAGGTATGCACAAAATAACATTTGGTAACAAAGTGAAGGTCAAACATCCAAAAGATGGCCAGTGGGTAAAGAATTACAACATGAAGTAAGAAAACCTCATAAAGTACTGACATTATTTCCGACAGCACAAACAAAAAGTAAATATCATCACGCCTTTTTTTCATTCACCAGAGATACAATTTATAAAGAAAATTGTTTTAATGTTGCTACATTTCTACTATGCCATGCAAGCTGAGTACACCAAAACTCTTTTGCATTTCAAAAGTGCTTTGCATGACGCATAAATTCAAACAAATGATAGTGGATGTATTTAGAAACTTGTTTGTACGGTGTAATAAATTAAATTCATTATGTATTAATTTTTAATGAAAAGCAGAGCTGTAAAACGTTAAACATGTTATGCAGCATATAAAATATTTTAATATTTGGTTTTCTAGCTGTTGCTGTGGGTCTGGGCATAACTTAAAAATCAAGTTTATGCAAGGTATAGGGCGAGTCCAATCTCTTACAATTGATGTTTTCTAACCTGACTTTGAATTGTTTATTTGAACACCCTTTCATATTTTCATATTTGTAAAGTGCATGAGTTATAGTATGTTAGTAATCCGGGGCATCATTACTTTATGCTGAGCCAGTAATATATAAGCATTCACAGGGGTGTTGTCTGGGAATCTTTTTCCTGCATCACAGAATTCCAAAGGGATGCATCTAATATCAATGTTCAATATGGCTAATGGTTTTGGCAGGTGAGAGTCACTTGCGCTTGCTGCAAATCCTTCTAACAATGGGTCAGTTTCAACTGGTTAAAACAACCAAATACAGGTAAACAACTCTCTGATAATACCAGGCTTTTCTTAGACATTCTGAGTAAATCTAAAGCTTATAAATATTCTTTAGCAGCCATTTCCTTGGATGCTGAGAAATCTTTAGATCGGATACACTGGAACTTTTATTCTCTATACTTTAATGGTTTAGTTTTGGGGAAAAGTTCATTAACTTAGTCTCTCTTTTATATTCTTCCCCTTCCGCATCTATATTTGTCAATGGACTAATCTCCGCCCCTTTTCTTTTCCACAGAGGTTTACGACAAGGCTGTCCATTATCGCCTCTTCTTTTTATTCTGGCTCTTGAACCTTTTCTATCTAAAATTCAACATAATAGTGCCATACAAGGATTGAAATATGGAGATAAACAAGTTAAATGTTCATTCTAAGCTGACAATATTCTTTTATATATGGCCTCTCCTGATTCTTCTTTGCAACCCTTTTTAAATGCAGTTTTAACTTTTGCCTTGCTTTCTGGTAATAAACGTAATTCTGACAAATGTGAAATCCTTCCACTTCACAAATGGTGTATCAACATCATTTGGATTTCTTTGTAGGCCGACAAAAATTCAATATTTGGGCCTTTGGTTCACTACTTCTATAAAACACACTATATCACTCAATACTACTACTTTACTGTCTACTTTATCTAACCATACTTCATGATGGAATCTGCTATTTCTCTCCTGGCGGGGTAGGTTAGATTCTACAAAGATGATGCTAGTCCCCATCATTCTTTTCTATCTTTCAGCAATTCCAATTACCTTTCCCACTTCTTCTTTTAAAAAATGTATTCTTTTCTCACTGCATTCTTATGGATTAATAAAAAGCATCATATATCTTTGTCCAAATTACAAACGAATAAGCAGCAAGGGGGAGATAATTTTCCTCATTTTAAGTCTTATCAAAAACTTTCTTTTGAAAACAGTCAATACATTTTCAAGATGGTACGACCACAATTCCATCTCCCTTATGGACAGAATTAGAGTTATCTTTTATTCAACCTTTCTCCTTTGCAGAATGTTTATCCTTTACTTAACGCCTTTATTCCATGTCTTCCTATTCCCCAAAATGCTTGCAGAATATTACGTCCATTTTATATTTCTTTTCTTTCACCTCTAGATCAATTCCTGCAATCTTTGATTTTTATAAAACATTCATTGAAATTAATAATAAAACTATCTTTTGGAAATCCTGGAGAGATAAAGGTCTCTTATTGACTCATCAATTGATACATAACCACTCACCTATAACTTTTTCACAGGCTCAATCCATCTTTCACTTTTCTCATTCATATCAACACAAACTTCAGTTACTGATCTCTTCTATTTCTACCACATACAGTTTACCCATTTTCCCTCTTACTATTTCATCTATACCAACATTACTGCTAACTGACCCTACTGCTTCTAGTAAATACCCACCTTACCTCTCCCGCTCTTGATTGACGAAAATCAACCCTAGAATTACAATAGGAAGCAGATCTTCACACCTCCTTTCCTATTCCTTAGTGGAACAAATGATGGCTTAAAATTCGTGACATCACGCGCTGCCAACACAACTCAAACACTCCTTTTTTATTTATAACCGCCATTTAATCACTCCTGCTTCTTTACACAAATTTGAAAGTGCCACTCCATCATCTTGTTGGTCCTGTTCTGCATCAACTTCTGATATTAAACATATTTTACTTGAATGTCCCACCACCAATATTATTTTGGTTATAAGTATGGAAACAAATTAACTCAATTTTCTATACACTTCTGTCATTCTTCTTTACTAATTTATTTTTCGGTAGTCTTTCTGATGATTGCCATTGTTGTACTTTTAATATACAAATTGTATATTTATTAATTGCTGTTGCATTTCAACAGATTACTAAAGATTGGAAGAATGCTCTAGATATTTCCTTTCAAGCATGGTGGTATGGTGTTTGTTATATTCATTGACTAGAAAGAGTGTATACTGTCCCAATGTCTTTAACTATTAAACGAAATTCAGACTTTCATACATCAACCCTTAACTGATGAAGTTTCTAAACCTCCTTAAGTACATTATTTTTCTTATTAGAGCATCCATTCTAATAGTAATATGTTTTGCTTTTTTGTTTCCCTGATAATATGTATTCAATGATTTTTCTAATTCCACTTCTGTTTAAAATTATGCTAATTTCAGTACATGAGAAGTGCTTTTATTTTTGCCCTTTCTATTTTCTTTCTCTCTCTCCCCATTATATTGTTTTCTACATATAATTGTAAATATTTTCCTGTTCTATTTTATTATTCAAATGTTTTCAGTACATTGTTATTATATTATATTGCGAAGCTGCTGTTTGTTATTTCCTTTTTTTACTTAATAGACTTTACTTTAAAAAAAAAGAAGAAAAACAACAGCCAAATGCATTACATTCGACAGGAGACTGTTTTGTTATTGTGTGTCTGTTGTCTGCTGTTTAGAATTCATGATAATTATTTTCAAGAGCAGGTGCCGAGTTCAATTACATAATGAACTAAAAAAAAGTCACTAAATACACAGAATATATGTAGATCTACACTTAGCTGACCTCGACCTTTGATTTGCATATATGTACACAGAAACCCAAACAAGAAGTCACAGTAATCTACACAAATCAAAGATTTACTATGCTTCTTACTTTGTGCACTCCCGTAATTTTTTATTGGTAAAATATGTAAAAGCAGTTTTATTTTGCCCTTTTCATTTTCTCTAAAAGGATAATATCCTATGAGTGCCGTACCAGAATAGGAAAGCCAGAATATTGTTTAGCGTAAGTACATTTTCCTATATATAGTGTTCAAACCTCTTGCCCTATTGGAGTTTCCAATAGAAAATCTACACCCAACGAGAGAGTATTTTTGTAAACGATATTTGAAACACTATGTTTATATCAGACAATATTTCTGTACATGATAGTTTGGCATTCAATCATTTCATGCAATAGATAAACCCCTTTCCAAAATTCCCCATGAAACAAGGGAGCACACAATCTCTCCTTCCCACCCTGGAAACGTATTCACTCCTCCTCTTTGAAGGAATACCTCTCTATGGGTGGGGAGTCAATTCAATTATGCTTTAGGGCTGAATAATGGAAACAGCAATAGTCACTGCCAGTAAGCCAGTAAGCTTCCTCAATGCTACATTTTTTGTGAAGAGGGGGGCATAGTATTACAGTCTTAGATGGTGAAAATGTATGCCCTTATAGGCAAGTTTTGTGATTTGAAATATGTGAACATGAACAAATTGCAAACTACTAGTTACTAAATCGAATGTATGAAAAGAGGACAATATGAAACAGAGAATTGAAAGCAATCACAAAGCAGGGTAAGAAATCACTAAATTAAAATCAAAAGCAGTCACAAATAGTGACTGTCACTTGGGCAGTCGCTGATGACATCACAGGGCGAGGAAACGTACCAGGAGCAGCCCAGAACATTACTGGTGGTAACTTATAATGTTCTATGATAATATTTACCATACTATCAAATAAGGACCCACAAAATGATGGAGAAAGAAACCAATTATGGGTCTGAGCCACCAGAGAATAAATGCAGCTGGGGGGTCACCTGAAACATGTGGTATGGCCTCCAGGTCTGTATGAAGTAAAGACTGCCCAACAAAAGCCAGGAGGTAGCTGCAAAAGGTGGGGAGCCCATCACTGGACCACCACCCACCCCCATGTAGTAGCTCACTAATAGTATCTTTTAGCTTGAGGCAGTGATAGGAGTGATCTCCCTTCATACATGTGCTCCTGCATCTACCATAGAAGGTAAGAACCCTTAAATTTGTGCCACTGTAACATATGTAGGGAGAAAGGTTTTGGATACCCAGGCACAATATCTTTCACACACATTCACAACAGAATGTAATACCACAGTGGGATCACCAACAATGTAATCCATGCCTGGAGCTATGCCAGTGAAACACAATACACTATGGGACATGGTGCTCCATGTAATCTTCCTACTGTCTGCTTTTTTTTAAAATCTCAATGTATGCACCCCTGAGTAAATGAAAGACATCTCAATGGCAAGATGCAAAATGGAGTACTATGTCATTCATTGGTATCAATTGTTTTCACATATGCATGGTGAAAACCTAGTAAATGATTAACATGTCCAACTGACATCACCCCTGTTCTCCTTCCTAATAGCTCATACAAACCTGACAGTCCATGTCGACACAACTCAGGTGAATAAATTAGCCCATGAGTAGAGGCAAGTGGGGCTGTCGGAACTCCTACTGCATATTACCTGGTCCACAACCTGCCCAGGGATCAAATCTGCCAAAACATGTGTCTGCTGCTATTGTTGTCCTCTCTATACTCCCATGTATCTGCTTATTCAGTTGTGGTACCTCATAAAGGACAGCACCCAGTAGACAAGCCTAGCAGGAGTGGCCCTGAGCATTGCCATTTCAGGAAAATGCTACAATTCCATCACCGGACAGCTCAGGCTGCTCAAGCAGTCAATGCTGTGAGTACAACAGAAACAGCGCAGGTCCATCTCAGAGAAGAGTTACTGGGTAGAGAGCTAAAAAGTACTTTGGAAATAGGCAGCAATAGCTTGACATTAATTGTCATCACACTGTGCCGGACAGTCACTGCACTGTGTGGTGTCATAAAGGAAGAAACACAGAATACAGAAACCCCAGCCTGAAAACCTGCTTCCATGGATTTGGTTGCTAAGTGGATAGACTGACAGCCACCATATCCATGTTGTGCAGGTGCACTGCCTTCTTGCAGGTGACATTGGTCCATCATAGTGGGGATTTGAGGAGGGCCTTTTGCAGTTGGCAATTGGCTTGGAGGTGTTCCAGACCTCTACTGTAGCTATTCGAGCTAGGTTTCCCATCTAACTCCAGGTCATTAGGCACACTGTCTCTAGTCCTGATCCTTACACCTACAAATCATTATTTTCAGTTGTGTTAGTATACTTAGGATCATGAAAGCAAAACAAGACTACAACACAGAGAATGCATTAGATTATCATCACTCAAAGGTTAGATTATCATCACTCAAAGGTCTAGGCCTGAAAAAAAGATCTATAATGACTTGAAAGGAGGGGGTCACCCTGATTAAAACAGTTTTGAGACCACAGGAGTGTGATGAGTGTTACAGCATCTCTAGTGCTTTAGAGGCAGTGGGTAGTGGAAGAATTCTGCAAGGCATGCAAGAAGTCAGTATGTATAAGTATAGCCTACTCTCACACTGCAGACACGCAAGAGGCCTACTGCACCCAGAATTAGATTAAAGTACACAGGAGAATGTTGGACCACAGATCTTGTTTACTTAATTTTCCTGCATCCATTTGACTTGTATGTTTTGTTGTCAAACACAGCCAGTGACTACAGTATGAATAGTTCACGTTGTATCTTTGTTCCTGGCATGTCTGCACCTGTGAATAATCAGGCAGTTGTCAGTTTCATTCACATTATTTTTCAAATTATGTTTTACTTCTGTTAAATGTTATTACCCCCCAGAAATAATTGTTGATTACATCCCTCATGCGTACCCTTCCCTAAGCGTCCCTCACAGAATCTTGTAGTTTTTTGGTGGCAAGCAAGTGGGCACGCTCATCATAATCAGGCATAAGTGAAGATCCTTCAATATGGCAATAGTGTGCAACGTTGCACAAGTAGCTACTATTTTACAACATGCTTATGGGTTGTATTCCAGTGCACCACCACTTTTATGTAGACAGTGGACTTTTCCATTGATGAAGCAGATAAACTGCTAAATTCCTTAGGTGACACATAAAACCGATTTTGACACTTTGAGTGAAAATGACAAATGTGCACAATATGTGCTAAGCATACATTAAATGATATATACTCTGAAGGGTTTAGAGAAATAGATCATGAAAAGGCTTAGTTTCTGCTTCGTAAAAGCATGCAGAAGACTGTAGATTAGATGCATTTATTATTTTGAGTAACAGAGGTTCATGAATTTCAAAATTTCATTGATATATTTTTAACGTGTGGTAGAAATTTGAAAGTGATGACTCGTGTTATAAAGGGTTCATTAACCATCCTCATTAAATAGCAGTTTGTGTGAAGAATTAATTAAACTAATGCAATCTACATGGCATTATGTGTGTATTTTAGGAGTCTCATTCTAAACTCCATGTTCTACACACATGAAAATGTGCACCAAGTGAGAAAATGGTGCTGCACGTTTATTATAAGGCTAAATGCTTCAAAACATTTAAGGAATAATCTTCATATATGTACCGATGAAAATTACTAGACACAATATTAATATTTTATGTTTTGAAATGACTTTACACGTTGGTACTTTGAAAATGCAGTAATATGTCACAGTTATACGGGCTAATTACAATGAAACTAAAATGCCTTATTAGTGCAAATAAGTTGCAAAGAGAGATATACGGTCTAAAAAACTGTAGAATGTAATGTATATTTCTATTATTTCATATTCTATATTTCATGAACTAAATTCAATTTAGGCCTTTAACCCTTTCCTTACTTTGCTTGGTTCTGTTCTCATGAAAAGGCTTCGTAAACTTGTAATGTGAAGAGAAACTATGTTTCATAGAGAGAGTTACCATGTGCATAATAGGAGTTCTTGCAACCTTTCTGTTACTTTGAAAACATCTGTGATGAGAAACTGTCCTCTTGAACTCACTCATGTGCTTTTGCAAAAGGACCATTGTTGAAAGTTATATACAATGGATGGTTTACCTTTTTGCTATATTATGTGTTTTCTTTATGCTGCATGACAATCACTCTATACGAACTGACCAATAGACTGAGTGGTCTGACCAGATGAGGTGACCCAGGAAATGTCACCCGGAACTTGAGGATTATAATGTACAGTGTGTGATGGAGAGACAGGGGGAGACCTTCTTTTTCGAAGATCTTGCTCCTTTGCGGACTAAGGGACATCATCTGTTTCTTTGCAGACTTTATTGGCTGACGCATACATTGTGTGCATTATTCCCAGACTCCTTTCCCTCATGGGAGAAAACCGTTGAGCTAATATGGTTCATGTCCTTTCCTGAACTCTTCTAGAACTTTGGTAATTGATGGCCCGCAAGGAATAAATTTGATTATTCTGCGCTCCTAAATTTATATGCCTGATATTGATGTATTTACTCTTCTTAATTTACTGATAAATCTAACCATCCTTAGATCCTGTTTCTGTCTCTCTATGAATTGTCTCCAATCATTGATTGTGCATTCCAATTGAGTATTAATGAGAGATGGGACTTTACTCAGGGAGTTCTCTGGGCAGCAGATTCTAATGTTACTATTCTGCATAGCTCTAACTGAATTATTGGTTTGCATGATTTTAGTCTGACTGAACTTCTTCAGGAGATTTGGTCTAGCTGTGATAATTCTGTATTTATATAGCATAGTTTTGAGGGTAAATATACATATATATAACCCATTTCTAGATACTAGAGGGTTGTCTGATAATCTAGGAACCATCATTTAGAATGATTAAACTTAACACTCAATTTTATACAAGTAGACTGATTATGTTTAAAGAGAAATCTGCTCTGTAAAATAATATTGTGTAAAATATGGATGTCGGAAAGAAATATTTTGACCTATCAGATGAGAGAACATACAATGTTGCCTAAATAAAAGTTTACAAGTTTCACATCTTCGAGTGCTCGTCCCCTCTTATTGTGAGATATGAATTTTGGTTATATATATATATATATACGTACATTCCCCGCTGTGTCCTCTGACTTCTTGCAAGTGAAGTGGTCGTCGGATGAGATATATATATATATATATATATATATATATATATATATATATATATATATACACACACATACATATATTTATATGTGTGTGTGTGTTTATTTATAATGGAGAAAATGTAAAAATAATGTCAATATTTTGAGAAATTCAAAAATAATAAACATCATTGGAAAGCAGTCTCTACCCAAAACCCCATAAAATCGAACATCCCAATATATCCATATATATTCATGTGATCAAGATCCATGTTGGGATCGAAACGCGTCATGCTGATGGAGTTGTTGGATATACGAGCTGAATAAAATCTGAAGGTGCACCAAATTGTGGTCCGTACTCCATTTATGCGCAGAGACGAAGAGGCTGCGAGAGGAGTTTGCTGTATATATATATATATATATATATATATATATATATATATATATAATATAAGAAAATGAAAGTCCTGTCCGCAATCCGGCAGAACACCAGGCACGGACCGCAACGAAGTCAGGAAAATCACGAACTCCAATACTACATAGGTGGGTGAAGCAGTGTCAATTTATTAAAGATTTAAAACCAAAAAATCACCACAGGAACAGTGCCTGCCATGACGCGTTTTGCTCCTCACTGGGAGCTTGATCACATATATTTATATATATATTAATATATATATATATATATTCCTCCTTGATGGCCCCTTCGTGGGCCGTACACGAGGCGCACACTGATGGGTTATTTATCTTAATTTATTGAAGCCACACACAAACAAACACACCCGACAGACGCGTTTCGGCTACACGCCTTCGTCAATGTCGGTAGGGTAAACATTACTTTCTCTTTTTAAAAAATAAAATCATCGACATAGAAAAGGAAAAAGCAGTTCATCCGGGTTGTGCATAGAGAGCGACAAGGGGTTATTGTAAATCATCACAAATCTTAGGTTCAAACAGCGGCCATCTTAAGATGTCTTATCAACCATATTATTTAACAATTAAATTATAAGACCTACTGTTCTATATTTACATTCGTTTGCTGAACGTTTTTTGTGTTCATCCTATGTACAACTATTCACATCATGTATACATAATTTTATACAATCTAGCCACGAGTGGTATAATAGATATTATGAGTTTTGTATAACTCCTCAATTCATGTTGGTGAAATCACAAATTATAGATTTAGTATTCCTGTTATTATGCCCTGAATGGGCTTATTTTCACAAGTACTTCAATTAAAAATTCAATATATCACAATCCATCGACATTTTGATGAATCATAAATTATTCAATGGCTTATACTTAGTTCATAGTACATAAGCATTTCGAAATTCATAACCCCTATATGTGCTAATATAATTACAGTGCAAAAGTACTTCCTGTCCTTCCTATAACACATATTTACAAAACTTCCTTTACAAACTTCAAGGAATATGAATCCATAATTCTTCTTCATTATTCAAGCCTGCCGGACTTTTCGTTTGTAATTCAATTATATATTTCGATTCCAATCTTCTAAGTTTCCTTATTCTGTCCCCACCCCTTTCATCTTTGGGGACCTGATCAATGCAGAAAAACTTTAAGAGATTCTGATTGGATTTATGATGGTCTTGAAAGTGGCGGGCCACTGGATACGTGGCATCCCGGTTCTTTATAGCACGCATGTGCTCTAGAACCCTTTTTTTAGTGGGATGAATGGTGCTCCCCACATAACTTAACTCACATGGGCAGGTCAAACAATATACTGTAAAATCAGTATTGCAGTTCATTAGTTTATTGATTTTTCTTTTCGTTGTTCTGCCTGGGATGTTAAATTCCTTGACCTTTTTGCAGTTCTTACATGCCTTACAATTCATGCATGGATAAAACCCTGTCACAGTGTCTTTCCTTTTGGGATTTTTAGAAAAGTGACTCCTCACTAGTTGGTCTTTTAGGGCCGAACCTCTCCTGTAAGTTATCAGGGGGTTCTTCGGTATATGTGGCCCTATAATAATATCTGATTTCAAAATCTTCCAATTCCTCCGAAAGATTTGAAAAATCTCTGAGGACTGGGCTGAATATTCAGTTATCATCCTTATTTCTCCTTTCTTCTCTTTTCCCTGTCCTAAAGATTCTCTTTCTCCAAATATCAGATTCTTTCTTTCTAGTTGTTCTGCTTTTCTTTCCGCTCCCTTCAACACTCTTTCTTGATACCCTCGTTCTCTTAGTCTGTTAAATGCATCTGTTTTAGATTTCAAGAATTCTGTATGTGTTGTGCAGTTTCATTTGATTCTCACAAGTTCCCCATATGGAACGCCACTGATCACATTATTAGGATGGAAACTATCCGCATGTAAAGTGCTGTTCCCAGCCGTGGGCTTCCGATAGAGTGTGGTCTGTATGTTATTATCTTCTATATAGACTAGTAAGTCTAAATAGGGTACTTGTGTGTCACTGATGCATTCAGTAAATGTCAAATTACATCTGTTGTGATTGAGGGCCGCTATATAGATCACCGCATCCTCCCGTGTCCCCTTCCAAATGATGAAGAGGTCATCTATATAGCGGGACCACAACACAATGTTTTCTAGCCACTTCTCATTATTTCCTGCCCAGGCCACGTGCTTCTCCCACCAGCCCACGAATAAATTCGCGTAACTGGGGGTGAAGCACGTGCCCATCGCAGTTCCTTGCTCCTGATGGTACATCTCCCCTGCAAATAGGAAAATATTATTCTTTAAACAAAAGGACGTTAGCTCTACAAGCATAAGATTGTGTTCAAGAAATTTTGCATTTCGTTTCTTTAAAAAGAACTCCAACGCTCTCAATCCTTTTTCATGTTCTATACTTGTATATAGACTTGTTACGTCTAGAGTTATTAACAACATGTCAGATTCCCATTGAATATTGGAAACAATCCGTAAAAAGTCCTTTGTGTCCTTCACATAGGAGCTCAAATCTTTAACTAGTGGATTTAAAAAACAATCTATGTATATAGAGGCATTTTCCAACAGACTATTCAACGAGGAAACAATTGGTCTTCCCGGTGGATTTTTATTACACTTGTGTACTTTGGGTAAATGGTAAAATGTTGGAATTTCCGGTGTCTCACAATAAATGAATCTGAAATCCACATCTCCCAATATTCCTTTATCCCTCCACTTAGTCAGGATTCTATGGAGCTCACTAATACTGTTCTCATATACACTCCGAGTGACTATTTTATAGCAGTCTTCATTGGACAATTGTCTCCACGCTTCCTTCTGATACTGTTTCTTGTCCATCAGTACAACATTCCCACCTTTGTCTGAGGGTTTTATGATTAGTTCATCATCATTCTTCTGGTCCATGATTGCCTTCCATTGGTTCTTCGAGATGTTATCCTTTTTAAGGTTAGGACCTTTAGCTTGTAGTTCCTTAAGTTCACCTATGATCATATCATGGAAGGTATCAATTGCATCATGTGCCATTTGAGGAATGACATGTGATTTAATCTTCATGTTGCTAACCGCTCCCACTTGCGTTATTCCTGCTTCTTCGAGAATTTTCATTGTGTCGATTTGGCTTATGATGTTTTCTTCGGATTCCAACTCTCTCAACACCTGTATAGTTTCAATGTCAACTCCGGTTAGAATATTTTCTTCTACCTGTACAGATCCTGATGGAGGATTGGATTTTGTTGGGCGTAGGAGGTGCAGTTTAATTAATTTCATCTTCCTTATATACTTATATAAGTCAATGCGCACGTTCGCATAATCAAATTGCGCCGTGGGACAGAAAGTGAGACCCAGCTCAAGCACTCTTTCCTCCTCTGATGTCAATTGTCTTTTAGATAAGTTCACGATTGTTTGCCTCTTGATCACTTTTTCTTCCCTCCACGTTTGCTCCGTGTTGTCATCTGTTCTGAAACTGCTGCTTTCTCCCTTCTTGCCCCTTCTGGTCTTCCGTTTCCTCTTCCTCTCTGAGGTGGATGAGTTCTTGCAGCTGGTCGTTGTTTCACCTGCTGTATTAGCTGATATTCTTGAAAAAAAGTCGGTATCACTTCTTTCTCTTGTTGCACCGTTAGTTCTCCCTCCGATGCTTCCACCTCTGACTCTGATGTATCTCTAGAGGAAACCTCCTGTGTTCTTTGTTGCATCAATTGTTTCCTAGGGCCTTCAAATTTCTTGGCAAAAGTTAGGATTCTTCCGGATTCGTAATCCTCCTCGTCCCGAAGATACTTAGTTTGCTTGCGGTGCTTGATTACACTTTCGTAATCCGTTAAACGTTTTTTCATTCGTTGCTGTAATTCCTCCTTCAGTTTGATGTCTTTGTCCAAAGCTATTTCAGCTTCAATGATTTTAATCTCATCCAATAACTTCTGTCTGTCACTCCACGCATATTTGATAAGTATTTTTACCATGCCTGTAGAGGACTCGTGCGTGTACTCCGACCATTCCTGCAAGAGCGAAGGGTCTGGGTTCTCATACGAGGGGGTTGTGTAAATTCAAAAAAAAAAATAATAATAATATATATATATATATATATATATATATATATATATATATATATATATGGATAAGTGGATTGGACTGAACTGGATTGGATCCTCTATATCTGACCCCTCTTGGCGCGATTCAAGATCCATCGGAGGACCAAGTAAATGAATTTGAGGTGTAGAGTTAGGAGATAAAGTGAGACAAAGTAAATGGGCCCAGTGGCGCTACAAAACCGTTCAGCAGTGGCAGTTGGTGAAGTGTTAACATGTGGGGTGTGGAATTCCTTTTACTCTTTTTTTTTAAAACTGTTTTTATTTTTATTTGGTACATGACATGCAACTGTATCTTTAATAATCATTGAGACCTTTGCATAGTACATCTGTTCGTGCATTACCTCATTACGATCGTGAATGTTCATTACAGGCGCATAGTTATCAATTTACGTTATTGCCACTTTTGATTCGTTAACCGTCTTCCAGTGAGGATTCCACTGTTGGTATTGTACATATGCCCCCTCTAAAAGTGTTCCATTTTCCCCATAGTCGTTCCCATTTTTTGGGACACCCTCTGTGTATGTATACAGCCTTTTCGGCCACCATAGCCATATCCATGTCGTTACACCATTCTGCTATAGTGGGAGTGTTGCGTGCCCCCCAGTATTGGCAATATTTCTCTTAGCTATTGTCATACCTAGTGTTGCCCAGGTTTGCGCTGTGGTATTAAGGTCCGTTGCCTCCCATACATTTAGAAGACAGCGCCGGGGTTCTGGTGGTACCAGAGCCTCACATACGTTTGTTATTGTGGACATAACTGTCTCCCAGTACGTCGCTATTTCTGGACATTCCCATATCGTGTGACAAAATGTACCCACTGCCCCGCATTGTCGCAAGCAGAGTTGGTCGTCAGTCTTACCTATCTTGCATAATGTGACCCTAGTGTAGTAGACCCTATGGAGTATTTTAAGTTGAACGAGGCGCAACCTAGATGATATCGCCACCTCCCTTGGGAATTCTATGTCTCCTGCCAGTCCGTATCATCTAATTCTCCCACATCTTTCTGCCATTTATCCCGTAAAAGCTGCGTGGGGTCAGGTTGGTTGTTGATAATTTTGCGGTAGGTTAGGGATGTGGCTTTTTTTTCCATTTGCTCTGTCAGAAGTCTGTCTTCCAATGTAGAGGCTTCAGGGAGGATAGTGTCAGGTGGGATGATCGCTTCTAATGCATGTTTGATCTGTACGTAACGGAACATTTCCGTGGGTGCCATCTCGTACTGTTCTTGAAGTTGCGAGAATGTGATTACTTTCCCTTTGGTCCAAAGATCTCCCACTTTTGACATTCCTATGTTGTCCCATTGTTTGAACCCATTGCTTTTATGTAGCGTGCCTAGCTTGCCGGTTTCCCAAAGGGGTGTTGCTTGTGTGATCTTAGTGTCCCAGCCTAGCTTCCTAAGTACTGTGTGCCATATATGGAGTGTCTGCTTTGTCGGTCCCAACAGGGTCGTGTTCTGGTTCTTGTTGTATAGAGCTCTGTTGATCCCTCCCGTTCCCAGCGCTAGTCTATCTAGTCGATAAGCGGGGTCCGTATGGGGGACATGTAACCAGGGATTAATTACTGTCAGTTGGGACGCCCAATAATACGTTTGTATATTTGGGAGCGCAATGCCACCGTCATACCAAGTTCCGATTAGTTTAGTCATAGCTATTCGGGCCGGTTTACCATTAGGTCTGGCGGAAAACTACGCTCCGCTCGCTGAGTGTGCGTAGTTTGCGCAACTACGCGCTACGCGAATCGCACGTAGCACAGTGCAAAAACGCGTAGCGTAGTGGGCATTTTTTGCTCGCTCACGGTCCTCAACGTCAAGTTGGCGACCGCGAGCGAGCAAAATCAACATCCCGGTGAGACTTTTTCCTCGTTCGCGATCGGCAACATCAAGTTGCCGAGCGCGAGCATGAAAATAAACCTCCCGGCAAGATTCTCAACGCGGGAGGTCAGGTTTCTCATTGAGAGTGGTCGCGTATGCTCGCGACCGCTCGCGATGAGAAACTACCAGTCCGCGTTGAGAAAGCTGCCGCTCGAGTACAAATCTACTCGAGCGGCAGAAAACGACCGCTTGCACTGTGCATGATGCCGTTCGCAATGATTGCACAGTGCGGACAAGCATCCGGCACTGTGCAATCATTGCGAACAGCATTTCCCTACCGCACTGCGCAGTTCGCGTAGCGTGCGTAGTGCAAAGTACACTTCGCGTAGCTACGCGTCGCGCGACTACGCGAACTACGCCCAGGGTTATTTACCATTCCAAAGAAGTTTGGTGACTTCTGCCTCTATTGCCCGGAAATAGGATGGGGGAACCAAGAATGGGGTATTTTGCAGCGCGTAGAGGAATCTAGGAAGCACCATCATTTTGAAAAGTGCTGCTTTTCCTAGTAGTGTTAATGGTAATGATTGCAAGTGTTTAGTATCTCTGCGTAGCCTTTTGAGGGGCGCAGAAGATTTAGAGTCATAAAGTCCCCTGGGGGTGAAGTAATATGGATCCCCAAATATTTAAAACTATCTTCCACTACCTTTACTTTGCATCCTCTAGGTAGCATCGGTGGCGGTCCTCTCAGGACATAAAGAACGAATTTGTTCCAGTTAATGGTGTACCCAGAGTGTTTCCCATATGTGTCACATATATTCAGTAGTCTATGTAATGAGCGTTTGGGGGAGGCCATATATAAGAGCACATCATCTGCATAGAGAGATATGCGATCTTCCCACCCTTCCGTCCAGCGGAGCCCACGGACAATCGGATCTTGTCTTATCCAAGCCGCCAGTGGCTCCAGCACGAGGGCGAACAGGAGCGGTGACAGTGGACAGCCCTGTCTTGTACCTCGGCCCAGGGGGAATTCTCTGGATATATGTCCGTTTGCCATTACGTGTGCGAGTGGTTGTATATAGCAATTTTACCCATGCGCAAAATTTAGGCCCGAATCCCATCCGTGTGAGAACGGCAAAGATGAAAGGCCACTCGACCGTGTCAAATGCCATGCTTGCGTCAAGAGACAATATTATGGCCTCTTCTTTTATCGTATGTTTGCGTCCCAGTACATTGTGTAGATGCCTGAGATTTAAGGCTGTATTTCTGCCCGGCATAAACCCTGATTGGTCCGGGTGTATTAGCTTAGCTAGGTGCGGTGTAAGTCTGTTGGCCAATGTTTTGGCTAAGATCTTGGCTTCTGCGTTGATCAAAGAGATAGGTCGATAAGAGGCACCTTCTCGGGCTTACCGGGTTTATGGATGGCCACTATTGTCGCTGTTCTCTGGTCCCTTGGGAGCTCTCCCATTTCTAAGCTGGCATTAAACATTTTCAATAGGTGTGGGGCGATTACAGTTGCACTTCGCTTTTATAGTTCTATAGGGATGCCGTTCGGCCCTAGAGCTTTCCCTGCCTGTATATTTCCTATCGCTATTGTTAACTCTTCAGTTGAGAGTCCTGTTTCTAGCAATTGATTCTCTTCCTCTGTGAGTGTGGGGAGCTGGATGTCTCGGAGGAATGCCTCCGCTTCCTCTTGCTGTATTGTGATTGCTGGGGTGTATACCTGCTCATAATGAAGTGCCAGCGTGTCAGTTATTGCTTGTGGGTCAGTTACAATTTCTCCCGTGGTGAGTTGGAGTTCAGCCTCCAATCTGTCCGCTCGTTCTCGCTTATCAAGCCAGGCGAGGAGACTACCGGCTTTATCCCCCACTTCGTATATTGTATGTAAAGTAGTAGTCAGTCGGGTTTTCGCATCCTCCCATAGGTATTTTTTGTATTCCTGTTTTTTAAGGTGAAGTCGGTGTGTATTCGTGTCGGAGGGGTCTTGCGCGTGAAGTGATTCTAAGGTGCTCACCTCCTGCTCAAGTGTCAGTACCGTCTTTGCCTTTTCTTTTTTGTGGTCTGTAATCAGGAAGATGGCCTGTCCACGAAGAACAGTTTTATATGCCTCACACAAAGTGAGGGGTGAAGAGACCAAGGACTCATTTTCGCTTAAGTAGTGTTTCGTAGTGTCGGTCAATCCCTTCCAGATCTTGGGGTTTTTAAGGTAGCCTGGGTATATTGGAAATATGCGACATTTTGTTGCTGTGTGCCATGTATATTTAGTAAAGACGGGGGAGTGATCTGATATGCCCCTTGGCAAGTGAGTCATTTCTTCGCATCTCCCCACACAGTCTGCTGGTGCCAGCATGCAGTCTATTCTGGAGAGGCTGTTGTGTGCGCCTGAATGATATGTATATTGTCGTGCGCCAGATGTCCACTAAACCTATTGTCTCAAGGAAGTCTTCTAAGTTGGAGTGTGTGCGAGGTTGTTGTCGGGGGGTGTTCGGTCTAAAGTGTCATCAAGAGTCGCATTAAAGTCGCCTCCTATGATTAGTTCTCCCTCTGGAAGTCAGAGTAGAAATGTGCTGAGCGCCGGGAATGGCAACGAGTGGAGTGCTGGGGAGATATACACTGTCACAAAGTTGAGCGTATGTCCCTCCCATTGCCATGAGACGGCTGCGAACCAGCCCTGATCATCTGTTTGTGTGTATTTGACAATGATTGGGCATTGTTTCTTAATTAAAATTCCCACCCTTCGTGAGCCGGTTGTGAACTCGGAATGGACTGCTAATTTGAAGCCCCATCTATCGAGTGCCTTGCAGGTTGCCCCAACCAGATGGGTCTCCTGCATCAGGACTATCGCTGGCGCTCTGCGTTTAAGATATTGCAGGACCAGTCCCCTCTTTAGCTTATCTCGGAGGCCATTTACATTCCAAGATATCAGTGGTAGGTGCTGAATACGTATGGGCTTGGAAGCGGCGTGGCTAGGTTGCGTATCTGTGTGTGGCATTAGAGTTGTATGTATCGGAATCCTGACAGTAGTGTTGAGGCGTAGGTCCCTTATGAGTGTCTGTAGGTCATACCAAGAACTGTATCAAAAGTGAAGAAAAATTAAACTGAAACCATTAGAACTAGGCCTTCGTCCCACCCCCTCCCTGCCTCCCTGCATGACGGTTTAAGAACTACCCGCCTCCCCAACATTGCAGAGTGCCTAATACCCATTACCCAGTACCTTCGTAGGGGGGAGCCTCTTTGTTAGTCTCCCCAGGACATCCTCTTATCCTTTATACATTAGATTATTATTTTTAATTAAGTTATCGCATTAATCACGGATATTCCAGTCCCACATTGCTCATCTACAGCGGCAAATCAGTGAGTGTCTCTGGATGTTTCCGAGATTGCGTCGGTTATCATTGATCGTCCAGTTGTTGGTCGTTGTTTCCTGGGCGCCTTTGTCAGTGATTAGAGCAGTCCCGCACTCAGCAAGTGGAAGTACTTCATTTCGACATGGCATGCCTGTGTTTGTTAGTGGCTGATGATGAGGGGGAGACCTCTATTCGTTCAGTTCTCTTTGTCAGGGACCTCTTTTGCAGTCATTGTTCCTCCCAGTTCTGACTGAACTGCTCCCGATGCTTGTCGACTAGTTCTTCCCCGCTCTTCCAGGGTTGGCGACTCAGCACCATCCCTCAAGCCATTCTTGCGCCTCCTCCGGCGTCGTAAAGAACCATACTTTCCCGTCTGCCTCCACTCTTAGCTTCGCAGGAAACATCATTGAGTATTTGAGTTCACGGTTTCGTAGTTCTTGCTTTACTGCAAAGAAGCTTCGCCTTTGTTTTGCCACATTGGCTGTGTAGTCAGGGAAGAAGGAGATTGCACTCTGCTCGTAACGCACCGGTGGTGCCGCCCTAGCTGTTTGAACAATGAGGTTTCGGTCTCGAAAATTGAAAATTCGGGCCAGTATGGTCCTGGGGGGCGCACCTGGCTTAGGCCTACCTCCTGGGACGCGGTGGGCTCTTTCGACCGAGAAATAATGGGAGAGTCCTCGGGGTTGTAGGTGATTCTTAATAAGGTCTTCCACAAATAGGTCGAGTGCCGGCCCTCCTGTTCCTTCTGGCACCCCCACGATTCTGACGTTATTGCGTCGAGAGCGGCTTTCATAATCGTCTAGTTTTGCAGCCATATTTTTGTGTTCCGTGTCCAGGTATTTCATTTGCCGCTGAAGGGCGGTAGTGTCGGCACATAAAGATGTTGTTGTTGTTTCCACTTCTGTCACTCTCGAGTTCAATTTTCTGAAGTCTGCACGGATTAGCGAAAGTTCTGTAGTTACAGTGTCTATTCGGGACTCTAGGGACGTGTGCACCTTGTTTAACGTAGTCATTATGTCCTGCAACGTGATTTCTTTCTCTGCCGTGGCATCACGTTCTGCTACGGTGGTCTCGGTGTGGTCCGGTGGGTCCTGAGTGGATTTATTATAGGCATACTTGTCGAGTTTGTTTTGGTTTATGACACGCTGGCCGCGTCCCCCCATTTGTCTGGGTATGTAGTGATTTTACGTAATGATGGATCCTTAGTTGGCAGTACCCACCGCTGCCTGCCAGTGTGACACGCAGTCACACGCGGCCTTTCGGGTTTCCTACCCGTTTGTGACATCACGTTGGTGAGGCAGTTTTGTGTTTGTTTTGGGGGCTTGCGGTGCAAGGTTGTCGTGCATGAGTGATCGTCATTGTGGGTGAGCCCGTGCCCTCTCCCCACCACACGGGTGTTGTATGGGTGGTCTTTTTTCTCCACCGGGGCCTGTGTAGTGACTGTCTTCTCTTCCGTGGTGCCGGGATGTGGCAGACCCTCGGTCTTGCTCTGCAGGCCAGTCTTTTATTTGGTGATGTGTCTGTGTGTCTTCCCCAGTACTGGTGCGTGGAGTACTGGCTCGATATGGCTGGGCCCCCTCCCTGCCTGGGACGAGTTGGATTATGCCTGGCGATAGGTCTTGAGCAGGGATTGTACCAGCGTCACTTTCCCCCTCCACCACCGATCAGTGAGGGGTCCTTGTCTGTGGTGGTGCTGCGTCACTTTTTCTCCTCGCAGCTGGGGGTTTTGCCGCACCGGCGGGTGTCAGGGCCCGTCTCTCAGCACCACTCAGATTTGAGCTGCCACGTACCTCTATCCGCGCAGTGTAGCCGGGACGCGTCCGGCCTTGGTCCTCGTCACACGCGGCCGGTGCGCCATGTCTCAAGCACGTCTCTGGGGGTATTTATTCGGGTTGTGGCTGCATCAAACGTGTGGTATGTCACTTGGCAACCCGGCAGGCTGGTACCTGATTGCCGTTCGAGTTACTTTCTCTGTTGTGCGTAGCGGGGGGGAGCAAGCCGTCCATGCCCTCCTGGGCTTGAGGATCACTCGAGGCCCTGGTCGCAGCGTATTGCACAGGCCGCGGTCATTTTCCACGGTGTCGTTTCATTAATTGTTGGAATTTCGGCATTGCGGGCGGCTTATTTAAAGCCCGTATTCTTCCGACGCCTTCGCTGCGTTTTGTGGGTGGATTTGGCTTCGGATGACTGTACGGATGTTGGAGGAAGCCTGTGGCGGTCCGGAGCTGCTCTAGTCGGCGGCCATTTCCCTCGGCTGCCGGCCACGCCCCCCTCAATTCCTTTTATTCTTATTGATTTGTTCAGAATTGAGAAAGACCAAAGAAGCATGTGCTGTATACAGCATTTCAGAACAGTGTTTCTCAAAGAAAAACAGCCTTTCTTTACTCTGAAAGATAGAGCTCTTGCAAAGAGTAAAAGTAATACATTTATTTCCCACCACTTTAGCACTTAACTAGCTGTCACTGTCTTTCAGTATGCCACATGTAAGATGAATCACTGACCTGGTCTTTTTGTGCACAGTGTTTCACCCTCTCACTCCGTAGATTGAGAAAAGGTGCCATGATTCACAAATGTATAGCACGTTCTGCCTCCTGCAATAAAGATATATACGTTTCATGGTGGGCTCAGTATGATTGACCTCAAACAACAAGAGAGGGCCCCCCTTGACCAAAGGGACAGGGTGCCAAATAGACAACTAGTCAAAATAAACAGTACCCTTTGGATATGTTAAGAAAGTCCGATGTCAAATCATCCACCATTCATCCCAAGCACTACCAATATCACCAAAGAATACTGATTAATTGCAAAGTCAAATATGTAGTTTATTCTATAAAAACAATTTAAAAATATCATATATAAAATACATACAATATAGCAAAAGATATGTGCAAAGCAAAGTACTCGCTATACAAATACAGAGAGCCACACCAGAATTATTCACAAAATCATACAAACAAGTCACAATAAAAATACATATTGTTACAATGGGAGAATATCATGGACACTAATTTTTGCCATTTCTGCACACTAATCGAACAAGAATTCATTGGTCAAACCACTATTGAGAGCAGTGTCTTGTTTTGCCAAGATTGAATCGATTTAGTGCTTTATTAAACCAGCATCAATGCGTTTCGGTGGGTTTAAATCATCCAACCACCTTCTTCAGGAAAAGACTTGATGTCTCCCACAACTTCAAATCTATCATAAAAATATTATATATAAAAAAAATCAGAATTAATGAGATCTCAACATCTCTTCATGCAATTGCAAATATACATTTAGTTTTTTTTTTACAACAAATTGTTATTAAGATTAGAAAGACTTACGACCTAATCCGATGATGTTTGTTGTGACTGATGAGAAGTGCATGTGCTGCTACAATTTGTTCCAATATCACCAAAGTTTCATCCCTTATAGATTTTAAACAATAAGAATTTTCTTTTTAGCCTTACCGGCTTTTTAATAATGCATGAACACAACATACCAGCAAGTGCAAACTTCACACCGGTTTGTTTAGAAGTAATGTTTTTAAACATGGGTGCACAAAATGAATTGTTATGCATGTCTACAATTTGTTGTTTAAAAAAATAAAAAACATCAAATATATATTTGCAATTGCATAAAGAGATGTTGAGATCTCATTAATTCTGAAATTGTTTTTTTTATATAATATTTTTATGACAGATTTGAACTTGTGGGAGACATCAAGTCTTTTCCTGAAGAAAGTGGTTGGATGATTTAAATCCACCGAAACGCGTCGATGCTGGTTTAATAAAGCACTAAATTGATTAAATCTTGGCTAAACAAGAGACTGCTCTCAATAGTGGTTTGACCAATGAATTCTTGTTCGATTAGTGTGCAGAAATTACAAAAATAAGTGTCTATGATATTCTCCCATTGTAACAATATGTATTTTTATTGTGACTTGTTTGTATGATTTTGTGAATAATTCTGGTGTGGCTCTCTGTATTTGTATAGAGAGTACTTTGCTTTGCACATATCTTTTGCTATATTGAATGTGTTTTATGTATATTTTTTAATTGTTTTTATAGAATAAACTACATATTTGACTTTCAATTACTCAGTATTCTTTGATGATATTGGTCATGCTTGGGATGAATGGTGGATGATTTGACATCGGACTTTCTTAACATATCCAAAGGGAACTGTTTATTTTGATCAGTATGATTGACCAACAAATAATAAGTGCAGTGGTAGTGATTTACCTAACAATCGCTTATCTTAATTCAATTAAAATGTATTTAAGGAACAGTAGCAAGAGCATTTGAGAGCATTAAAGTTTGTGGTTTGTAGCTAAATCAATAAACCGTTTTTTGGATAACAAACGTTATTCCATTGATGGTTCTTCTCAGTGAGCAGCTGTGTAAAACATTGCATATATTACAAGACATTAGATACATTAATATGTCATTTTTGTATTTGCTTGACAAGGCCTAAGAACATGGGTGAGTGTGGGTAAAAAACAGGATAGTATTGAAGTGTTAGTCAATATTTCCTTTTTGTCCAAGAAGGTATGGTTTAGAGTAGTGTTTCCCAAACGTTTTAGAACCACAGCCCACTTTTTAACATGGCAAACTTTCGCAACCAACCTGGCTTTAATGGACATGAGGCGGGTGATTTTTTAATGTAACTAATGCATCGTGTGGTAGCACATTATCATTTACAGACAGTACATTTTCCATTGAACTGGCCACTAAATTTGCACAGACTTATAGTTTTACTTGTCAAACAATATTGCACACAAATAATAATGGCCCTCCTCATGATGTTGGTCAGACCTCAGCCGACATCCTGTCAGTTGCGGTCCGACCGACATCTAGTGCTGCGGTCCGACCGCTGAAATTAAGATGCGCGGCAGTTGGAGGCAGCATGCGGAGGTACTGACCTATGATTCAGACGGGTTCAAGGAACTCATCCAACCGTCGGTCAGAAAATAGTCTCCTACAATGTGGCGGTGCCTGCTCAGGCACCGCTGTAGGGATTATGATTTCCCTTTTAGGCAGCCTTTCAATTGCGGCCCGACTGCCATTGAAAGGCTGTCGGAAATAGACTTTAGGGGGCCCTAGCAGGGCCCCATCCCTCTGCAGCCTCCGCCGTGCCCCCCAAACATCCATGCCCCGTGTGTCAGGCACCATATGGATCCTGGCACACGGGGCATGGATGTTTGAAAACATCAATTTTTCTAATGAGGTTTGTGCTGCAGCCCTTTTCCGACCGCAGCACAAGCCGCACTGGAAAAATGGATGTTTCCGACTGCCTCATGGGCGGTCACATCCAAATTCGTCGGATGGAACCGCCGAATACTAGTCGTTCTGTCTCCATTCCAACACAATGCCGGTCAGACGCTCGTTCGACCGGCATCGTAATCAGGGCCATTGTGTGAAAATCGGGTTTCAGTAAATATTTATCACTTGCACATCACCAATTAAGAATGTCTTGATTTGTTTTCATCCTATTGAAATCTTTGCTTCCATCGCACTTCAGAATTAAAAAAGAAATGTGCTTCATTTTTCCTTTCCGAACTGCTGAATGTGTACAGTTCATTTACAGGTATTTACATTTTGTTGTATGATACAAAAAATAATATCCTACAGACTTTCCTTTCACACACTCTATACCCCCGCAAGATTGACACATAATTCACTTTACTTTTCTTTCTCTGACTGGAAAGTGAGAGGATTTTTGTGTTACAAAATAAGCAGCAGTTGGTCAGAAGACATAGTCTGCATTTGACCTCTTTCAATGAAGCAGTCACTGAAGATTTTAAAGGCATCTTTATTTATTGCTTGGACTTTCAGAGCCCAACAAAAATTGCCTGTTGACCCACCAGTGGGTCGCAAACCACAGTTTGGGAACCCTGCTTTAGAGCACTCTTGAAAGTGGAAAAAATATGGAAAAATAGGAAATGGAGTACATGTCAGTGGGGAGTGAGTTTCAGCGATGGGGACAAAGCATGTCACAAGACTGGAATCTTGAGGATGCAAAGGGCGGTCTGTGTGCCCCTAGAAGATTTGTGTTCCTGAGTGAAGATTGATGAGGAGTGAGTGCCTAGCAACAATTTGAGTCTATGACAAATAGTTTATAAAGGGCACTGTTATTGGCAGATAGGCACACAACCTGGTGATAATAGTTTTCATAGGATTTTGTCTGGGGAAGTATTAGGGAGTGTAGTGGCAAAACATATTACCTCATCCAGTAGGGAAAACAATTGCTGGAGGAAGCCTAGTAATAAACTGCTGCAGTAGTCCAGCTTGATGAGTGATGAGGACTAGTGCAAAGGTCAATGTTTTGGTAGCATGTAAGGGATTTCAGACGGGGGTTCTGTAGTTGGTATGTAGCAGCAGCAGTTCATTTGAAGAACTCTAGAGGCATGATGGAATTAAAAAGTGTGCCAAGGTTTCTTGCTGAGGGTACCAGAAATGGATCAGCGTGTCTGGGTGAAATGTATGCTGTGTGTAAGGGACGAGAGTGTACTTTTATTATAGAAATAGATAATTTCCACCATCGAATAGGTGAACTTAGGTGTTCTGAGAGCCATCTAGTACTGAATGGTGTGAGGCAGTCTTGGACTTGGTCATGAAGGCCACAGGTTAAAGCTTGCAAATAGAAGATGATTTGGGTATGATCTGTGTAGAGAGGAAAGAGTTCTGCCTCGAATGAAAATTGAGACAGGGAGCAGTCCTACACTTCTTTGCAGGAGAAACTTTAAAACGGCAATCGAAAACAGAGCAAATTGACTGAACAGTTCAAATTATTTCATGCAGTTGAGGGTATTATGGTGACTTCCACCCATGCAAACCTTTTAGGAAAATGTGGTGGTTGATGGTGTTAAAGACATACACATTGGGAAGGATGAGTGTCATGGCAAAGTCCCCAGCCAGTTCCATATGAAGTTATCCACAACTAACACTACCAATGATTCTGTAGTTTTAAGGGAGAAAGCCATTGTTGACCCAGTTCAGACTATTATTTGACTTCATAAAGACCAGCAGTTCCTTTACTACAACACCCTCGAGAACTTTAGTGAGGTTAAATAGATTTGAGAAAGAATGATAAAATGACGCTCTCAAATAGGCCAGCATGTGATCTGTTCAAGAACAGGACTAACAAGAGCATGTTTAAGTGTACAAGTGACTTGATGAAGGCTCAAGGAAGAGATGATGACATACTGCTATGTGACATGTACAGCAATGTCAATATAGCAGATGGACAGGGATCTAGAAAAGAACCTTAACACTTACTCACTTTTACTGTCATACTATAAAATTGAAATGAGATTCTGGAAGAAGCAGGCAGCTGTCCGGAAAAGTGTTTTTGATGGAGTGTGCAGGACAACTTAGGAAACCAGGAAATGATCATATTGCAATTAACAGCTGGATAAATGTCGTTATTATTTGCTGAAAAAGGATGAGAACATCATGTACAGCCTGTATGAGGACTATTTTAGGGGATTTCTAAATTTATCACACGTTGAGTCTATCACATTGCTCTTTTCTGATAGTCTCTAAGCTGAGCGAGGTGTATCAGTTGGCGACCACTGAAACAACAGGCCAACAGGAATAGTATGCATTTTCCCTTCTCACTTCTGCTGTGTCTCACATGGTGGTCACAGACAGGGAAAATAAGTGACACTTGTCCCACCCTCAATAAAGTAGAACTACCATCTGAGTAATGGTCTGTCAGGTTAAAGGTTTACAAAGACAGAAACAGTGGAGCACAGCGGTGTGAAAAGAGAACTTTAGGTTTTTGATTAGCAAAGATGAACTCATGTGCACAAACAACACACATTACAAACATACCTGATTTAAAGAATCAGGGTTGATAGAATTTGACATTCATGTAGTGCATTCATGATGATAACTACTCAGTTAGCATTTAAAAAAACTGTTCAATTTGCAAATGTTGGGTTAGGTGTGAAAGTATATAAGATTCTGGGTGGACCGCTTTCTAAAGTTGGGCAAACAGTGAAAAACATTTGTGAAAGGTTTCTGAGAATTCACATACCTCTTGCCGGTAGTTTCTCCACTGAAAAAATAATTTCATTCTAGAGCAAAGAAACCCCCAAGCTATAATGCATATTTGTTCATCATTTAAGTATGGGGAGCTTTTAATATAGTGGAAACTTAGGATGACATTAACAATTTGGTGGATGCAGGACTTCTGCTAAAATTGTTTGTCCTATTCAGAGAGTAAACGCATGCATACAATTGAAATTAGACAAATGTGACATCTGCCAACTTTTGGTGAATTGCTCTCATCCACCAAACTTTAAAAGACCTCCTCTGTGTGCATTTGCTTAATACACTGGAGTACTCAACAACATCTACAAGCTCCCATTTTTGGAATAGTGTGGAGGTGTTTCTGAATCTATAAACAGACAAATATAGAAGTACTACACTTCACTACACAACTTAAGCTCCACATATCTTAACAGTCGGATCTACTTCCACCAACCACCCAGGCCCTCCACACCTTAGGACTCATACTTGCACACATATCACGCATACAAATAACCAGTTCAGGAGTACTGGCCTTCTCTTACAAAACCTCCCACTCCACATCAGAGCCTCCTCCTCCCTTCTTAAATTCTGCAAAAAGCTGAAGGCCTGGTCTTTCGATTAACCATCCTGCCTTAGGCAAAGTTAGGCACACACACCTGCTCAGCGGCAGTATACCTTCCAGATGATAGTGTGCTTTACAAATACACACACCCAATATAACATGACAAATACCCCTTGGGAAGCGGACTTGCACCTTTTCATTTGGGCCTTTGTGAATGAGTCGCTAACCTTTACTACCTGGAAATGTTGTCTGCCCACAATATTAAAGGTGCACTTTATTTGCACTGGAATCCTGTAGTAATTGAACAAGTGACTTCTGAGTATTCGAAATTATGGTGATTATACAATTTTGATTTAGTTCCATATGATTTGAGACTTTTGATATGTACCATTGATATTACTTTCCAATCTGTTTACTGGGTAGATGTGTATTGAAGAAACAAGGATAATACATTTTTCTAACTCTTACTAAACATATAAAAAAATCACCAAGAGCCTTTTGTAAAAAGGTCCTTTTAATCCAAGGCTATGTCCAGTTTGGGCAGAGACAACTGTGAACATCAGCCTTTGATTTGATATCATTACTTATGTTGTTCTCTATCCAGGAACTCTCCTTGAGAATGTACATAAATGTTCTGCTTGAAGGGTTTACCAGGGGGTGACAGACAGTAAAAAATGGCTGGAGGCCCATAGGAATGAATGGGAAGCCATTCACTATTACCGATTCGGTAAATACCGAATCGGTAATAGGGGAGCATATTCAAGGGTGGCAGGGTGTCAAATTGACACCCTGTTGCACCCTGAATCGTGCATGTGTGCACATGTGGCGCACATACATGCCCTAAGGGCATGTATGTCTGCCACATGGCACTTTTAAAAAGCACAAAATTGCTTTTTAAAAGGTATTCGGTATTTACCACCAACTTGTAGTTGGTGGTAAATAACGAATCCTTAAACCAAAAATGCACTCACTTGAGTGCTCCCTACATAGGATTTAAGGAATCGGTAATTTACCGATTCCTTAAAATAACGAATCGGTAAATTACTGACTCCTTAAATCCGGCCTCCTACATCGCAAAGGACTAAATACCGGTCGGTAACGGGAAATTTACCGATTTTCGGCCGTTACCGACCGGTATTAGCCCACCTACATATGGCCCATAGAGGAGTAATATTCCTCATGACACATGAGTGCCAGGAAATGATGCCAGGAGAGAGTATGGATGGACGACCAGAGGAATGTCTATTTACCATTTACTTATTAAGAAACCTAGAACATAGAATCTAACCTCTAGATATTGACCACTTTAAGAAATTAAATGAGAAGTAATTTACTATATGGAACTTACAGAGGCACTATCATGTGACACCTCATGTGCAGCACTGAAGTGCAATCACCCGTTTGAAGTATAACTCAGTAAAATGAAATAAAAAGTCTTCTATCATATGTGTGTGTATTTAAAGCGCATTAAAAGACATGTGTCTGCTGGACTGAGTGGACTAACAAAGTGTTATGTAATTGAGTGTTCCAGGCCAGGGTTCAATTGGTACCTGTTAAATCCTAGCAGACTATCTTATCGTTTTAGCCGTTACACTTTTGCCTCACTACATCACACTTAGAAGACAGAGATAGTGATAGTTTGCTCAACCAGGTCTGCTAATAATGCCCCCGAAGTATTAGGCTAGGAATGTGTCAATAGAAATATTGGTGTTAAAGTGATGAGGAAGATTTCATAATTGCTCTCACAAATTTTAGAACTTGAACTCGTGAACTATAATACCAATAAAAGCAAAAAAATGGTTTGTCAGAAACAATACGATTAAAAGGGAATACAATTACTGTAGGAAATTGGGTTACTGGTTGAGAGTGGTGAAACCCTGCTCAAGCAGCAACTACAACTCTTTCCAGGGTGAAACACAAGCAACCCCAAATTAACCTGTGTTTAACCCTCTGGTTGCTTGGCACAAAAGCAGCTAGGCTTAATTTAGAGGCAGTGTGTAAAGTATTTATACAGCACAAAAGCAGTAACACAGTGAAAACACACTAACAGAAACATCCCACACCAGTTTAGACAAATTGAGTAAATTTTAATAAATTATTTGGCACCAAAATAATAAAAATCGAATTAGTAGAACCGGAGAAATGCGACAAGAATTTGTTATTGCATGATTAATAAAAACCTTTGCAAACCAGCATACATAGAATAGTAAAATATGCTCAAAACAAAAGAACTGAGCAAAATTAAAATCTGCGGACATTTATGAAGGAATAAGAGAAATTTTTAACTGAAATTTAAGCTTGTTCAAAACATACTAATCTCATAAAGTGACAATGCTATTATGAGATTATTGTGGTATGCAAATATAACCAGGGGAGAGCAAAAGACTATAAGAGCATAAGATAAATACTAATAAAATCACATAGTGTGCAGAAGTTCTATAAAATAAAATGCTTCAACCTTCAATGTTATGCAGTTTCGACACGTGGGAAAAAAACTTACCAAACCTGATGTTCAAAATTGTATTTGCTGGACTCAGAGCTCAAAGGATTAAACTGCTGGTGTTTCAGCCGTCGACGATTCTTGAGTAACATGCGGCACAGACAGAATATGGAGCAGGGTTCTCTGTTTTTTTTTACGGAGTCTGCATTTTGTCTCTGACAGCTGAGTTTGCCACTTCAGGAGATAGTCCAATCTTGGGAAAGCCGCACAACGAATGCCAGAAGTTTATTTTTCATATGTCTTTGGTAGTTCTCTCTCAGGTAAGGCTGCTTCCCCAGGTACCTTATATGAAGTTAAAACAATCCATGCATGGGACCGCCGAGACAAGGTTTCTTTATCAGCAGTTGTGCCCAAGACCCACGCGCTTACATTCGCCACTTTCCTGAACTCGTTCTTGCTTACTCCGAAACTCCATACCTCATGGACGCGTACATCATTCAGACATGCATCCATACATCGAGCATGGGCAACTTTATCTCTAGCATTCATTAAGTCGTTCCATATTATACAGTTGAGTGTATCAGGTTGTGCTGACCTGATCTTATGGCACAGCTTGATGAATGCATTGTTCCTGGACGCCTATTGTTGAGGGAGGCCAAACTCTAAATAAACCTGGGCCAGCGATGCTAATTTTGGGAGGTGTAGGTCGCCTTTACATATTTTTATTATCCAAGTGTCTAGCAGTTTGACATCTTTACCTAGCTTAATTTCACATCCATATGAAAGAACCAGTAGAACCTTTGACTTCATAACCTGACGGATTGGGGCCATGTTGGGACCCCACAGTTTTTTTCCTAGGGTTGTTAGGGCAGCCTGGAGGGCCTGTGCCTTATTTTGTATTGAGACCTTTTGCTTTTTATAAGACTCATTTGCGCCTAGCCAAACCCCAAGACAATTGTATTGCAGCTCCTTTTCAATGTTGGATCCACCCATTTGCCACATGCCTGGTTTGTTTTGTCTCCTCCCAAAGATGATAATTTCAGTCTTTTCAAGGTTCACCACTAATTTATTTTACTTTGTGTATTCAGTGAGGGTGTTTATCAGCCTCTGTAAACCCACTCGGGAATTGCGCAACAGGACCAGATCATCTGCATAGAGCAAGTTGAATAAGGATTTATTCCCGAAGATTGGACGGTGCGAGGTAGCTTTGTCTAACTCTCCCGTGAGGTCAGAGATAAATAGATTAAAAAGCAGGAAGGTCAAAATACATCCTTGTTTGTGTTTGGTTCTGTGGTGGCAATTTTTCATGACAGAATGCTTCCGTCTCCTATTTTCGTCCACAACCAGGTTCTGGTATAAAATAGCGGTATTGGTCTCAGATGCTCCATCGGCACATCTCATGCTGTTAGCTTCTTCCAGAGTCGCTTTCTTGACACTAGATCGAAAGCTGCCTTGAAGTCAATGAAGCAAGCATTCAGGTGAACGCACCTGAATCGTGTGATCTATTAACATAGAAATAGCCATTAGGTTTGATTGGCAGCCCTGGTTTTGGAAGAATCCTGTGTGATTTAGAGGAATGATCCTGTGATTAATGGCCCAGTGCTCAAGGTCGTTTAACAGTAGGGTTGCAAAATATTTGGCTTCGATGTCAATCAGAGGGATCAAATGATAGTTCTTTGGTTTTGTTGAGTCCTCACCTTTGTGAATTGATTGAATTATTGAAACACTCCAAGACTCAGGAAGTTCTTCTACCTGCTGGATATGTCTATAGAGCACAGTGAGCCTACTGGCCCATAACTTGGGTTCTTTTTTAAAAAGTGCCCGTGGTATCCCAATCGGGCCTGGTGCCCAGTTGGTACATGAGTTGACAATAACTTTCTCAATGTGTTCACTAGAAAACTCAATATGGTGTGTGGCCTGCTGGCTAGAGTCTGTTGAGCAGCCCATGATGTTGTGTCCATGGTATTGTTTTGTACTATTGAGAGACTACTAATCACTGTGCCGGCTGCGGAAGTGACTACTGCAGCCTTGCCATTAACCCCAATCATATTTTTTACAGGTCGGCGCTTGCTGTTTATTGCGGTACGGTCTTGTATGATTTCACTTCGGTTGTTAATACTCTCGTCCCGGCTGCATCACTTAGATTTTACATAATTTAGCCAACCCGGCTGATCCTCAGGAACTGAGAAATGATTTGTTAAGGTTACCCAGGCCTGCTCGCTGATGTTTCCATTTTTGCCTTTCCATGAACCATGCTTTTTTATTTTGTTGATCATGCTCCAGAGGTTTGCAGCATTTTTATCCTTACTGGTGCAGATGAGCTTTGCCCAGTAGTCCTCATTTTTTACCTTTTAGTATTCCCAAAGCTCCATCTTTTGTTCACTCCTCATGTACTTCACTGCCACCTTTAATATTGCATTGTGGCGTGGCTCTTAACTGCTGCATTAGTTTGTTCACAATCTTTTTGGAATGTCTCACTTTGGGCTGAGCCATTGGTTTGTCTGGGCTGTCAGAGCACGGCGATTGTTGCGGAATTTTCTCGGATATCGCAGTGTGACTTATCATACAAGATCCAACCAGTTGTCTATGGGATTCTTTGGATCTGAGTTATTTCGCACAAATGTGGTGCAGCTGTTAATGATGTCTGGGGCTGTGGCTTCGTCCCATCGGATCCTCCTCATGTTCACAGTGTGCGCATCGGACAAGAAGACTGTAGACTCAGGGTGAGTCTGGGTGTTTATTGATAGGCTGATAATTTGGCAGGTGATTGCTTTCTGCCCATTGGTCAATGTAAAACTGTTTTCCGTAGTCCATGCAGAGGGTTTACCACTAGGGAACCTGTTGTTTGGAACCCTCAGACCTACTGAGGAGCAATAATCAAACACTGTTTTTGCTATTTTTTTGGGGCATTTCATTGAAGGCGGAATTTGATCTGGTTTGCTTCTCTGAGGTCCATTTCATGTATATCCGCTTCTTCTTCTTGGTTGTAAAATACGTCCAAATTAAAATCGCCCGATTGGATCATATCTGCATGGGCGTGGGCTGTCCTCAAGTTGGTTAGAGCTACACATAGCTTTTCTACCTCAGGTCCTTTTTCTTTTGGACGGGGGTTCAGGTAAATATTTACAATAATTAGGCATGTGTTCCCTTCTGCTTTCCATTCTTCCAGGAGAAATGCGAGGAAACTGTGCTCTAATAGCACGGTGTATGATTCCCTCACCTTCAGGTCTGAGATAATGTATATGGAAAGACCTCCTTTAGGACAGCCATATTGTATTGGTTTAAAAGTCAAGCTGACATGTTAAGTGTACCATATTAACGACGTGGGGTTTTGGGACCAGGTTTCCTGTAATATTATGACATCAAATTGCTGCAGATACATTATAAAATCAGCATAGTCGATTTTATTTTTAGTCCCCCATTATTCCAAGAGCAAATCTTTAGTTCTTTACTTTTCTGTGACTGAATGGGTGTAGATCTGGATGATCACTTGCAGTTATGCAGGATAGATAGTACAGCTGTGAGCCAACCGTATTACAATGCCTGACTGCTAGATTGCCTGATTGTATGTCCATTTTTAAACATATATACCTGTGTGACCTGTTAACAGTGGGTTCAGTTTGCTGCAAACAGCACAATGTAATGAACTCTATAGAGGCTATATCACATGATCTAATGCCTGTCAGCCCTGGGTTTCTGCCAACAGCCTCAGGATGTTGGTGTGATTTAGTACGTCATGATTACCCCTTGTTTTATATTCCAGGTACCATATAGTTTGTTTTACTGAGGTATCAGTGGCATATCGTTATATTTCTCTGCTCTGTCGCTGATGATCCTCTGTAATTTGTGTTTCGATATTTGCAATCTGGCTAGTGAGCTTGATGTCCTTAGCCCTTATACAAGTTGGATTTCCCAACTTATTCTCAATTGATCTGGTACGGCGGACGTTGTAGGCTTCCCAGGGTTGGTCCATTCTGTTTGGGATTCGGTTATTACCAGTGTGTTTTTTCCCTCTAGTATGGGTTCCCCCACCTTGATTGATTACTTAGATTTACCTCTGTCTTCTAGCTGCCATCAATGGACATTGTGGGCTCCCCATGGTTGGCCCATTTTGATTGGGATTCAGTTGTTACCAATGTAAATGTTCCCTCTACTGTGGGATCCTTCCACCTTAGTTGGTTACTTGGAGTGGCCTCTGCCTTCTGGTTATCGTGCTACTGTCAGGTATAATCAGTGTGTGCCACTTCTCAGCTTGTTCTGGTAGTTTGACTCTTCTCTCACTTTTGGGTTGAATCCTTGTGGTTTTCTTTGTTGAAAATACCTTTCCCATATTGTTTTCAGTGATTGGCACTGGGTATCTTTTTCTACCTTTGTGCTGTCTTTTCTTCTCCCGTTATTCAGTTTGAGTAGATATTTGCTAGTACATGGGCTTTTAGCATTCTGATTCTTGACCTCTGGCTGACTTGTCTCTTCTTGATTTCCTTGTCCAATTTTCCCTGTTCCACCAACAGGTGGGCAACTTACTCAGCCTAGGCCTCCTCTATGGCTCCGATCACAGTCATACTCTCAATTAGCATGACTTTACCTTCAGTAACACTGAATATTAGGCTTGGTATTTCCGTATTGGTGTAAATTTCTTTGTGGCTCTCCACCCAGTGTATTTCTGCCGTGACCTTTATTATATATGCGGGACTTCTTTGCAGACTTGCTTGAATTGTACTTGCAATTGGTACATGAGATGGATCCTCATCTTTATTTAATTCAGACTTACCTTTTATTTTATTGGGTTCGCTCAGTTTCACTTCTTCCAGGAGGCTACTAATAATAGTGGGAATGGTGGTTAACTTATTTAATATTGGCAGGCAAGTACTAGAGTTTCATTAGTTTGGCAATTCACGGCCTGGGCTCTGACAATTAGTGAGTTGAGAAGTCTTAGCTTCTCGTCTATCCCTGCTATATAGAGGGCCAGGGTATTGAGCAGACTAACTTTGATGTCCATTTTGTCTGAGTGTCAATTCATTGTCACAACTGTAGCCTGCAGAATATTCAGGAGGGTATGCGAAGTGGAACCCTACAGCGGCTGAGTCGGTTGTATTTAATCTGTAGGAATCCGCCTCTCTGTACAGTGTACTAAAATGAAGTACACTATGTAGAGAGTGCTAGAAATTCCCAAAAGGCAGGTTTAAGGTAAAAGTAGATAATACTAATTCTCTTTTTGTGGTAGTGTGGGCGAGAAGTTAGACTTATCAGAGGGTAGTGTTAAGCATTTATTGTACTTACAGAGGCAATAAATGAGACACACACTCAAGAATAAATCCAAGATGAATTTATAAAAATAATGTCAATTTTTATATAATTTTTAAGTTCAAGAACACAGTTCTAAGGTAAGTATATTTGGAGTTATGATTTTTCAAAGTTCGGAAAATATATCCCTTTTGCGAGGCAGATATGACCCTCCGGAGCTGTTGTACCATTTTTTGCTTCGGGCATGCATCGAGGTCATCAGAAATCAGCAACCTGCCAAACCGTACTTCACAGGATTGGTGTCTGTGGTGTGCAGGGGAGTGATACCTTCACTCCAAGGGAGCTTCACAGTGATTTCTTTAAGGCTGGAGGCGCTACAGGGTTCTTGGAGTCCTTTCAGGATGACATAGCTGCAGCGATTTTCTAGTACTGGGAGCAGCAGGCAAGGTTTGCTGCCATTTTTTTCGGCAGCAGGGCTTTAGTTCTTGAGCAGCGGGTCTTCTTTGTCCTGGTCTTCTCTGGTCCATCAAATCTGATGTTCAGGTCTTGGCTTTCCACCTAAATATTGAATTTTGGGGTGTCACAAACAAGGGGAGACAGGTAGTACACAATGAGCTACTTACCTTTAGGGTGTCTACACCCTCTAATGACCACGTCCTGTGGAAAAAGGCACTACCCTAGCCCTGATAGGAGGTTTTCTCATCATCCCGAGATGGAGGCATTGCCTTTGAAGCCTCCCACCCAGGAAGGTCATCCTGTCCTGGAGGAGGTGTGAAGCACCTCCGCCCAGAGCAGGCTGTGTCTCTGTCTTCTGAGAGCACTGGCTCTCACCCAAGAGGTCAAAAACATGTCTGGTAGTGGCAGTATGCGAAAACAAGTCAGGAACTACACCAGTGCTTGGTAGGTTTTTAGGGGACCCTCTAAAAGGGCCTCCTGTGTGAATTTATTAATAAATCCATCACTGGCATCAGTGAGGATTTATTAAGACAAGATGTTTGGTACCAAACAACTTAGGAATCACTGAAGCCATCATGAAGCTAGGAAACTTGTGTTGACAAGTATCCCCACCATGTGCTCTTATGGCCTCCCTGTGGATTTAACAACATATCAGAATTGACCGGACATTGTAAGAGCATATCTGCTCATGCTGATATGCCCACACATAGGATATAGTGTACCTTGCCTTAGGGGTGACTTACCTATATCTCATGCATTGTATGGGAGTCATGGCACACAGGGCTGTGTGCCATGTTGACTCTTCAGATTTCTCTGCACCAAGATAAGCAGCCTGCAATGGCAGCGTGCATAGCCTTGGGGGGGTGTTCTTGGAGTGGCACAACCAGAGCTGCAGCCCCAGAAGACCCTCTTCAGTACCTAGGGGTACTATTTATTAGGGACTTACAGGGGTTACTGGAGTGGTGCCAATCATGCTACAGTTTTTGGGAAAGAGATCTGGCACTGGGAACCTAGTTAGCAGTTACCCAGTGCACATACAGTGCGAAATTACATCAGGCAAAAAGTGGGGGCTAACCATGTCAAAAGAGGTACTTTCCTACATGACCCCCCCAAATGAAAGAGGATGAGACTAACCTTCCCTTAGTGAGTCTTCATCGTCTAAGTGAAAGAACTTGGAAAGTCCACCTGAATTGGCATGGGCAGCCCCAGGTCTCTGTTCCACTTCAAAGTCCATTCCCTGTAGGGATATGGACCACCTTAGCAGTTTGGGACTCTCACCTTTCATCTGCATTAACCATCTGAGAGGCCTGTGGTTGGTTTGAACAATCAAGTGAGAGCCAAACAGGTATGGCCTCAGCTTATGCAGGCACCAGACCACAGCAGAGACTTCCCTCCCAGTGGCACTCCAATGTTGTTCCATGGGGAGTAGCCTTCTACTGATAAAAGCCACAGGCTGGTCTTGACCTTGGCCATTTATTTGGGATAAAACCACTCCTATCCCATGTTCAGAGGCATCAGTCTGCACAATGAATCGCTTGCCATAATCTGGAGCTTCCTGAACAAGTGCAGAACCCATTGCTTCCTTCAGAGTGTCAAAAGTCTTTTGACAGCTCACTGTCTAGTTCACCTTTTTGGGCATTCTTTTGGAGGTCTGTTCTATGAGGGGTGTCTCTATGGTGCCATAATCCTTCACAAACCTCCTGTAGTACCCAGTCAAGGAAGGCTCTGAATTGAGTCTGGGTTGTTGGAGCCACCCAGTACAGAATGGTTGGGATCTTGGGTTGTAGTAGTGGAACCTGGCCTCGACCAACAAGGGGGCACACATATACAACCTTCCCCTGCCCTATCTGGCACTTGCTTGCTTTGATAGTGAGGCCTGCACTTCTCAGAGCCTCTAATACTTTCCCAAAGTGGATCAGGGGATGGGGGCGTGTTCAAGATGGCAGCCGCGACAGATGTGTAGAACAAAGCTACGTGCCTGGACTGTTAAAAATCCTGCATTTTCCTTACCAATCCCGCCACGCTTGCACAAGCAAAGCCATAAGGGTGCATCGCACAACTTGGAGGCACCATCCACTGCATCGCTTCACCAGATGGGAGGTGATATCCAGGTGCCGCTCCGGACCGAGAGGTGGGGCCTACAGCTACGGCTCCCCAAAGAAGCCTTGGGCGCTGAGATTTGCGCACCTGCTGGGCGACGTGTGCTCCGCTGCCTACCCATGGCTTGAAGAGGACGACCGGAGCTCGAAGGAAAAGGAACTGGCTGCCGTGGCCCACTGCGGAGCCCCTGGGGCACGGCAGCAGCAGCTGCCTGGCACGCCCGACCCAGGGGCAGAGGCGACTTGCTGCCTGAGGATCCAGCAGCCGTGCTACTCCTGGGCCCCTGAGAGTGATCATGTGGCCCCCTATGGTGAGCCTGATGTTGGGGATCAGGGGTGCAGGCCCCCGCACTGTGGGCTGAGGCTCACCCACACACATCGGTCAGTGTCCCTCCCCTCAGCCCCCTTTTTGAGGAATGTCCTTGGCACTGAGGCACATTGCATAAATGGACTGCATGGATCCCTCCCCCCACTGGGCACAATATCTTTGATCACCTGAGACAGCGGCAGCAACGCTACCTGCAGCCCAGGTTGGACAGGCCCCGCTGCTGTGGCGACACCTGAGCTGTGGGCTGGACTGGGGCCCCTGGCAGCATCTGTCCTATATTTATGTGTGCCACAGCGTTGAACGGGCTGGCCCCTGGGCATGAGAGGCCCATTAGACCCCCCCACATTTAGCACTGCATCAAGGAGCTTATCCACTGGAATCGCCCTTTAAACATATGGACTTTGTGTAGCCCATTGACTCAGATATCCTCTCCTTGGGAACTGAGTGGCACATTACTGGTGCGTTGGGCATCCCGCGAGACTCAGCTTGGTGTTTCATGTTGCGGCGACTTACCGCGGTGGCTCACATTTTCTTGAAAACTTGCATATATACTCACAATCCGCATCACAGACACTCCATTTCTGGTGTGGACCTGCCTCTCCCACCGGGGGGTAGAGGCAGAGAACTCACCCTGGGCCATCTCACTCCTGCAAGGACTCCTCTCCCCCTCCCTTTAATAAGCATAGCTGCTTCTGACGCCATTACTGTGCAGATCCCGACACAACCTGGATTTTTGTTATAATTTACGCAGTCTACTGTACTCGGGTGTTCCGAACTCTGACCACACACCACAAACACGATGGAGCGTCTGAAAGCTGATAAGACCCCGGTAGCGGGGGTGAGGAGAATGTGAATACCACTGATGCAGCGGGTTCGTCTCTAGGGACCACACTATCTGATCATTCTTGCCAATTTGACGAACTGATGGCAGCTGTGTTAGACATTAAATCCACCTTGGAGCCTAAACTAGACACCTTGTGCATAGATATGGGCCTCCTATGCAAAGACCATAAGAAACTGAAAGACAGAGTAGAAAACGAAGGATCGTCACTTGCTGCTCTGAGGCCTACGGTAGCGGACTCTGACAAGCGCCTCCGGGCCATGCAGGACGAAATAGACTATATTCGGGGGAGAGTAGGTGACCGGGATGGCAGATCAAGACAGAATAATGTGAGGATCGTGGGCCTTCCAGAATAGGCAGGCAGAGGGCCCAAATATGGAACTGTATCTGGAGGACTGGTTTGTGAATACGATCCTGCATGGTTAACACTTTTCATGTTTCTCCATTGAATGAGCCCACAGGGTACCTGGGAGGCCTCTCCTGCGGGTGCCCCTCCGCGACTGGTGGTTTGCTCGCCTCTTCAATTACAGAGACGGAGATCACATTCTGTAGGTGATGAGGGCTAGGGGCCACTGGTTTGTCGAGAACACACAAGTGCATATTTACCCTGATTACACTCTGGAAGGTCAACGCCGCAGGTCATCCGTCACGACAGTCAAGAAATGCCTCGGTGACCACTGCATCAAATATACTTCGTAGTTCCCTGCCACGCTCCGGATTGCACACGAAGGGAATTACAACACAGTCGTTACAACGACCGCGTTGTAACCACGCATACCATTACCACGCAAGTCATAACAACGACTTGCGGAGGGGGGGCGCTGGATGTTGGAATAGTATAATTTACTATTCCAACTCCAGTCTCTGCTGGAAATCTATCTTGCCCCACCCATTAAATTATGGCTTTATGACGTAATAAACGACAACACATGTTGCAGGAGCTGGCCGACCGCCTTCGTCTCAACCCCCAAATTGGCAGAAGTATCAGGAAGTGGTAGAGGCCCGGCAAAAGTGAGCCTCTTCCTGAATGTGTGCACGGCGCTAGCAACATTGTAGGTCCAGGCGGGGCACTAATTCAAACCTGCCTCACCCAAACCATGGGTTGCCCTCCCCGTCCGATCATCCCCCCCACCCGTGAGTGGTGATAGCGGGATAGATTACTTGCCCTGATTGATTGGCCTCACCCTTTCCGTGTCCCAGTTGTTGCACTGTATTACAGATTTTATCAGTCACACAATGTCTCTTCCACACTTTCAACAGTTCTTAGATTGTTTTAAGGTACGTTACTTATAGAATAATTGCAATAACTGTTACAAGAGGCTTGTATGCACACATGTTGCGATGCAGTGTGTGAACTATGTACACTGTATAAAACAGACTTCCTTCAGCAGATAAGTGATATGGATCTCAACGGTATTACTTCACCTAACAAATTTATTCAGTGTCGCCATATATGATGTTACGTAAAATGCTAATAAATAATTATTCAACAAAAAAAAGTGGATCAGGTGATCTGGCCAGGTGGAGCTTGAAACAGCAATATCATCTAGATAAGCTGCACTGTAGGATTCCAAGCCAGCAAGGACTTTGTTCACCAACCTTTAAAAAGTGGCAGTTGGATTTTTGAGTCCAAAAGACATCACAGTAAACTGATAATGCCCATCTGGGGTTGAAAATGCAGATCTCTCTTTTGCTCCTGGAGTCAGACCTATCTGCCAGTACCCAGATGGGAGATCAAAGATACTCAGATATTTGACTGCTCCCAACCTGTCAATTAATTTATCTGCCCTTGGAACTGGGTGTGCATCGGTTTTGGTCACTGCATTGATGCTCCTATAGTCCACACAGAACCTTACCGCTTTCTTACCACCCTCGGTATGAGGTTTGGGCACTAACATCACTGGGCTGGCCCAGGGGCTCTCAGATGGCTCTATGACTTCCAATTCCAGCATCTTGCTTACTTCAGATGTGATGCTCTCTTTCACATGATCAGACTGCCTGTAGATTTTGTTTTTGACAGGTAGGCTTTCACCAGTGTCCACATCATGGGTACATCAGCTAGTCTGACCAGGGGTCAAAGAGAAGAGCTTAGCAAACTGATTTAGGACCTGCCTGCAATCAGTATGCAGCTAGGTAGTGAGGGTGACCCATCTTTTGTGTTGTTGGACAGGAGCTCAGGAAGAGGTTCACCTAAGGCCTGGGCGGAGTTCAAACTCTGCTACGCTACACGGAGTTCCACAAGCAGCGGAGAGCATTACGTTGTGCCATTCGCGCTGATTTTTAGCGACGGATGTTTGTCCTGTGCTGAAAAATCAGCACAAACTGCACCACGTGCAGTGCAACATTGCGCTGCTTCTTTCTGCCGCTGGAGTAGATATTCTACTCGAGCGACAGCTTCCTCAAAGCAAATGGAATGTTTCTAAATTCGAGCAGTAGCAACCATCCGCGCCCGCCTACATTGAGAAATCTCACCGATAGGAGGTCTGGAGTATGATTTTCCCCACTTGCCGACGTAACATTGGCGTGCGAGGAAATAACTCCGCTCTGCAGAATTTTTTGGAACTCTGTATGCTACGCAGAGTGCGGAGTGGGAAATACTCCACAAACTCCTCGAGTGGAGCGGAATTTCACGCCCAGTCCGAGTTCACTCTCTGCTTCCTTATCCTCATCTGTAACTATGAGCATAGTCACATCTGCCCTGTCATAATAGGGTTTAAGGTGGTTCACATGGATGACCCTCTTGGGTGCAATGTCCACCAGGTAGGTGACCTCCCCTTTTCTTTCTAGAATCCGGTAGGGCCAACTCCTCTTATCTTGGAGGGCCCTAGGGACCACAGGTTCCAAAATCCACACCTTCTGCCCTGGTTGGAACTCCATCATAGCAGCCTTTTGGCTTTGGCATTGCTTCTGCAGCTCTTGGCTGGCCTCAAGGTTTTGGTTTGCTTTCTCCATGTATTCAGTCATCCCGGAGCAGAGGCCAAATACATAGTCCACTATGTCCTGTTTAGGTTCAATAAGAGGTTTCTCCCATCCCTCCTTCACAAGGCACTATGGTCCCCTAATAGGATGACCGAACAAAAATTCAAACGGGGATAAACCCACTCCCTTCTGTGGCACTTCACTGTAAGCAAAAAGCAGGCAATGCAGTAGGACAATTTTCAGGGATTCCACCAATCATACCTTTCATGGTCTTATTGACTCTTTCAAAAAGGCTATTACACTGCGTATGGTAGGGGGTAGTGAACCTGTAGGTCATTCCACACTCCTTCCACAGGTGTTTTAGGTAACCAGACATGAAGTTTGTACCTCTGTATGATTCCACCTCCTTAGGGAAGCCCACCCTGGTAAAGATACCAATGAGGGCCCTAGCCACTGCAGGGGCAGTTGTAGTCCTAAGGGGAATCGCTTCATGATACCTGGTGACATTTTCCTTTACCAGCAGAATAGGTCTGTTTCCTGATGCTGTAGGAGGGTCAAGGGGACCAACAGTATCAATCTCTACCCTCTCAAAGGGAACCCCAACCACTGGGAGTAGAATTAAGGGGGCCTTTGGATGCCCACCTGTCTTGCCACTGGCTTGACAAGTGGGGCAGGAGTTACAAACCTCCTTCACCTGGTGCATCCCTGGCCAGTAGAAGTGGCTGACTAGCCTGCTCCAAGTTTTGGCCTGACCAAGGTGTCCAGCTAGGGGGATGTCAAAATGCCACAGTGAGGAAGAATTCTCTAAACTCCTGTGGCACTACTACTCTCTTAGTGGCACCAGGTTTGGGGTCTATGGACTCAGTGTAAAGGATTCCCTCCGCCCACTAGGTCCTGTGGGAACTACTGACATCACCACCTTCCTGTGCAGCAGCTTGCTGTTGCAGGCTTTCAAGAGTGGGTCAGGTCTTCTGCCCCTGGCACAAGTCTTCCCTAAAGGGTCCCCCGGCCCAAAAGCTCAGCCTGGTAAGGGTCCAGCTCCTGAAGCTCAGTTCCCTCAGGGGCTGACTCTTCTTCCTTTTGAGGAGAAGGGTCTGGTGTCTGATTTGAAGCTGGTTCTTCAGTCTGCTTTCTTTTTCTCTTAGAGGGCTGGGCCATTCTTGCAGACTCCAGCACCTCTTTTTCACTCTGGGCTCTCGATTTCACACACACCCAGTGTGGAATTCCAAGCATTTCTGCATGGATTCTCAGTTCTGCTTCAGCCCAGGCTGAGGACTCCAAATCATTGCCAAGCAAACAATCAACTGGTATTGATGAAGAGACTGCTACTTCCTTTTTTCCAGCAACCCCTCCCCAGTCAAAGAACATCATCGCCATAGGATGGGTTTTTGCCACATTGTTATCATTTGTGACTGGATAGGTCCTTCTATGCAGATACTGTTCTGAGGACACCAGCTACTCAGTCACCATGGTGATGCTGGCACCAGTGTCTCTCAGGGCATCCACCCTAACCCCATTAATAATAGGATGCTGTCTGTATTTTTGCATATTAATGGGTCAGAAAGCAAAGGTGGCTAAGTCCACATCCCCTACTAGATTGGCCTCAGTGAGCTCTCTGACATAGCCAATGCTCACCTGAGATTCTAGCTGGAGATTGGCCACTGCATTTATGGCAGGTTTACTAGAGGCATTTGATTTCTTTTTACAGTCAGGGTCTCCAGTTCAGTGTCTATTGCTCTACAGTCATGACACCAAGCCTTTTTGGGATCCCAGTTCTTACCCTTTTACCCTTCCTTGTGCTGTGAGGAGTTTCTGGGCCCACCCTCCTGAGCAGGTTTTTGGGGGCCTAAATAAGACTCATTTTTGTTTTTCCCCTTCTAATCACCATCTTTCCCTGGGGCGGGGGCTTTTTAGCCTCTTTCTTTTGGTCTCCCCCACCAGTGGTAGTTCTGGTCACCCTTGTTTTAACCCAGTGGTCTGTCTTCTTCTAGAGGAAAAAGAGGACCTAGTTCTACCAGATACTGATGTAACTTCTCATTGTAACAATTACTCAAAAGATGCTCGTGCATGATTAAATTGTAAAGCATTTCATAGTCATTCACATTGTTACCTGTTAACCAACCATCTAGTTTTTTTACTCAAAAGTCAACGAATTCCACCCAGGACTGACTCTGGGTTTTTCGAGTCTCCCTGAATCATATTCTATACTTTTCAGTGGTGAGTCCAAAGCCCTCAATCAGGGTACCCTTCATGAGGTCATAAGACTCAGCAACTTTTTCAGGCAATGACAGGAGTCTATCCCTGCATTTCCCTGAGAACAGTTCCCACAAGAGAGGAACCCAAGTTGGTCTAACTACTTTTCTTCCAATACAGGCTCTATCAAATGCAGTAAACAATTTGGTGATGTCATCACCTTCTGAATAGTGAGGGACAATCACTTTGGGGAGTTTTGAGGCATAGGATCTGCCACCCTCCCTAATTACTTGTATGCTGCCACCATAGATATGTCCTAGGCCCATCTCTTTTCTTTGCCTTCTACATCCAGGAGCTGAGCCTTTAAGTTCATTCTCCTGGTCAATCGTTCCATCATGCGATCCTCATCTGAGGGGGTCTCAGCTGTGCTTGAGGGGACTGACTCATGTCCATCCTCAGCATCATCCTCATTGGTATTATCTTCCTCCTCAGACTGGGCTACCGGCTCTGAGTGCTCTTTCTCAAACTGAGCTATCAGTTGTCTGAGATAGTCCTTTTTAGACTTTTGCCTGTTTTGATTCCATAGCCCTTACAGATGGCCCTGCATTCAGCATGGTTAAGGTCAATGTAAGGGGTCAGGACCAGCTCCTGAGCCTGGCTATCAGAATCAGACATTGTTTTACTAAAGTTGGGACCATTTTAGAAAGTTTAAAATAACTATCTCTGAATACTTTTGTCATAACTAAAGCACAGACTTTTAAATTTCTAACCACTTAGTTTCAGGTACTTAATCAAGGTCCTATCAGTTACTTTTAGAAATATTGGGAATAAGACTAGCTAAAAAGTGTACTAAAATGAAGTACACTATGTAGAGAGTGTGCGAAATCACCAAAAGGCAGATAGAGATAAAAGTAGAAAATACTAACACACATGTATTGTTTGTCCGCCCCGCCTTTTTGGCCCCCGCAAAGTATGGCTGGTGCAGTTTTGCAGGAACATGGGTATCAGTTCAAGCAGCGTCGCCGTGAGAATTTTGCGTACTGATTGATCACCGAGCTATGCAATCCCGGTAGCAAAGTTCTTGAGATGTACGTGGACTATAAGATCTCAATCATTGACTGCAAATAATTGAACCTGGAATAACGCCACCTGTGGATGTGAAATCAGTACTCTATTACTGAGCCGTGGTGCTTTTTAAAGATCCTAATGCCTTAGTTACCATTTGATAATACCCACGTTGCTGCTCTCCATTTTATGAATTTGTTTTATCAATGTATTAGGATGAATTGACTTTTTACTTATGATTATTTGTACAAATTTGTATAATATTTTAACTCATTGTTTTATTCTTTTAATCAGTATTTTATGCTCAATGCTTTTATGACATGTATTGTTGAATAAAGCTTATTTTGATTGATTGATTGATTGATTGATTGATTGATAATACTAACTCTCTTTTTGTGGTAGTGTGGGTGAGCAGTTAGGATTATCAGAGGGTAGTGTTAAGCATTTGTTGTGCTCACAGAGGCAATAAATGAGACACACATTCAAGAATAAATCCAAGACCAATTTGTAAAAATAATGTACATTTGTATCTAGTTTTTAAGACCAGAAACACAATTCTAGGGTAAGTACTTTCAGAGTTAACGATTCTTCAACGTTCCGAAAATAGATCACTTTTGTGCGCAATTACGCACCGTAGCAAATAATGGAGAAAAAGTAGAAAAATGCATAAAAATTCAGACAATGCTTTCACAAAGTTCACCTTCTTGTTTTAGGTTAATCCAGCAGGAGAAGTTCGGGAGCATCCCAGATCGGCCGGGAGCAGAGGTGCTGAGGTCTTGGAAGCTGGTGCGCAAAGACAAACGTGGCACTTGAAAAAGCACTGCACAGAGGAACTTACAGGTAAGTGCGGTGAGACTCCTTAGAGGGTGGAGGTCGCAAGAGCCTGGGAACCATGGGAGCAGGGCTGGTTCATTGGTGCTGGGGCCAGTGGGGCCAGGTGCAGAGCAAACAGGTCAGCTGTGCAGTGTGCGTCTTTGGGGTCCTTGCGGTCAGGAGCAGGCGAATTGGAGAGGCGATCTCGGGACAGCTGGGCCACCCAGGAAGGGAGTCTTGGGTGTCTCAATGTCCCTCAACATTTGCTTGCTTCTGGTGCTTTGGGAGTCCAGAGTGAAATCTTCTTCTCTGTATTTGCGGTTGGGGGCAACTTTTGCTATAGGGCCTGGTGCCTCCAGACTTTGTGAGCTGTTGTACCTTTTCTTCGGTGCTACGTTGACGTCCTCGGGGAGCAGCAAGTCAACAAACCGGACTTCATGGAATTGGTGCCTGTGACGTGCAGGGGAGTAATTTCTTCACTGCAACGGAGCTACACAGTGATTTCTTGAAGGCTGGAGGTGCTCCAGGGTTCTTGGAGTCCTTTCAGGTTTCAGGACAACACAGCAGCAGCGATTGTAGAGTCCTGGGAGCAGCAGAGCAGGGTTTGCCGTCTTTTTCTTCTGCAGCAGGGCTTCAGTTCTCGAGCAGCCAGTCTTCTTTGTCCTGGTCCTCTCTTGTCCATTGAATCTGATGTTCAGGTGTTGGGTTGCCCCCTACATACTGAATTTAGGGGTGTTACAAGGAAAGACAGGTAATACCCCATGGGCTACTTACCTTTATGGTGTCTTCACCCTCTAATGACCACTTCCTGTGGGAAGTGGCACTACCCTAGCCCTGATGGGAGGTTTTCTCACCATCCCAAGATCGTGGAATTTCAGGAGAGGGATTCACCTTGCCTGCCCTGCCCTAGAGGGTGGTGTAGACTAAAGTGGGGACCCTCCTCTTAATCTAACAAATTTTCCCACCTCTCCTTTCACCAAAAGTGGAGCAGGATGGGGGATTGTGGAGGTTCCTGGGTTGGATTTCAAAGGCGGCATTGCCTTCGAAGCTTCCCGTCCAAGAAGGCCATCCTGTCCTGGAGGAGATGTGAAGTACCTCTGCCCAGAGCAGGCTTTATCTCTGTCCTCTGAGAGCACTGGCTCTCACTCCATGAGATCAGAAACATGTCTGGTAGTGGCAGGCTGGCGAAAACAAGTTAGGAACCACACCAGTGCTTGGTAGGTTTTCAGGAGACCCTCTAAAAGGGTCTCCTGTGTAAATTTATTAATAAATCCAACACTGGCATCAGTGAGGATTTATTAATACAAGATGTTTGGTACAAAACACCTTAGGTATCAGTGAAACAATCATGGAGCTAGGAAACTCGTGTTGACAAGTATCCAGCCCATGCATTCTTTATAGCTACCCTGTTCACTTACAACATCTCAGAATGAACTGGACATTATAGGGGCATATCTGCTCATGCTGATATGCCCACACATAGGATATAGTGCACCCTGCTTTAGGGCTAAAGGCCTGCAGTAGGGGTGACTTACCTATATCCCATTCAGTGTATGGGAGGCATAGCACACAGGGCTGTGTGCCATGTTGACTCTTTGGATTTCTCTGCACCAAGACACACAGCCTGCAATGGCAGAGTGCATAGCCTTGGTGAGGGGTCCCTGGAGTGGCAAAACCAGTGCTGCAGCCCCAGAGGACCCTCTTCAATACCCATGCCCTAGGTACCAGGGGTACCATTTGTTAGGGACTTACAGGGGTAGCTGAAGTGGTGCCAATCGTGGTACAATGTTTGGGAAAGAGATCTGGCACTGGGAACCTTTTTAGCAGGGGCCCAGTGCACTTACAATTTGAAATTACATCAGATATCAGGCAAAACGTAGCGGCTAACCATGTCAAAGAGGCACTTTCCTACAGAAACACATTCTATTTCCTGTGGTTCCCACAGTCCTGTGTGGATATTGTCTCGCTGGAGGGACTGAGCCTTTCCTACAGTCACAGGGTATTCCTCAGTAGTGCATGGGCTAATTTGTGGTGCAACTTTTGATGATTCCATCTGCCTGTTGAAGGGGTTAGCTGGCCGTAATGTTAGAGGGCACTTTTTGCCTCATACGGCTTTCAAGGTAGACAAATTCAAACAGGGAAAATAGGTCTCTTTGGTTTTGGGGCATATTGATGCCTTATCAATTTCTGATTCAGCTAGTTCTGTTGATTTTCAGCTTGTTACTGCCACATTACTTGTATCTATTTCTTGATTAACTGGCAGAGTCTTGACTTCCAGTGGCCCTGAACTGAATAATTCTGGGTCTCTTTTTCTGAGCATACTGAGGGCCTCTGGTTCATTGGGGGCTCGGTATCACTTGCCTTTCCCCCCGTACATGAGTGTCTGGGGGGTTAAAGACTTAAAAAATGTGAACTTCCTGAGCGTACTCGGCGTTGATTCCGATGCCAGCTATACCCAGTCATGTGACCTAGGATACATACTGCAGGCACCAAATGGTTAGGACAAGAAAAAGGAACTTTCTAAAAGTGGTATTTTTAGAACTTTGACTTAAAATTTTACTCTGCATTAAGGAGAGTTTTAAATTACAACTCTTTAGAGACCAAACTCGACATTCCTACCTGCTCCCAATTGAAAGTTATCACTTATAAGCAACTTTTAATTATGTTAGTTCTGCCTAATTTTGCACTTTGGGAGGAGTGGGGTGTTTAGAACTGGAATAGTGCCAGAACCTTGGAAAAGGGCAAATGTAATTCCACTTCTAAAAAAACCTAATGCTGACTGAATGTCCTTTCGAACTTGAGACCGGTCTTCCTGCTACCAGCTATTTCAAAGACTCTTGAAAATGTTGTGAATACCCAACTCACAGAGTTTCTAACCACCGGTAATCTTCTTCACCCATCCCAATCCAGCTTCTGGGTCCGGCATCGCACCGATACAGCATTACTGGATAATAATGCAATCCATCAAGTTGAGTCTAGATCTTGGCCATTATGTTGATTTAATTCTGCTGGATTTATCAGAGGCATTTGATACTGTTTCTCATGAGATCTTGCTCCAAAGGAAGAAAGCTGCTGGGGCGGGGGGGGGGGTGGAATGGCTCCGAAAAGGCTGGGCTTTTTCCTACAGCAGAGAGGGCAAGAAGTATGGATGAATCCCTTTTATTCAGAGGTGAAATCATTAGAATGCGGGGTGCCACTGGGCTCGTCATTGAGCCCCACTCTTTTTAACATTAATATGGCATTTTTAGTTGAGTCATTCGCCATTAAAATAATATCGTATGCAGATGATACGCAACTACTGCTGTCTTATGATGGCGATTCAGTCACTGCTAAGCAAACATTCACATCATGTGTAGAAGCAGTGATGGACTGGCTTAGAACTAATCCCACACTGTATCCCAGATAAGACAGAAATACTGCTGTTTGGCTCTGACCCTGTCCTTGGCTGGACAGGTGCATGGCTGAGCAGTGGTATTCCGCATCCGTCTGTCCCCCACAGAGGTAGCAAGGAACCTGGGAGTACTGTTTCATGTACAGCTCTCTTTCAAAGCCCAGATAGCAGTAGTGGTTAAATCCTGTGTCTGGGGTTTCAGAATGCTGAAGAAATTCCTGGATATTCTACCATGGGAAGCACGGACAACTGTGGTTAGGGCACTGATTCTGTCCAGATTGGACTACGTCAACGTCCTCTACCTGGGATTGCCAGAGTATCTCTTACACCATCTACAGATGGTGCAGAACATGGCAATCTGCCTTTTGTTCAAACGTTCTAAACGTTCCTTGGTGTCCCACCTCTAGGAACAACTGCACTTGTTGCCTGTCTGGAAGAGAGTGATGTTTAAAGCCTTAATGAATTTCGCATCAGGCTTTCGACAATACAGGACCCAAATACATTAATGAAAGACTCCTCTAATAATGTCCGCCCAGGGCCTTGCACTCTAGGAATGCACGGATGATAGCTGTCCCCTGTTTTAGAAGAAAGTGACGGGGTGCCTCCTTTGTGGTACAGGTTGCCATGATTTGGAACCAGCTTCCGTTTCAACTCATAGCCCTCACAGATGAGGCAAACGTCTGAAAAGCCCTGATAACCTACCTGTTTAAGCTGTAAGTCCTGCTCCTTGTCTGGTTTTCTGCCATCATGCCTGTACACTCTCTGAATAGCTGTGCACTATACAAAAACAGTGATTCATGTATTAAATGTAATGAGGTAACCCAATGTAGTCCTATGGGAGAGGGAGGCCTTGCAGTAGTGAAAAATGAGTTTAAAACTGTTTCACTACCAGGACACGTAAAAGTTAAAAGTACATGACCAACTTTTTAAATGCACTGCACCCTGCCTTATGGGCTGTTTAGGGTCTACCCTAGGGGTGGCTTATATGCACTAAAAAGGAAGGTTTAAGCTTGGCAAAAGGTTCATTTTGCAAGGTCGAAATAGTACTTTATGCTCCACACACATACTGCATTGGCAGGCTGTAAATATGTTTAACGGGCTACTTAAGTGGGTGACACAATGAGACCTGCAGGCCCACTAGTAGCATTCAATTTACAGGCCTTCTGTACATGTAGTACTTACAAGTACATTAAATGTGCTATTTGAGTGTAAGACAATTTCACCATTTTCAAATGAGATCACAAGCACTTTAGCAATGGTTAGAAGTGGTAAAGTGTGCAGAGTCCTAAGGCCAACACAAACGAATTCAGCAAAAACAGGAGAAGTAAGGCAGAAATGTTTGGGGAAGACCACCCTAAGGCTGAGAGGTCTAACAGGTACACAGCATTGGTCTTAAGGTAAATATGAAACTTCAAAACCCCTGCTACTCATTTGCTAACAAGGCGAGACCCCTATGATAAAGTATGCCACATAGTGAAATTGAGGGGTGACCTTTTAAGAATAACTTAGGATAAAAAGTTAATCAATTTTTGCTTGTAGTTTAAGATGACAGTCTTGCATGAGCAAAACAAACATTTACACACAGGCGCCGCACTGACATTTATTTAGTTTCTATTTATTTGAGTATGACTTGCACTGTTCCTTAGAAAATTGCAGTTCATCCCCTGTAGTGTTGGGATATGTACTCTTTTTGAGCCTTTTCTAAAGGCAACCCTAACACTCCATTTTCCATTAATACAAATTTTGTATTGAACAAACATTTCAATTTTATTTAAAAAGTATGTTCAAATGCCATAGTTTAAGGCATTTAGTTACCAACGCTTGATATTAATTTTCATCTGTCAGGGAACAGCATACCCAGTTCATTCATATTATGTACACATGTACATATTGATTTTCAGTCATCTAATTCTGCATATTTTCACGGATTAGAGCAACCTGTCTCTTTTATAGTTCAACATCATGCAGAATTTATCTTCCTCATAATAACAGCTCTCGCCACTGTGATGTTACAGCTACAGTACACGAATGACGCTTTAAAAATAAATCTGTTCTAATTAACGGTTTTAGGACCAAAGACGTTGACGCTTTAAAGTGTCACCTTCCATGCACGTGCAGATATATTTCATAATTAACTATTATTTCAGCAGAGCATCATTGGTCTTGTTCTGAATGCAGATAACTATCAGATGTGATTTAAAGGCAGACCGATAAATTCCGAATACAGGTCATCATACTATCAATTATTTTAGAAATGTTAGGGTAGAAAAAATCAGAGGGGATGGAACAATGGCCTTCAGTTGACAAATGAATTAGTTAAAAAAAAGTATTTTTCTTATTTGATGGTGGGATAAGAATACATCAATGAGTTCTTTGGTTTGACCCTGTTAACTAACCCATAAGGATCTAGGATGTTCACAAGGCTTTGGACAGACTTTGCTTTTATATTTCTTGGCCAGTGCCTTAGGAGATGCATGTGACACCTACTTCTCATGTTCATTCTGCCCCATAGAAAATCTGGAATCATGAACTGTAGCGAACACCCGCATCTACCTGACACATGTGTCTCTCTAAAACTCAGGTATTGTCAAGCTGCTCCAAACAATGAGCACTCTGGGGCAGATTTACAAGCCCCTTGTGCCACTTTTGCGTCGCTTTTAACATGGAAAAAGTGACGCAAAAGTGGCGCAAGGGGCTTGTAACTCTGCCCCTCTGTATCCTCTGCAAAGTATAGCCTTACTGTCCTATTCCTAATTGTACATCATCCCCCTTTCTCATGCATATGCTTCACATGAACACAAGCTACGCTAGTTAAGTGCCTAATATAAGTGTAAACATTTTCTATGTGGCTGATTTATTTGTTATGTGTAGGTGATGTAAACGAGTGCATGAGAATAGCTACCAGAAATTCTCGTTCTACGCAACCCATGCAATTGGTGTTCCTATTTTGTTTTTTCATTTACATTTTTGTTTAAATTACTTACTTTTTAATTAAGCTACCTTGATTGAACACCCACCAACAAGTGTTGATGTAATGGGGCAGATTTACGTAGAACTAACGCAGCACGGCGCAGCAAGTCATTTTGCTGCGTTGCGCTGCGTTAGTTTTGAAGCACAGGGATGCAACATATTTACAACAATATGTCGCATCTCTGTCCTTCCCCCTGCGCTGGCGCACAAACTGCAGCCATAGCGCCGGCGCAGGCACCCTTGCACCATGGTGCAAGGATGCTCATGCGTCATGGGAGATTGTTTTTGTGCAGGAAGGGGCACCTTCCTACACAAAAGCAATCACTACAGGCATTTTCCTCTTTCAATGCGTGCTGTAGAATGCAGCACGCATTGAAAGAGGAAAACGAGGAGAAATGAAAACATTTCTCCTCGGTGCGCCTTCGCTACGCCACCTCTAGGGTGGCGTAGCTTTCAGACGCATCTCCAGAGTTACGATTTCTCGTAATTCTGGAGTTGAGTCCTGTTCCATGAGTGTTGCGTGGGAACACCCACAACAACACCCATGGAACGCCCCTTCACCGCAAAGTGCTGCGTGTGAAGGGGCCGTATTTACAAGGAGAGAAAAGTCACGCAGGGTGGCTTTTCCTCTCCTTGTAAATATGGAGCAGCCCCCTGCGCCACCAGTACGTCAGGAAAAGTGACGTACTGGTGGCGCAGGGGGCTCGTAAATCTGCCCCAATGTGTTTATTATAGCTAAATATTTGTAAAGTTAAAAATGTCTAAAATGTGGCAATCAACAAATTCAAGAATTTTTAATTTTCATGCAAAATGTGTTCCCATATTGGTCCGCAGTGAATCAAGAGAAACAAGTACAGTCAGCATGTGCTTCTTCCATACACATTTTTTACTTTTTAAAGCAGTTTTAAAACAAAATAAAGAAAGAAATTCACATTCAATAAAAATAATACTCATCTCCTTGTCTTTAATAAAATTAAGATTAGGGGCGGGCGGATTTTCCCTCTGCGGAATTCCACGGAGTTAAATGAAAACTCATTGAGATTCCGCGGAGTTCCTCAAAGTGGCGGAATTAGGCACATTGCTCTACTTGCGCTGATTTTTAGCACTGAAAACTCATTCTGCACTGAAAAATCAGCACAAACGGCATCACGGGGTGTGCCAGAGGGCGCTGCTTCTTGAGTTTTTTTTGCTGCTGCTCGAGTAGATTTTCTAGTCGAGTGGCAGCTTTCTGACTGTGAACAGTCGCTACTGCCCGCGACCGCCCATGTTGGGTAAATCTTGCCGGGGACCCTCCTTATGACCAAAAATCATCCAAGTGGACGCCAAATCTTACGCGCACTCGTCCATTTAATGTCAGCGAGCCACACCCAAAAAAAAAATATGCCACGCGGCGCTTGGCAGAATTTGGCTGGAACTCCGTGTTACATGAGTAACACGGAGTGGCCAAAACCCTGCCAAATCCGCTAGCGGAGCAGAATTTATTGCCCACCCCTAATTAAGACATTCTTTCACTAAAGCTAAGAAAATCTCCATTTTACTACAAGACAGGATGCTCCTGTTATGCTAGTTTAAAGCATATTGACAGGTGAGTTAGCCATATGAGAAATTGGTTTGCAATAAAAAGTGTGAAATGTAGAAACATTAGACCAATCAGTAGATTTGAGAATGTCGTCCAGACCTCCACCAGCCCAAATGGCTTTGGATGCCATATCCCCTATAGTGGAATGTGCCCCAAAAACAGAAGTGTCAATACCTGCTAAACCCATCACCCACCTGAGCCAACGAGCCAAGGTAGGAGAAGAGACCAATTTATGAGGGGATCGAAATAAATCAAAGTTGGGATGAGAAGGACGTTCTCAAACCTCTAGTTCTAGTAATGCATTCTCTTAAACAAATTCCAACATAGAATTTAGGTTGAAGTATAGAATAAAGATAGAAAATGAAAATTAAATTTGTTTCTGTACTTCTGTGTACTTGGAAAAAAAAACACCTGAAGGAATATATTGAACTGAGCAAACATCCAAAGCTTTGACATCAGACAGATGTTTTAAAGAGACTAGACATAAAAGGACAGTCAATTTTGCAGAGAGAGATTTCAAGGATAAAGAGAAATTGTATGAGCATTTAAGAAATAAATTCATAATGATATTGACATCCAACATTAGATCATGTTTTGGTGCGAGAGGTTTTGTAAATATTACTCGCCTTAAAAGACGGCGTATCAAACAAAGTTCATTCACCAACTGGTTTACCATCCACTGTTATGTGTCCTGCTGAAATTGCTGACCTCTAAGAATTGACCGTTCTATAGGATTTCCCTTGGTAGGATAACAAGGCTAAAAAGTTAATTGCTTAAGTCAAATCAGCTGAAAATGAATCTGCACACCTGTCCATACATTAGATATGCTAGACCATCCAGGCTGATTAATAGTCTTTCTTAGTATCGGGCCCAAGAGTGATGAAAGAGTTGAGAAACCTCTCCCATATTCCTGGGTTTTCCAGGTTGACCCGAAGTGCTCCAGACTATCAAAGTGAGGGCCCGATTGAAAATCAGGTCATGTAGGGGTCCCTGTGGGTTCAGAAGGAGAGAAATTAAGGTAGGAATGAGAACTGGCCTGTCTACGAACAGTTTCAAAGCAGAAGGAAACTAAGTTTGACTCTGCCAAAAGGGTTTAAGGAGTAGTAAAGTTGCTTGCTGGAGGCATATTGAGCTAGAACTCGAGATATCATTATCAACGGGGGAAAAGAATACGTTTTCTGAGGCGAACAATCTTGCAGGAAGGCATCTGTTGTCAACACCTGAGGATCTGGTCTCCAACTGTAAAAGGAAGGAGTTCACTATTTAAGTGGGAAGCGAAAAGATTTGTTGGAAAGCAACCAAATTTGAAAAAAAGCTTTTTGAATACTGAAGGATGAAGACATCAATCGCTTGCATCCGGAAGATTTCTGGAGCACCAATCTGCTATCCCGTCAATTTTCCCTGACAGATATTCTGCATGAACTGAGAGTTTGTTTTGAAGACAGAATTCACAAAGATTTTTCTGCTACAGGTTGACGTCGTGCCTCCCAGACGATTTATGTAGCAGACTGCCGAGATATTGTCCATATGTAAAAGTATGAGCTGCTTATTCTGTTTCTGACAAAGGTTTGGATCACATAGAATCCTGCAAGCATTTCTCAACACTTAAAGTGGAAGAATGACTCTTCTTGTGGGCAGCGCAGAACACTTTGCACTTTATGCTGTTTTGCACACTTTGTAACGAGCCAAGGGCACGATTCCTAATTCCACTTTTAAGAGAAATCCGCCCCTGTACCTACATGGATGGTTTTAATTTTTTACACTCTCTGTCTACCGCTCCTATTTGTATTGCTGTTTCTAACTATATCAGAATGGCTTTGTCAATAAGAAAACGATATGAGTCACAATAGACAAATTGGTGTTTTTTAAATTCGTTTTTAAACTTTTATATTATAAATACTGATATGTCGGAATTTGATAATGGGTATTAAAGCCTGTAGTCCAAGGCACTAAGCATGTGGGTTTAGTTTGGGGTTTTAGTGATTTGATTTAAATATTGTATAAACTGGACTTGTAATTCTTTTTAAAGTTCTATGTATGTATGTTAAACTTTTATGGTCCACTGAACCGAATAAAGTTGTTCTCACTGACCGACTCTTCTTGTGATCATGTACCACCAGTCGAGTACTAACAACACCATGCGCCCCAACCAGTCCAACTTGTATTGGATTTAAAACAAGATCTAGTGCTGTAGAAAAAATAGCTCTTCCATTCCATGCTTCTAAGTGGTCTAACCACCATTGGAGTTCACAACAAACATCTGGATCTAATTGGATAATGTCAGAATAAGAGAGCCCTTTTGGAGATGGCAAATCTTTCATCTTTAGAGGGCTTGATAATGTATGGGGCCTGGAAAAGTGACCTGAAATGAAGAATCGAGTAGGCCTACAATTCACTCTGGAGTTCTGAAAGATAACATGAATACTGTCAACACAAGGGATATTTCCTTCTTTATTAGGGATACCTTGCCCTTTAGAATTCAGAGAATTGATTTTTCTGAGTCTATCAGAAACCCCAGAAATTCTGTTTGTCTGGAAGATTCTAAAACAGATTTGTCTCTGTTGACAAGGAAACCTAGATTCCGCAAAAGAGTCAGAAAAGTTGTTCACTGGGAGAGTAATAGATCTTTGTCTTGAGCCAGGAAGAGCAAGTTGTCTAGATAGGCTATGAGGCGTACATCTACTGCTCACATGTTGGTGATGACCGGTTTCATTACCTTGGGAAAACACCAAGGAGCAGAAGATAGACCAAACGGAAGCATTTGAAAATAAAAATTTCACCATTGGAATTGTGGGAATTTCCTATGAGATTTGTGAATTGGAAGTGCCAAACATGTACCTTTTAAATCAAGATGGACCATCCACTCCCTCTCTAATAGAGAGTTTCCAAGGTGAATGATCTTTTCCATTTTGAAATGATGATAATCACCCTAATTGTTGAACATTTTCAGATTGATGACTGGTCGGAATTTTTTGTTTTTCTTTTGCACCAGAAATATAGTACTTATAAACCCCAATGAGTCAGAAGGAGATATTTCTATTGCCTGCTTTTGCAGTGGAGATTGAATTTCCTGTGTCATTATGAGTTCTTGATCTTTGGCAAAAGAGAGGAGATGAAGGAGGGAATGTTTAACCGGAGTGCATAGCGCTCTATATAATAACCTTGAAGTACCCAAGAATCTGTAGTTATCATTTGCCATGCATGAACAAATAAATGTAAACAACCTCCCGCTGTAGGTTGGCCAGAAAGCAAAGGACATACTTGAGTTTTGGAATCCTCTGTTCCTGAAGCTGTGGTGTCTGAAACCTCTGTCCTCTGAGAATAGAAAAGCTGAGGAGCCTCTTGTGTGATTGAATGCAGCTCTTTGGGTGAAGCTGCCGGCAAAGCAGCTCCTGCCTTTGCCGTCCCTCACAAGAACTCAAGATCCAAAAATCTTTTGTAATCAATTGATGCAAACATTGCCTCATACTTACTAAGGTCTTTTATAAAAGGCATCCCCAAAGAGTAAACCATTCACTTCTAGTCCAGCCTCCTTAGTTGCCTAATTACCCAACCTAGGGTCAATTTTTTAAAGTAAAGTTTTCCGTCTTTCTTGAGCCATTGAGGAATTGGCATTACCTAACAGGCAGATTGCTCTCTGTGCCTAGTTTGTTAGGATAAAGGGTCAACTTGCTTGCCCTCAATTCTAGCCTCCTCAGCAAAATCGAAAATTGTAGTCAGAGGACCAGAAAGATCCAAAAGCCTATTTTTACAATTTGTCCAAGTTCTGTCAACTCCTTTTTTGGGGTACTTGCCAAATTTTGTGAAGTATTATAGCATATTATGTTCAATTGTACGAGTCGCTGTAATATTATCAGATAATGAAGGTCTTGGACATTCCAAAAGGAGTCTATTCTGTGTCAATTTATCTAAAACCTGTCTCGATTTATGGGACACATATTGAGCCATTTGCTCATATGGGGACCATTCAGTTGAATTCAGATGTCTTATCAATGAGGGCTCAACTATCAGTTGGCCCAAAACATCCAGAAGAGAATTATCATTATTATTATTATTTGGAATATTAGACAATGAAGGAGACTCTTCCAATTAATTTGAAGAATATTTTCACCTCTTCTCAGGAGGCCCAGACCAGATCATTATGTCTGGATCATCCTTGTCCATGTCATTATCTGTATCCCCCATGTCATCATCTGTTACATAATTAAACCACATAAATGGGTAATATATTTATGTTTCTGTTAGAAAGAGTTTGTATAGTTGGAGCATTCTTCTATTAACTTGTCTGGTTGTGAGGAAGTGTTTTTACCATGTTTAAGGTAGCCATTAAAAGAAATAGACTCTTGTGCCATTACTATTTGCTCAGAAGATTCAATGGATTTAGAAATATTACTTATAAAGCCAGAGACAGCATGTTTCACAGAATCCTAAAAAATAAAATTAAGGTTTTCCCTGAAAATCTGTGCTTATTTCTCTTCAGAATATGTCTCCATAACAGTTAAATAAATTTACCATATCGAGGGCGGCAAGTAAACGTAATATTAATTGAAAGTATTTTTTTTTTATTTTTGTCAGTGGCAAAACGATTAGTTTAATAAAAAAAATAGTGGATGGTTCCTACAGAAAAATATTACAGTATTAATGTGAAGAGGCAGGCTGGAGGCGGAGTTAGAGGTGGGCCCAAGGGGGGCCAGAGATGGTCCTGAAGGCGAGTGTAGTCGGGCTGAATACTGTTTTAGGCGGGCTTGAGGACGTGCTGTGGCCGGTTTCAAGGGCAGCTGAGGGTGTAATATCCAGCAAGAATCGGAGCACCAACACTATTGGAGATGCAGCAGTTTTGCTGAGTAAAGGACGCTTCTGCTTTTCTCAGTGCGTCGTTAAACAGGCCGCGCTGAGAGAAAATTAACTGATGTGAGGGAACAGTTGATGCATCTGTAACACTCAAAGGGAGTCTTGAAAGGCATGCGCTGCTCAGAATGAATGGACCAATCACTATGGGTTAGTCTGAACAATACCATTAATAGTCAGATTAAATCATACAAATATTATTTCATATGTTCACATTCATTAATGAAAGGTAAAAAATATACTTATCTTGGCTGCGAGCTGCAAGAAAAGATGACTTGTTGCTCTCAATCAAGTGGTTTATATGCTTGTATATCTCTGTTTAGTCACTACATTTATGATGTTGCACTGTTGTTATTTTCTGTTTGCATGATGGAAACTTTAGATTATCTTGGCTGCTATTCAATTAAACACAAGAAAAGAAGGCATAATAGGAGCCTCCTGTTTTGTAATAGAATACAGTGCTTCTTTGTATTTCTATTTCAAATAAAGATTGGATGGCAAAGGAGCCTTCTTTATGGTCCTTCTATTGTTTCTATGTCACAGAAAGAATGGAAGGGCAATAATGGAGGCTCCCTTGCCAATCAATTTTCTTTTCGCACGGAAACAAAAAATAGCATGGTATAGAAGGTAAGGAAGGCTTCAGTATATCTCATCTTTCAATAAAACTAAAAAAATTCCCTTTTATGAGGGATGCACAAAATGGGGGGAACAATGAGCGTACAGTAAAAGGAGGGAGGGGTGGCAAGGAGACACGAGAAGGTGGCAGGAACGAGGAGAGGGGTGGGAAGGAGGTACAAGAGGGTGGTGTGCAGAGAGAACAAGGAGCAAACAGAGCAATGAGAAAGGGTGCTATCTAAGACAATGGAGGACAGCAGAGAAACCAAGGGAGACACACATGAATGAGCCAGCAGGCTATATTGAGCCATAGTGAGGCCTATACCTGAAAAGTAGTCCCTCATGCAGTTCAATGCATGCTCTCGGTGGAGGCATAACGATACACCAAAATAGCCAACAGCATTAAGTGAGAGATAAATACTCAATTGGACTGAGCAAAGATATGCTGACAAAGTCTCTAGCAACAGCTTAAACACGCTGGTCAAAAAACCCAATGGTTGAAAAAGGCAAACTGAAAGCCCACTCTATATGTATTGTAAGTATTATGTCTGCTCTGTCAAAACCCAATCCTAAAAAGCATGAGCCAAAATGAAAGCATCCGTGGCCAGACATATCATATAGATTCTAGATTGGGATGCAAAATAGAGCGATTAAAATACATTTTGGGGGAAAAAAGAGCTAACAGGATTGTGTGCAATTTATACTTAATTTGGCACTTTAACTGAACTCCTAGTTAACCTATATCCAGAGGCTGCCATTCGATGTATTTCTTACAGAAGAAAGGAACAAGAGGGACCCTGGTGTACCCTCAAAGGGTATGGATATTAACCTAATTGAATAAATATTATAAGAGTTAGAAATGAGCTAATCCAGGAATTAAACCATAATCTTTTCCAAATGTCGCATCAAATTAGGTGTAATCGAATTTATCCTTTGCACTATTCAATGAATGGTAAGAAAACAATATGTACATTAATGAGCATTTCAGCATTTTCAAAGAATGGTTGCCTGATTTCCACATATCTTTTTTCTATCTATCCCAGTCAAAAATATTGCCATTTAACAGTTAGGTTAAATACCGTTAGAGCTGTAAAAGAGTGGTTTTATGTGTGCATCTGAGGCTGAAAAGATGGCAATAAATAAAATAGTAAAGAAAAGTGCAAAACCAAAAATGTTATGCATGTAACATAAATAAACTCTGAACAGAATGTGAGACCATAAATAGACATAGGGAAAGTGATACCTAAAGGATACATTTCCCAATGAACCAGATTTTGTTTGGAATGTCTGAGGCTGGAATAGATTATCAGTTGCTGAAGCAAGCTGCTTGGAGATGATAGATCTGAAAAAAACGCCCCCTCACCAGCTTGGCCATGTATACCAAGAACTAGATAATTACCCTATATATGTTACATGAAAGGTGGCTGTGGTGTAAACAATGAGCATAGATTTCTTTCGATTTAGAACAGCCTGGCTAGATACTTTTTAAGTACCCATGTGGAAAAAAAAGAATAACACAGACCAACATATTTGCATTGAAAGTTGAATGCAGAATACCCCCATTTTAAAGGAAAATGAAGTGTAATTGACCAAGTCCGAATTTTTCGATATTTCGGTCTGTGACTAGTGTTCTTGTGAGAGCAAGGCATTTAATCAGATGTGGTATATGAATTGCATGTGCAAAAACGGGAGCCTCAAAAATTGCTTCAAAAACATTTTACATATTGGTTGTAGATTACAATATCAAGTCCAAAAAAATCATGGTGCCAAAATGTTGTAGCCTAAATATCAAGATATCAAAATATCATGAACTGCATAGAGGGAAGTATAAATTTACTAACTCCATACCTACATGCATTGAAGATATATATATATTATCAAGGTGCATATTTCTGAAATCAAGAATAGTAAATCTATACATACCTTCATGTTATTTTGGTTGCCTATATTAGGCCATTACAGCCGCATGATATCTGAAACTTTAAATTTCTGCGATATAAGGTGTTATAGGCAGGAAAATTTGTGTTCAAAGGCGTAAATATGTGGTATGTGCTGGATTACATGATGTGGGTCTCGATAATGAAATCTGGCACACATGTCCAAGCTCTGCAACGCTACAAATTCTCGGAAATGTAGGTTGCAGAGACATAGTGCAGAGGTAAACACATCTGGCCTTTGTGTGTAGAGCAGTGGGCCTTCTGTGAGCAGGGGCAGTCACAGATTTTTCCTGCCTCAAACAGAACCTGAGCCACATGTGCAAAGGCCTGCCTGACTACGCTCTGGAACACATACTTTGAGCAAGGGATTAAGAAGATGCTCCAAGTACATTCGCTGGGACAAAAAACCTACTGACCTTGGCAGTGGGGGAGGGTGTAGAGGAAAGGAGGCACTGTCAGGGTTCAAGTGACTTCACTGCCCCCCAACATAGGATTGAAATGTATATAGATCAGATCTAGTGTGGTCTAAAAAGTCTGTTGTCAGTCGAGGGCATTTAATCCTAAATGTGCTTTGTTGTTCCCATATTGTCAAATTTTACACTCTCAGATTTGCACATTACCCCATGCAAATGTGGTAACTTTTTCTATACAAGGCACTGAACATCTGTGGTACTGAAAATTCTGGACCTGTGTCATTAACATCATTGTAACATGACGATTTTGGTATCAGCAGACCGGTAATGACAGGTATGCTATATCTGAGTATTTGCGTCATATTCGAGTGACGGGATCACTCTAATATTAACGATTCCCTTGTGAACCCTCGGGTTCCATTTTGTGTACGGCAGCCATTTTGTGGTTGCCCTCACATAAGGCAATGACTAAAGCCAAAACGCGCCTTAGGGGACACGTACACTTTCAGTGACCTGGGCAAGCTGACTCCACTGTCCAGAGCCAGAACCTGTTCGGCCAGTTTTAGTTCCCAGTGGCCGATCGAGATTAGGGGCCCAGGTGCAGCATGCCATAAACCCTTCATTGCACACATCTATATCTAAATCTTATTCACACCTGTCACTGCTCTTTCTTTATGACCTGCTTTACGAGGAGGAGGTGCCCGGTTTTATTAGGGGTCCAGATTATATCTGTTGCAGGTGTTGGGCCTCACTGGGTATTTGGTTGTGGGCTGGACAAACTGAAAATGGGCTTGTCATCATGAATCTGTTTTTTTTGTTGTAAGAAATATGTGAATGACTCACTGTAAAAATAAGGAATGTTTGCCTAAAGCATAATATTCTGTATAAAAGAGATAGCTGGTTTGCATGATAAAGGCAGTCTCCTGAGAACATACACATTGTTGTACTTCTAGGATACCTGTTGCTGGCTGCAGCCAATAAATTGATCTTTGAAGCCACCAAGAAGACTCTGTGTTTCTGTAGTCTGAGACAGGAAGAACTCGAGGTCATTGGGTGTGTTCCCTGGCACCGCTGGGTCCAATAAAACCCAGTACTTCAATTGGCGCCCAACGTGGGGCGATTTCAGCGGTACCGGTCCAAGCCAGAGGTCGTGAGGAGCTTCGTGTAAAATTCTGGAGGAAGGCCAACCACTTCATCGACCCCTGTATGTCGTTCGTGGTCCAAAAAGTCTTTGCTGCGAGGTTCCCCGCGTCCCGACGGCTACGAAGGACTGCTGCCCTGACTATCGCCCTGTCTTGGACCCTTTTATGATTTGTAGAGCGAGACAATAGACAAGTCTTCTGGTGACGTCATCGATACCTCAGTTAAGTATAAGTGGAGCGTCTCCCAGTCCTTAGTCTTGGTTCTTAGTTTTGGGTAGCCCATGGGATCTTTGATTTGTTAGGATCTTTTGATTTGGAACTTGCAAGTACCAAAGCCGAAGGACTCGTGTATTCACGAGACTGTCGTATTCGATAATCCTTTGAAGTTTGAAGCTAGACTAGTGAGCGAAGATGCCTGGTCTTAGCAGACTTGGAAATTTGTTTTGTCTTGGTTGTAATAGGGATTCCCGATTGGAGGACTCGTGTCCGGTTCCTCCAATTGGAACTCCAACCTATGAGCTCTACGTGAAGCATGGAGTGGGCCCTATCACGTATAATAACGTATGGGTTAGGTACACAAGGAAAGATGGTGTCCTAAAGTGGCCCCAATATGGTAGTTTTGACACCGAAATTCTGGATAATTTAGAGGTTAGACTTTTTAAGAAGAAAGCCCGGCCGGCGATGTTTGACTCTTTCCGCCTATGGCGAAAAGAAGCCAAACAGAAAGAAATTAAATTAGTAAAGAAGAATAAAAGAGAAAAGGGTATTTCAATAATGCAAGCTGCTATGCAGTATAAGGATGATGAAGAGGAACAAGCGAGTGAACAGCTGCACAGGCAACGTAAATTGGCAATTGATAAATGTTATCCAGTTTTGCCACCTCTTCAGCAAGATACAGTGAAGGAACTTGAGAAGGATCCTTTAATGTCTCATTTGTTGAATTCACCACCTCCTTATGCGCAGAGTGCTACAGCACGTCCGCAACCTTTAGTTGTACAAACCCCAGTTGTTGTACCTCCGGTTCTTCCACAACCACCAGCTGTTTTTCAGTTGGCTCCTACTACTATGGCGCAGCCCCCTCAAGGGCTGCCACCTTTACTACCTGTTCCATCTTTACTTCCTATGACTTTGCCCCCTGCATCTATTTCCCTCCACACTATCCCTTCTGACACTGCCTCTGCATTTGCTTTGTCTCCTCCTGTTTTTCCTCCTGTTCATTTGTCAACTTCTCCTTCTGTCCGACAGAGAATGACAAACACTGTTACTAGTATTTTGTCTCCTTTCTTTGGGTCACCGACTACGACCCCCGTTTTAGAGCGTAAACAATTGCGTAGCCAATTGCCCGATTCTAGAGAGAAGGAGTATTGGATCATTTAGCGCATAAATGGGTCACTGACCCTACAAGATATGAGTTAGAGTCTGTTATGGATGTCTTCCACCAATGGCAAGCACCGAAACAGAGATATGTTTTTGACAAAATGTGCGAAGTTCTTCTTGAAAGATTAAAAGATTGTGATATGGAGGCCAATCCGCCTGAGTTGTGTCATGTACGGTTTGAGTTTTCCAAAGGCACGATTGTGGGTTCCGATATTGAGAAAGCAGTTGCGACATTATTATCATTTAGGAGTGAGGGTATTTCTCGACTGTTGTTTGAGCCAGAACCCTCTGTTAAAAGGAAGGTCAGACAGTATCCCATGAGAGAAGTTCCCCCAGTTTGGAAAGAAGGAGACCTAAATGCTGTTCCACCTATTCAGCCTCATTTTCAACGTGTGTGGGTACATGTTCCATGGAAGCGAACTGAAGTCCTGGCTCTTAAGCAGACTCTACCCGACCCCCGTAAAAACCCTGCAGGTTATTATAAGGAATTATCACAGACTGCAGACTCCTGTGTTATGAATTTAGCTGATATAGACATGTTGTTTGGAAATGTGGTCCCACAGCCTTTATGGAGAGTGATCCGTCACACGGATCATGCGCCGGAGTTAGGGGACACATGGATTAATATCAATGCGGCAAATGACAGACAAGTAGGCGGTGCTAAACCAGAGCCTTTAGTAGCAGACCTCCCTGGTAGGATCGTTACTTACATGAAGACTTTGATGCCTGCAATGCGTGTAAATTGGGATAAATTGTCTGCATGCAAGCAGAAGAAGGAGGAAAGTGTATCTGACTTCTTCACTAGGTTTGAAGAGACATTTATCGACCACAGTGGTCAGGATATGAGTACAGAAGGTGGTCAAAGGTTGTTTGTTGACAAGTTTGTGCATAATTTGCTTCCCGAATTGTGTAAAAAATTGAAAGATTCAGAGAGTTCTTGGGCCGTTTCCTCTTCAGCACAGATATTGGCTACTGCACAATACTACGAAAATAGAGATAAAGATGAGAAAGATAGAGCAGACAAGAAAACTAAAGAGTTAAAAACAAAGGTTCTTTTACAACAAGCGTATCCGCCTCGTAGTAATCAGCGTGACTATCAGCAACCTCAACAGTATCAGAGGAATTCGCAAAGGTTTGAGTATCCTCAACAACGTGCTCTGATAGGCCCTAACCAATGTTCATATTGTAAGGAAGAAGGTCATTTTAAATATAATTGCCCTATTTTGTTGCAGCGTATGAATGGTATTTCTGGCGCAAGAGGTCGAGGTGTTCCACAAGCACCTAGAGCTAGAGGACGCGGAAATTTCACCCAGAACGCGCGCCCATTTCCTCCTCAAAATTCAATGAATAGTTTTGATCAGCAGAATAACGCGTCTGGTAGGACGACTCAGTACTATGCTGATGACTACTATGCAGAAGGTGAGAGTATGGAAGGTGATGATTGCTAGGACAGCCATAGACAAAGAGAGGGAGTTGTTTCAGTTCCAGTAGATCAGAGTGGACCTTATATTGAGGTGATTACATCAGGTGTGTCAGAGCCTTTTCTGTTGGATACTGGTGCTACAAAGAGTTCTATTATGCACTCTAAATTCCCTGGCGCACCTTTGTCTGGCGAAACTAATGTTTCAGTAGGTTTTTCTGGCGCCCCGGTTAGGAACCCGATTTCTAGCCCTATGTCTCTTTCTGTTGGACCTTGTGAAATCGAAGCACCACTTATTCTAACGACAGGTTGTGGTGAGAACTTGTTAGGATTGGATCTGCTGAAAAGATTGTATGCGACATTGTATTGTTCTCCTTCGGGAGTACAACTCACATTGGGTAAGACAGTGGTTTCACCAATATATTTGTCAAAGGACAAACTTCCAACAGAATTGTCGTTTCTCCCTGATATTCTTTGGGCTACTGGTCCCAATGATGTAGGTCTTTTGGAAATACCGCCATATGTTGTAACGTTGAAAGCCAATGTTAAAATGCCGCGCATTCCCCAATACAAGATCTCTAATGAAGGTGAAAAAGCGTTGCTAGCGATCATTTATGATTTGATTGAGAAAAATGTAATTGAAGAGACAAGAGGTAATGTTTGCAATAGTCCTGTTTTACCTGTCTTGAAGCGTACTGACTCTTCTCAGCCACCTGTTTACAGGTTTGTGATTGATCTTAGAGAGGTAAACAAGATAGTTGTGCCACAGTTTCCAGTCGTTCCCGATATCACTGCTTTACTGACAATGATTCCAGCCTCAGCCACTTGGTTCTCGGTGATTGACTTGAAGAATGCTTTCTTCAGCATCCCTATTGCCGTAGAGAGCAGGGATATTTTTGGATTCTGTTTAGGAGGCCGAAGCTTCCGATTTCAGAGAGCTCCTCAAGGTTTTTGTGAAAGTCCTTCTATCTATAGTCAGGCTCTGAAGTCTCAGCTTGACACTCTTGTGTTACCTGATGGCGCTACCCTTCTACAGTACGTCGATGATTTGTTAGTTGCTGCAGATACTAAGGAGATTTGTAAAGAAGCCACTTTGTCATTGTTGCGTCATTTGTCTGATTTACACCACAAAGTGTCTCTTTCCAAGTTACAGTATTGTCGACAAGAAGTGACCTATTTAGGTCACCTCTTATCGAAAGAGGGAAGAAGATTGACCCCAGAAAGAATTCAGGCAATTGCAAAATTAAGTGTGCCAATGACACAGAGAGAAGTGCGTGCTTTCTTAGGTATTACATCCTATTGCAGACAATGGATACCGAATTTTTCATTGATGGCTAAACCTTTGGTAGCATTGACCTATAAAGACACGCCGAATCCCCTTCCTTGGTCCGAAGATTGTCAGAAAAGTTTTTCCGAATTGCGTGATGCATTGTGTTCGGCTCCTGTGTTGGGTACCCCGACTACAGCAAGCCCTTTACGCTGTATGTCCATGAGAGAGAAGGATGTGCATTATCAGTGTTAACACAGTCTTTTGGGGACAAGCAACGTCCATGTGCATATTTCTCGTCGATTTTGGACCCGGTAGCTAGAGCGTTGCCGAGTTGTTTGAGAGCCACAGCGGCAGCAGCTGTTTCTATTCGACAGTCTGCTGGTTTGGTGATGAATAATACGCTGGTCGTGATGGTCCCACATGCAGTGGATATTTTGTTAAACAGGACCAAGACACAGCACTTAACTAGTGCTCGATTGTCAGGTTACGAGTTGACACTTTTAGCGAGCCATGTGCACATAAGAAAATGCAACACGCTGAACCCAGCTACATTGTTGCCAATTATAACAAAGACAGATGTTCCGGAACAGCAGGATTGCTTTCTTAGGACAGAAGAAGAAACGAAAGGGAGAGTAGATCTTAGGGACACTCCTCTTGTAAAGTGTGATGGTACCTTATGGGTGGATGGGTCATGCTTCAAGCTTCCGAATGGTGATACGACTGCGGCATATGCTGTCACGACTTTACATACGATTGTTGAAACTGCACGTATCCCACATAATTCAGCTCAAGCAGCAGAGTTGACTGCACTTATGAGAGCGTGTGTATTATCAAAAGGAATGAAAGTGACCATATATACCGATAGCCAGTATGCGTTTGGTGTGGCCCATAGTTTTGGACGCTTGTGGAAGGAACGTGGGTTCCTCACGTCTCACGGTACGAAAATACAGCATGGTCAATTGGTGAATGAGCTCCTGGAGTCACTTACTTTGCCATTGCAAGTCGCGATTGTGAAATGCAGTGCACATAAGAAGATCACTGACGACGTTGGTCGCGGTAATATGTTTGCTGATGAAGTTGCGAAAGAAACAGCAAGAGATGTGGTGAGTCGAATGTATGTTGCGGGCCCTGCAAGATGGATTGGTGACGTTGGAATGTGTGAAGATACGATAGAGAGTGTGAAGTCCATCCAAGCTGAAGCTACGGAGAAGGAATTAAGTACGTGGAGAGAGAGTACGGGTAAATTGGATGCAAATGGTTGTTGGGTTGAATTGTCGGAGCATCAGCGATGGTTGTTACCCGATACATATGTGCTTGCAGTGGTTACAATGGCACATGGGATGGCCCACATCAGTGTGAAAGGAATCTGTAAGTTATTGGCTCCAGCGTGGCAAAATGCTGGAATTCCCAAATGTGCAGAGAATGTGGTCAAAAATTGTATGGTTTGTTTGAAATACAATCCTGGTAAGGGAACCCCAACTCCAGCTGGTCATTTTGCGCCTCCAACGTATCCGTTCGAGGTTTTGCAGCTAGATTTCATCCACATGGAGAGGTGCAACAATTTGAAATACGTACTCATTGTTGTTTGTGCCTTTTCAAGATGGGTAGAGGCATATCCTCTGAAAGATAATACTGCCTTGTCCACAGCGAAAGCCCTTCTCAAAGAGTTCTTCCCTAGGTTTGGTTTGCCGAGAATGGTGTGGAGTGATAATGGGGGTGAATTTGTGGGTCAAGTGATGAAACGAGTGTGTGAAGGTTTAGGAATCCGGCAGAAATTTCACGCTGCAAATCATCCCCAATCAGCTGGATTAGTTGAGTGCTATAATGGCACTCTTAAACTAAAACTGGCCAAGATACAAGCAAGCTCTGGCCTTAAATGGCCTGATGCGTTGCCATTAGCACTGTTGTCAACTAGGATGACCGTACATTCCCGAGTAGGACTTAGTCCTCATGAGATAGTGTTTGGTCGCCCGGCTAACAAATGGGAGTGCCGAGGCCAACGAAATTCAGCGAGATTGAACACCCTGTACTGCTTGATTACTTGCATGATTTGACGGCTAAATTGTGTGTTTTACACCAACAGGTTCATAATACACTGCCTCAGGCTTCTAAAGATCCAGGGCATGCAATCAATCCCGGATCATGGGTGTTAATCAAGAACTTTCAGCGGACAAAGAACGATCAGCCCCGCTGGATTGGCCCCTATTTGGTGATTTTGTCCACAAGATCTGCAGTGCGAGTACAAGGGAAGAAAAACTGGATCCACGGCGTACACTGTAAGAGGGTCCCTTTGCCTCTACCATATGACCGGTGGGTCCAGGAGGGAATTGCTGACTCGGAAACTGAAACAGTGCCTCGTTTTCTGCCTTTTAGTGACGCACGCGTCACAGGGACAAATTCTGAGCGAGAAAGTGACGATCTTCTCCAAAGAGCAATACCATCACCACTTCGATTGGACACTACTGAGCCTGAACTTTTGTTTTGCGACCAGACATTGCCTGGAAAAAGCCGTTATAACTTGCGACCGAGAGTCATGGACAAATAAAATGAAATTTTGGTCCTCCCATCCGAAAACCTGTATTTGAACCACCATCCGGGTTCAGCTGTAGGGTCGTGGTGAAAAGACTTGAGTGTGTAGCCTGCGGACACAAGGTCTACGGGTCTGGTTTGTTCTAGGGCGTTCCCTGGGACATTAAGAAACACTCTCAAGTGAAGAAAACCAACCGCCGCGAACAGCACGTTAGAGGATGGAGCCTTTTCAGATGGAGAGACCTGTTGAAAGAATAAGTTTCAAGAGGAAAATATGTGCAACCATGAGCAGAAAATGTTTTCTAATTATGTGTCTTTGTATTTTACTTAGTCTAATGATGTCTTTAGTGGGGTATATCATATTCTCTTTTCAAGTGACATCTGCACCCACTGTACAGCCCATGCCTTCCTCTACTATCTCCTCACATTCTTTTCACCCTCTACCTGAACACGAGTCCGTTAGAAGATTAGAGTTTATGAACAACTCCTTTGCTCAGCTCTTACACCAACACCAGCTAGTAGTGAACAGAACCAACTGTTGGGTGTGTGGCCTTATGCCTCATACTACTGAGAAAGGTATTCCCTACCTAGTGCTGCCATTCAGCTACAATGGTTCTGTGTGGGCATACCGAACGATGTTCATCTATGCTCGCGAAATCCACCCCCTACGTTCCGTCAAAGACAACCCAAAGAATAGTGCTCTAGTTAAGGGGATAGTCGACATGATAAGGGGAACTAGTTCCTACGAAACTATCCCGGAAGATGAGACACTAGCGTATATTGGATGGAACGTGACTGGATATGGAGCGAGTCTGAGCGAGAACCAGCAAGCAAAAAGATCCGCTCCAATTTGGATTGTACCCCATCAGGGTCATCTATGTCTGCAAGGTAATGGCAAGAATCCAAGAGCTCAGTTAGGGAAGAGTATCTGCACTGAAACGTATATTTTTGCGTCTCAGACTTCCCCTTTGTTCTTAGCAGCTAGGGGTACCTACTTTATCTGCCATGATAGGGCCTACACGTGGTTGCCCCCTGACTTCTCGGGCACATGCTTCGTTTCATTCCTGTTGCCTCCCACCTACACAGCTGCGGCAGATTACCATAAGATAAGAAGAATTAGGGGTGTCTTCAGCAAGGAAGACACTGCAGGACAAGAAGCGGGAGACTTCTTTAGGGGTTTTCTGCCGTTCTGGGGACCTATGGCTAACAACAGGAATGTGAGGCAATTGACGCGAGTGGTTGAATCCACCATAGTCGAAACTGTCGGTGCCCTTAATAATTTGACTGCTGAGCTCCAGTCGGACCGCCTTATGACCCTGCAGAACAGGGTCGCGTTAGACATCATACTTGCAGACCGTGGTGGGGTATGTAGAGTGATCCAATCCAGTTGTTGCATTTTCATTCCAGATAACGCTCCAACAGAGTACCAGGCCATCTCCAAACTACATAGGATCTCTGAATCCATCCATATAGATGAAGGAGACTGGTCGTTGATGGGATGGTTCTGGGAACTGTTATCCACCTGGGGATGGAAAGTTCTGATGGTCATTGGGATACTTCTAGCCATCCTTTTCCTGTTTTGTCTGTGCATACAGTGTGTTCCTGCCATATGCGGCCTATGTGTTACATCATGTGTAAGGAAACCTGTATCAAGGGACGAGCTAAGTAATAGGATGATGCTACAGCAACATCTCAATGAATTCATGAACATAGACCTAGACTCAGATTAGCATGAGTGTAAGTAAATTGCCTATGTAAGGGCAAAAGGAGGGTCTGTGGTACTGAAAATTCTGGACCTGTGTCATTAACATCATTGTAACATGACGATTTTGGTATCAGCAGACCGGTAATGACAGGTATGCTATATCTGAGTATTTGCGTCATATTCGAGTGACGGGATCACTCTAATATTAACGATTCCCTTGTGAACCCTCGGGTTCCATTTTGTGTACGGCAGCCATTTTGTGGTTGCCCTCACATAAGGCAATGACTAAAGCCAAAACGCGCCTTAGGGGACACGTACACTTTCAGTGACCTGGGCAAGCTGACTCCACTGTCCAGAGCCAGAACCTGTTCGGCCAGTTTTAGTTCCCAGTGGCCGATCGAGATTAGGGGCCCAGGTGCAGCATGCCATAAACCCTTCATTGCACACATCTATATCTAAATCTTATTCACACCTGTCACTGCTCTTTCTTTATGACCTGCTTTACGAGGAGGAGGTGCCCGGTTTTATTAGGGGTCCAGATTATATCTGTTGCAGGTGTTGGGCCTCACTGGGTATTTGGTTGTGGGCTGGACAAACTGAAAATGGGCTTGTCATCATGAATCTGTTTTTTTTTGTTGTAAGAAATATGTGAATGACTCACTGTAAAAATAAGGAATGTTTGCCTAAAGCATAATATTCTGTATAAAAGAGATAGCTGGTTTGCATGATAAAGGCAGTCTCCTGAGAACATACACATTGTTGTACTTCTAGGATACCTGTTGCTGGCTGCAGCCAATAAATTGATCTTTGAAGCCACCAAGAAGACTCTGTGTTTCTGTAGTCTGAGACAGGAAGAACTCGAGGTCATTGGGTGTGTTCCCTGGCACCGCTGGGTCCAATAAAACCCAGTACTTCACATCAATAGACAACACATGGTCTGCGCTAATTTCCATCAAGTCAATAATGGAGGGGGGGGCGTGGCCAAGCCGGCGACCAAGATGGCCGCTCGGCTCTGAAGCTCCGTCCTGCCATCCAGCAAAATTGTGTGTTCCCGCGATTTAAATCATCATCGCGGGTCCGCCGCGACATCATGAATGCCTGAATAGACACTGAACCCCCCGATGCTACGACGAGGCCGCTGTGTGACCTGGAGCGGCTGGGCGATGAATTGCGGGTCTGCGGCGCGGACCCTGCATCACGGGCCCGTCCCTTCCTGAGCGGGCCTCCTTCAACCTGATCCGTCTGTGCCCGGAGAGGTGAGCAACGCTTGTCCTGGTGTGCATCGCGGTGCCCCCCTCTGGCGCTGGGCACCCGCGGCCCTGGCTCATCTCTGCTGCCTGTGGTATCGGCACCCGACTCTGCACACAGCGCATCTCGATCAGGGCCTGCGGTGGGAGGAGAACGCACCCTTCAGCGGCTGGCTCCGGCGTTCCCCAGGCCCTCGAGCGCTGGATTGAGGAGTTGCTGGGCCCAAGGAGGCGACTCGCTGTGCTGCCAGAGATAATTTAGGGATACCACGGATCGACTCACCCTGGCCCCCGCGCCCGGAACATAGCGCTGTGCTGACGCCCTGTGGCCGCACCACATATTTTTCACACGGGGGATTTTTCATCGTGTGGTAGACTGGGCGCAGCGGGCCGGGCGTTGTGGCTTAGCACACCTCCGGTGCTGGTTCACTGGGGGAGGGTCTGCAGTGGAAGACCCTGCTGCTTGGGTGGTGTGTCACCTCCCCCCCTTGTGGATTGCTATCTGACTGTGCATGATCCCAATGAGTTTCCTATCCCTCGGCAACCAGACAACAACCATATTACTTCCCAGTGGATAGCTGCCGGTGATGGTGCCCTCCCTTTCCACTTCGACACGGGGGATCTGCGCTGTCTGATTTCGCGCCAGTGTTTTTGCGTTGGCAGCTGGCATTTCCTTGCAGCATTGATACGGAGACCGTCCACCCTATATACCACTCTGAGGGCTGGCCGGCTATGATTGCTGCGCCCTACTGGTCTGGCACGTGGCGTTCAAGCGGTCCGGCCTGGCGCCGATTTGCCTGCAATACTCACTGGTATTGCCATGCAGCATTGGGGCACTGACCTCCCGCCCTGTGAAACCCACTGACGACTGGCTGACTGAGATTTCCTCGCTCTCCGCGGCATGGGCCGCAAGGATCCCAAGCAGAGAACGCTACCCTTCGAGAAGGTTGCAGACACTAACCCTCCTCGCGACACGAGCATGGCGGAAGCGGCGCAGAACCTGGGCCCCGAGGGCGGATCAACAGACCCTACCAATTCCCTGCTGCAGGAGATGCGAGCCGGTTTTAAAGCATTGGATAGCCGCTTTGACTCTCTGGATAGGTCCCTTGCCAGCCTTGGTGCCAAAGTTCAAGTACATGACCGACGACTAGATGTGGCAGAGGCACGCATTTCCGATATCGAGGACGGGACTGCCCAATCTGTTAAACGACTCGACCGCATGGAACGCATCCTGAAGGAGGTCGCTGTCAAAAACGAAGATTTGGAGGCGCGCAGTCGCCGGAATAACGTACGCATTCTTGGGGTCCCAGAATCGACTTCTACCGGCCGCATGGATCTGTTTGTTGAAACTCTGTTGCTGGACTTGTTTGGCAGGGAGGCTTTCACTAGTGGCTTTGTCATAGAGAGGGCACACAGATCATTAGGCCCTCGCCCTAACCCCGGTCTCCCTCCCAGACCCATTGTAGCGCGTGTTCTGAACTTCCAAGACAGAGACACTATCCTTCGGCTGGCGAGGGAAAAAGGAGACGTGGATTGGCAAGGTTCCAAACTGTCTTTTTATCCGGATTTCACTACTATGGTCCAAGAGGCGAGACAGAAATTCAGCGGTGTCAAGGCCGCTTTGAGAAACCTAGGACTTTGCTATGGTATGCTGTATCCGGCCAGACTGAAGGTGGATGTGGACGGCAGGGCCCGCATCTTTGGGAACCCAACGGAAGCGCAGGAATTTTGTCGACTCTACAAACCGAAGATCAGCTCCACGGTCAGACCGGGATCTAGCTCCTCTCCCCCGCACAGCGGCTCAGACGTAAGTGCGGAACTCTTTTCCATAGCTGGCACGGGATGACTGGGACACTTTGAACTGCAGGCATTAAAGTCGAATGGTTGCAGGAACACAGTAGTTAATTTACATTGATGTTGCAGTATGCTGGAGACATGCCGGGGCGTTGCTGCCCCCCATGGTGTATCCTTTGTGTATGGTTCTGGTTATTTTGGGGTACTGTTTTTTTGGAATGTTAATTCAATGTACAACACTCTGGTACTTCACGTTCACTCTCATTTGGGATACTGCTTTTCCCCTGAGGGGGCATGGCTGGGTGGGGGGTGGTGGGTGGGTAATGTTTTTCATATATCACTTGTTCGTCGTACATTTCACGCATTCTTGGAGGAGCACTACTGATAATGATAGATTGTCTATTTTGTTTGAAATGTTCTGTCAACCAGATGGCCAAGTTTGGTAACGTGGAGGGTCCATCGTCCCTTACCCTACTCTCATGGAATGTGAGGGGTTTAAATAATACTCGAAAGCGTAGACAGGTCATCCACTATTTATTGAGACACAAGGAGGACATTGCTTACTTACAGGAGACGCATCTTTCCAAGTCAGACAGGGCGCATTTTGGGGCTGGCTGGGGCCCTCATAGATATTTTGCAAACTACAGCAACTACGCTAGGGGTACAGCCATTTTGATACACAACAGGGTTCCATTCCGCCACAGAACTACTCTCCAAGACAGCGAGGGAAGGTACCTAGCAGTGTCGGGATCTATCTTCCGTAGGGACATTACATTAGTATGCATATACGCCCCCAACACGGACGATCCAGACTTTTTTACAGTGTCGACGCAGTTGAGTAAACTAGACCCGCTGACTCTGCTCATGGGCGGAGACTTCAACCTACTCCCTGACCCCATCGCAGACAGTACCTCTACGACGCACGACTCTAAGCCATGGGCACGCCGGGCTCTCCGAGAGCTCTGTGACCGGTACATCCTGCTGGATGTTTGGCGGAAACGGAATCCCACCACTACAGAATACACACATTATTCAGGCCAACATAACACATGGACGAGGATTGATTTTTGGCTTATATCACCAGATATATTTGGCTGATGTTCTTTGGTTGAAACGCTCCCCAGGACCTATTCGGACCACTCCCCAGTTAAGATGCTCTTAAAGATCCCTCGCCCTGAGGGTTTTGAGCGACAATGGCGGTTTCCTAGCCGAGCCTTACAGGATGAAGTCTTTATGGCTGAAATCCATGAGGCTATTGAGGACTATTTCATGATAAACACAGGTTCGGTGGACACATGGGCAATGCTGTGGGAGGGATTTAAAGCGGTTCTTAGAGGCACATGTATTGCCAAACATGCCGGAGTTCTCAAAGACCTACGCAGCACAGTAGCACAAATTGAGCGAGACCTAAAGGCGTTAGATGAGACATCCATACCTCAAGCAACATCCATATCTGGGAATAGACGAACGGTTCTATTGGAGGAATACAGAGAGACGGCGGACAGGGAAATTCTATTTTTAGGTAAATACCAGACGGCTAGGCGCTACGGGGAAGGTGAACGCCCAGGGAGGGTCCTGGCTCAGTTACTAAGACCACCCTATCATAAAACTTACATTACCGAACTGAAGACCCCCGACTCACAAACACACACCTCCACCAAAGACATTCAGAGTAGCTTCCTAGAATTTTTTTCGAAGTTATACACGTCTACCCTTGGAGATGATTCTGTAGCGCAAGAAAATTATCTAGACGAAATTGCATTAGTTTATTTGGAAAAACACATGCAGGATTTCCTGGAAGAGCCCATATCGGTCGCAGAGGTGCTGCTAGCCATTGACACTATTCGGGGCTCCTCAGCGCCTGGACTAGACGGGTTTACGGGGGTGTTCTACAAAACATTTAAAGACATACTGGCCCCTAAACTTATTGAAATCTACGCTGAAGCTTTAGAAAAACAGCTCCCCCCCCCACTCTACGCGAGGCGGTCATAATTCTTCTTCCCAAACCAGGCAAGGACCCCTCACAATGTGGCTCTTATTGCCCGCTATCCCTCCTAAATTTGGACTATAAAATCTTGGCAAAGGTCCTCTCAAACAGATTATCCCAACTGATGGAATTCATAATCTCACCGGCTAAATCCGGTTTTGTGCCCCATCGGTCCACCTCCCTCAATCTTCGCACGTTGTTCTCGGTCATTCATAGGATTAACCCCGACATACCTGCAGCTGCTATATTATTAGACACAGAAAAGGCTTTTGATTCCCTGGAGTGGCCTTTTTTTCTTTCCATAATGCGCTGCATGGGCATGCCCATGGGCTTTATCGCTACGACGGCTCTGCTGTATTCTAAACCTACTGCCCGTTTGCGCTTAAATGGCACACTTTCCCCTCCTTTTCAGCTTACGCACGGTACGAGACAGGGCTGCCCTCTTTCCCCATTATTGTTTATCTTGGCTATGGACCCACTCGTTAGGCACTTCCAAGAGAAGCATTTACACAGGGGGCTGCAATTTAACACTGGCCCCCTTTTGGTATCGCTTTATGCAGATGATACAATACTTTATGTTAGGCATCCAAAAGATAACTTACACGCATTGATCAGAGAAATCATTAGATTTGGCTGTTTTTCTGGACTGGGCATTAATTGGCACAAATCAGTCATATTCCCATTGACGAGCAGTCCGCAACCTTGGGCCCTTGAGTTCCCCCTAGAATGGTGCACCGAATCAGTGAAATATTTAGGCATACACATACACCTGGACACAGCTCAAATATTGAGCCTCAACTACGGGCGAGCAGTGGACACATTAACCACTCAAATAGAGAAATGGTTACGACTCCCTTTGTCACTGGCCGGACGTGTGGCCATAATAAAGATGTTAGTCCTCCCCAAATTTCTATATTATTTCAACAACATACTGATCCCACTCAACAACCAATTTTTTAACACACTTAATTCTCTCCTGAGCCGCTTGGTATGGGGTGGTGGGCAAGCAAGGGTCCGATGGGCTGTCCTTACATTACCATATATTAGAGGGGGTTATAATGTTCCAGACTTCCAGCTTTACTATTTAGTGGCACAAAGCAGCTATGCCTTTGCCTGGTACCACCCTGATGCCCGGATTCCCTATCTGAAGCCTGAGGCAGACCTTGTACTTCCAGAGAGCTTATCGACGCTCCTCCCCACGGGGTTCCCCAGAGACCCGCAGGACATCCAAACCGTCTCCACCACATGCTGGGCGTGGCGTAAATTATGCCGCATCACTGTCACGGAGAGGCTGTATTCCTCCGCCCTCCCTGTAGAGAACCCGCGTTTACTCCCCATAACGGGTGAAAGACTGGTACAGCACACTCTGACACGGTTCGCACTGGCGAGGCTGGGTGACCTTTATCCGGACGGCCACATTTTCTCCCCTTCAGAAGACACACGTTTTATTCCTAGTAGTGTTATGGACACATTTGTTTTGGGGCGTATTCGTTCTGCACTACGAGCCACTTTTCCGATGTTCCCACTTGAGCCAGCTTCATTTTCTCCTCTGACGTTGATCATAGATAGCGCGGACAGCTCACACCTGATCTCCAAGCTTTATAAGGCATGTGCCCTGCTGAAGCCTGTACGAGACGACAAAATACGCAGCGCATGGGAGAAGGACTTGGGTACTACCATCACTGATGACCAATGGGTTTACTGCTGTTCGGTTACACATGACGTTTCTCTGAACAGCAGGCATAAACTGCTACACTTCAAATTCCTGCGCCGCATCTATTTCACTCCAGCCCTTTCATACAAAATAGACCCAGCCAGGCCACATACATGTCACAAATGCTCCGCGCCTCATGCAGACTTCGCTCACCTCTCCTGGACATGCCCTAACCTGCAAGGTTATTGGGTGCAAGTTCATCACACGTTAGGCCAGATGTTACACATTCCCCTGGCCCCAATTCCGGAAGTGGCACTATTAGGATATACACTTACCTTCCCCAAGAAAATCCGCAGGTTTGCATCACTTAGCCTTTTATTAGCCAAGAGGGAAGTGGCTATCCACTGGGGGCGGAAGACTTCCCCACATGTTCGAGGTTGGTTACGCAGTCTCGCCTATTGCATTGTTAACAGTGAACTTTATGCAAGCCTGATGCCAAGCACATCCCGCCCCAAGGATATCTGGGGGCCCTATAAGTCCTATGTTGAGGCGCTTAGGCAGGAGTCAGAATCCCCACTAGAACATGGCATAACCCCTGAGGGGGTAGGGTGATCCTATACTCACAGCTGTCTGGATTCTTATGTATACAAGTCAGTGAATTACGTAATTACATGTTGATTTCGGGGAGTGGAAATGCTCTGTAGATGCTTTTTTTTGTTGTTATACAATGGATGGGATTGAATCAGTGGGGCCCTTACATAATACACGATTAATATCGCTAATGATTATTTTATTTGGTAACTGGTTAAATATGTTTGCGCACGACACAAGACACTATCTCGGTATGATGTGACAATCAATGACCACGACATGATGTACGAATATGTAATTGTGATTCTTTTGTAAGATGTACATGGAAAATAAAGTAAAAAAAAAAAAAGTCAATAACGGAGTGACAGTCACACTGTGCACCCTCATGAAACCCAAAGCATATTCAATGTCTCTTTTAGCAGTTTGAGGTATTTCCCCCCCTCTGGGATTATCTATCTTCCTAGCATTTCCAAAAATCTGATTGGCGGTACCAACACCAATAAAATGATACCTGTGGCCCACTTAATGAGCTCCCTGCCAGCCTGCTGACCAGTGAGCTAGAATTGGTTTCGGGTTGGGACGTAGCTTGGTCAATTTGATTAGGGGGATGTAAGCTTTAGATTTGCCAACAATCACACTAGCAAATCATGTTAAAACACATTATAAGAGAAGCACAATATGAGAGGGGCTTAAGGGACAGTGGAAAGCGAGAGGAGGACAAAATGTTAGGGGCACCCAAAGCACAAAATGTTTTAAACTAATCAACATTTTTAAGGCCTTAAAACAGAGAAGAGAGAGTGTGTATGTGTGTGTGGGCATATATAACTTTTATGTGAGGACAACATCGGCCCTCATAGCATGGATAAACCCTGACAGAAGCAGACAAACACTATTTTTGTGAGGACCGGTGCGTTAGGAGGACCGGTCCCAGTAGTGTGATTAGGTATTTTCGAGTGAGTGTATCAAACAATGAAAAGAGTAGTTATAATTGCCTCGGTCTGCTTTACAACGTGCCCTGCTATCAAAGCACGTGTGGAGTTAGAATAGGAAATACACAGTTCATTACATCAAAGGCCGGTCCTCATAATAATAGGTATGTTATGTTGTGTGTGTGTGTGTTTGTCAGTGTGGGCATGTAAAAATCTTTGGTGAAATTCGACAGACACTTCACCATACCCGACTGGAAGCACTTGTACCCAACTATTTACTACAGAATAAACTTTTTAGGGGGGTGTAACACCCCAAACAACCCCTTGAAGCTACGCACCTAGGCTCACTGTAAGCCATTATATTATTTTCTTCTGGTCTCGGTGTCTGCTTAAAGTAGGATCTACGTTTGTTGGTTCATGAGTGTTTGGTTGCAGTAAAAGTGGTAAGACTTTGACAATGGCATGCCCTTTCTGCTCTGAAGCAGAAGGTGGAGAGGTGTGGTGCAGCGGCCAGGGCAGCTGACTTCGGAGCACAGGGTTCACGGTTCGATCCCCGGCTCCGGCGGCAGCTCAGCTCAGCACCATGTGACTCTGGGCAATAGCTCACTTAATTTCCACGACGGCCCCCAGCGCCTTGAGACCCGTAAGGGTGAGTAGCTGCGCTATATAAAAACAGACTTTTTTTTTAAGCAAGAATTTCAGTACACTTAGGGAGATATTCTCAAGAACGTGCGATAATCATCGCCAAAATAGGTTAACGCAAGTCATCATATCGCCGTCTAGTGTGGGAAAATAACCCTGTGTTAACGTGGCATTCACAACACAGCGGTAACATGCGATTGTACCCCGATAACACGGCAAATGTCCGCGATAACACTACTGGGACGGCGATAAAAATCTCAACCCGAACGTGAAAAAAGTTGCGATGTGCCCAACCGCGATAGAAAAATCGGCGACAAGCAGCGGCGGGCTTGCAATTCCCACGTCAGGCGGGTAAAATCACCATAAGAGCAGCAAAAAAAACAGAAAGAAATAAAAAAGACATAACAACTGCGAAGTACAATGGAGGGAGCTGGAGCAAGTACAGAGGACAACCCAAACCCCACAAGCCCCACGGAGGACCAGCCTGAGACCTCGGGGCCAGGGAAGGGCAAGGAGAAGAAGAGGAAGACGCGGTTCAGTCCGCAGGAAAACAGGATCCCGATAACGGAGGTGACACTCCCACCATCCAATTGCCATTGGTGAAATTGTCAGCACTAAATGTTGCACATACACTTGTCCGAGCGATGTGTCAATGCAGAGGAGTGACATGCACACAGGGAATGTGTCTAGGAATGAATTTATTTGCACATGCTGTGCCTGTGGTCACTCTGACCTGTCCCATGACTGCAAAGGACAGTCCCCATGTGACGTGCCTATGTGAAGAAATTGTGAATGATAGTGTCCCTTCGGGCTATTCCAGCTGCTGCTGCACTGGGGTGTGGTCCACCTGCCTCATCTTCATCATCATCGTCCGGTGCATCAGGCACTTGGATCCATGGGGCATTGGTGCATACACATATGTTGTGCAACACACAACATGCAATGATCATCTTGCACACTATTTGCGGGCTGTACAGGAGTCTTCCACCTGTGATGTCCAGGCACCTGAAACGTGACTTCAACACGCCAAATGAGCGCTCACAATGCCCCTGGTGCGTATGTGGGCCGCATTGTACTGCCTCTGGGCCTGGGTTTTCGGGGCTCGGGGGGGTGTCATCATCCACGGGCAGAGTGCATATCCTTGATCACCTGTGACAGGGGAGAGAGATGTGTCAATCGGTGGTTCGGCATTCTGTGTTGGCAGGCTTATTAGTATATTGGTGTGTGACATGTGGGACTTTGGGATACATGTCTGACATGTCTTGCATGTGGCAAATGAGCGGCATCCATGTGCAGTACGGTGCCTCACAGCTGCTCCTCACTCCCCCCGAGCCAATTACTTGTGTGCGCTGCGCGGTTGCAACACTTGCACTCCTAGGACACACCATTGTCATGACTGTCTGCGCATGTCTACAAGCCTGACAACGACACTGTGATATTGGCCGTTGAAGGTGGTCAGCCACGTTGTGTAGGCCTATGATCAGGATATGGCGGGAACAGAGACACACGCAGTAGTTGCCTTGGTGGCCTTCCTGGAAGTGAACCACGCCCTGAGCCCCGGGCTATTGATTGCTACTCCTACTCTGGCCCAGCCCACTCCGCTTTCGCTTACAGGGGCGACGACATGGCTACATGTCCAGGGTCCACCCCACTGACTGAGGTAACATGGTAGCGCCCACTGTCTATGACAGTACAGACACCAGCAGCATATGTCCACATGGACATGTCTGTGCTCTGTATACTTAAGTCTGTCCAGACATCCCCGCCACACTTGGCATTGTGTACATTCTGATTCATGGGTCACTTGCCACCCTCGCACATACTTGGTTCCCGCCTCACACCACATCCTGCTATTGTGTGGCAGAGGTGCCATTACGTGGATGGCTTGTCTGGATGTCTGGCCCCTGTTACCACATTTCCATGTGTTGTCGTGTCTGGTAGGTGGGCATGTTGTTGGCATGTCGTATGTGATGTTGTAACGTGTGCATTCCCACAGTTGTGAGTTGTCTGATTGTGGAGTTGAGGTGTGTGGTGTGTTCCGTTGGTACTTACCGACGAGCAGTGCATTGCCGTAGGTGCCATCCTGGAAGCACTGGTTGATGATGGACTGTCGGAAGATGTATGAATCATGCACACTGCCTGGGTAGTTGGCGACGACGTTGGTGAAGAGTCCCCGTGGTCCACTATTGTCTGCACATTGATGGAATGCGTGTGCTTCCTGTTGCGGTAATTGTGTGCAGTGTCGGCAGGGGGCACAAGTAGGACATGTGTGCAGTCAATTGCCCCCAACACGTGCGGGAAGCCAGCTATGGCGTAGAAGCCTTGCTTGGTCTCCAGCTGTTCCTGCGCAGTGTGGGGGAAGTGAAGGTACTGGGGTACCAAGCTGATGATGGCATCCAAGACAGGTGTGAGGGACTTTGATAGGGCTGGCTGTGAGACTCCTCCGACTCTGGCAGTTGTTGGTTGGAAGGTACCAGAGGCCAACAGGTGCAGCACAGCCAGCAGCTTTGTCTGCGGAGGGATGTTGGTTCTCCGCCGTGTTGGTACTGTCAGCCTGTGGGCGATGTGGGTCATAATGCGGAGGATGGTCGTCCTTTTGAGCCTGTAGTGGGCAATGACTTCCTCTGGCGTTAAGTCTCCGAGGCTGGTACGTTTTTGGAAGGACCGCTGTCTCATTCTGCGCTGCCTCGGTGGTAGTCCGGGGGGGGGGGGGTGGTCCTGTGGGGGGTGGGAGACTGGGGGGGTGGCGGTGGGTGTTGTGGGCCTCTTGGGGCTCCGAGCTGCATGATCAGTAGCTCCATGACATGTGTTGGTCTGCCGATGTGGCTCTGGGCTGGGCTCCCTTTCTACTGCAGGTTGTCGTCCTGCTTACCACCAGTAAAAGGCAGGTGTTGAATCCCTGCTGTTAACGCGCCTTATCGCCTGTTTTTGGGTCGCATCGCAGATCTGGCTGGTCGTTGTAAATATCGCAAAGTGGATTTTTCGTGAGTTTTTGCACGGGAACGCCTACTCTGCATATCATTAGCGTTAGTTGTCTCTCTCATCCGTGGCGATGTTTTTTGCGGCAGCTATCGCTGGAATGCTGGCGATGTGGGGAGTTTGCACCAGCTTGTGAATGGGGCGATGATTCTTTTGCCACTTTTGCTGCGCTAAAGTGCCGTTAACTCGGCGATGAGTCCTTGAGAATATGCCCCTTAGGGTTGAAGAGAGGCAGAGGTTCCTTTCCTCAGGTGCATAATCGCTGGATCTTGTGGCAGTCAGCTCTGATGTGAAATGACCAACTGCTGGAAGTGGGGCATTTTCATAGCTTTCCTGAATTCTAGTCAGCTCATTTGAAGGTGAAGGCGAAGTGGAGGGAAATTTCAAAAGGAGGGCAGTTTTACGGGCTTTATCTGTTCTGGCTGCTTTGACTGTTAACATGCATCATTTTGAAATCATAAGCAATTTTTTAATAACAGTAATATATTTCCCAATGGAAGGGTTTCGCAGAAAGACTGTTAAAAAAAATTATAGCTGGAATTTCTGGAGTAGTCTCAGACACTGGTAATTACTATGGGTAGCATTCCAATCCATTATTTTGTTGGTTACTGCTCCACATAGGACACGTATGCAAATCGTTTTTTGCACCAGAGCTCACTCTGTTCTAATTGTCAAGCTCACCTTACTAGTGAGGTCCAACAGTGCCAAAATGAGTCTTGCTCCCTCGCAGTGGAGACCTGGCTAGCAGATTGTGTTTTGGCATGGGGCCAATACTGATTTATCTGTGTCAACACTGAGAAGTTAAAGTCAAATGAAATTTCATCCATTCATTTTTGCCACCTTTATGAGCATAGGACACATCAAGTGTGTGGCTGCATGGCAAAGAATATGGGTCCGGTGTACAAAACTCTATTATAGTCACAAAGACTATGGGGCATATTAGCAAGACCCACGTTAAAACTATCGCCGTTTTAGCGGCAGGAAACTGCCGCTAAAACGGCGATAATGGGCTTGCTAATATGCGTTATGGAATTCCAATAGAAGCCCAGGTTAGATGTCCTGCACATCTAACCTGGGCTTCTATTGGAATTCTATAACGCATATTAGCAAGCCCATTATCGCCGTTTTAGCGGCAGTTTCCTGCCGCTAAAACGGCGATAATTTTAACGTGGGTCTTGCTAATATGCCCCTATGTTTCACAAAATTAAAAGCTTTGGAACCTCACAAGAATGTTTTAAAATTTAAGTGACTTGTAAGACAGAAAAATAAACTTTTGCGACCTCTTCTTTATTACCAATAGGATGGAGCATGAAATAGGAGTTCTCCTCCAATGTGCAAGTCTAATTGTCAGTAGCCTAAAATCAGAAAACTGCCTTTCCTCCTTGGGCCCTGTTACACATAGCATGCACTAAAACAGGTGCGCCAGGCGCAAACAGGGAAAGTGCACCTTATTACATTGAATGCGCTGCTCCTAGGTCAGCCGTGATATCGTGCTGCCCTGGGGGCAGCACATTCAAGTGAAAAACAGAGTGGCTTTGAAGCAGCCGCTCCATGTTTCACTGTGCAGGCGGCAACCTGCCTGCACATTTAAGAGGGGAGAGAGATCTCCTTGTAGGCGGGTGGAGTGAGTGACCGTGTCTGCCTGCAAGGGGATGCCTGGGGAAACCCCCTCCGTACACGGCTCAGAAGCAGCCTGGGCTACCGACGGACGGAGCGGGGCCTCATTTCCTGAGCTGTCGCCAGGTGAGGTGAGGCCTATTCCTCGTAAGATACGGGTGCCACCAGCATCCTGAAAACTACAGAGGACCTTAATACCTTAATACCAGGTCACATGGTTGTATTTGTTCCAACCTTGTTTGTTGTCCTTTTATCTTATTTCACTACGCACTAGCAATATTTCATTGTGGTCCTGAGGAAGGCCAGGATTACTCAAAATCCATGTGGCTGAAACATGTAGACCCAGTTATTATATTTTTACAGTTATTCTGTTAAAACTGCTTTTTGCACTGTTTTTAATTTGGATATCAAGAGATACTCAATAAATCTTTTTTCTCTTGCTACCCAATTTTATCTTCACTCTTCACACTTATGCACTGCGCCCATCACTCTTATACATAATACTTTCTCACATCTGTTGGATCCTATAGAGCTTTTTAGTTATATCATACTTCTTTGAAAACATCCGTGAGCTCCCCTCTCTCAGTGAGAGGGTTGTAGCCCTTGGTTACACCAGTTCGTAACCAGGAGGAGATCCCAGATGATGAAGCATGTCACTTCGGTGAGTGATGGGAATCCGTACTTTTTTAAGGATTTTCCTCTTTGAATAGGATCACAGTTTCTTAGGTCTATGTTTGTGTGAGGGTCTGTTCAGACTCATTAGATATTTTGTTGTATTGTGAGTTATTATTGGGGAATATATCCACGCTTGGTCTCTAAATGTTCCCTTAGACCCCCTATTACTTGTTGGTTGTTTTTGTTTTTTTTAAACCCCCTTTGCCCCCGCCTGAGGGCTGCCATCAGGGGGCGCACTGATAGTGCGCCACCTTTTAGGTGAAGCACTGTCAGTGCATCTCCTGACAGCTTATTTGCCTCTTAGCCCGCGCCTATAATACAGTGTGGGCGCAGAGGCAGAGGGATACCCTCATGTTCCTGGGGCCACTCCCCATGCAAATGAGGGTACACCCTATGGTGATAGCTCTTGCACTATATGTGCACCAGCACTATATGCAATACAGAAAGGGCCGCACTAGCGCCTGCGGCCCTTACTGCAATGCCAAAGTGCCCCGGGGGCGTGCAAAGCAGGTACACATACCTGTTGCGCCACCGGGGCTCTTTCCATAATAAGGCCCCTGATGTCCAAACTTTTGAGACCATTAAATAGGAGGACATTGGCAATAGGGCTGGTCACCCTTCAAGAGCAGTTGGTATTCAATTATTTCTAAAAGACTACATGTTTGTGCTAAAGGAAGCCATTAGAAACTAGTAGCGGAGCTAAATTATTTTCATTGATCGTGACAGGTCAGAGAGATCTCACCCCCAGTGTACACACGAGCATGTGAAGATATGCTTTCTCAACAGTTTTAACATGTAAGGACATTATTAGGAAAGATGGCAAAGGAATCAGTAGAAATATAAGAAGAGTTATAGGTAAGAGAATAATGTTCTTCCATAGTCAAAACAAATCTGGGCATAGTTGGAGATGGCAGTCACTTTAGGTGAGGCATCTTTGATCTTATTTACTACTCTATCTCTATAACTCTGTATCTTTCTATACACATACTTAAATTATCTTGAAACAAATTTAGTACATCTTTAGTAAAATTATTTGTTTATTCAGTTCACCAAACTCCATAAAAGAGTGCACATAATGAACGCATTTAACTTTAAAAGTACTTTTTTTCAGGAATACTGTTTTATATAAATATATAAACATGTTCAAAAAACAGTATTTCACACTATCGAGGAAAGTGCACGTTCCCACAACAGTGTAATCTGCTTATCTGAGGCGAAGCAATACGCCAAAATATACTAGGTCTACAGAACTGATCCAGAGATACTGTTCTAGGGTCTTAATGGAATTAGACATGCTAATGGGCCTCACCCTAGACTTGGAACATGCATTAGAGCATTGGGGATATGAGGAGAAAAGCACTCAATACGTAGCAAAAGTCATTTTTACACATGGGACTCATTGTGGCAAACAGAAACACTGAATGGCGCATGACAGCGGAAAAAATAATACATAGAAGCAGAGGATGCCCACAGAAAATCTATAAAATATGGGATGCATATTGGGAATGACATGGACTAATGTCACTTGTGAAGGGAGGATAACGAAGGAGATGGGTGTGGACTTGAATATTAGATAAGCAGGGGAGTAGCTTGGTCAGTAAGATTGGGGTGGGTAGCTTCAGATTTTCCAACAATCACGCTGGCATATAATGTTAAAATACATTATACAACAAGCAGTGTGCTTGAGAGGCAGTGGAAAGAATGAGGAATGCGGACTGGTAGGAGTATTGAGTGTAAGAAAAGGCAAGATGTTGAAAATTAACCAACATTTTTGAGAAGAACTTTCAATACAGAGAGGGAGAGAGTGTGTATGCGTTTTTGTCTTTGTGCATGTAAACAATTCCTGGTGAAATCTGGCAAACACCTCCCCATACCCAACTGAAAGCCCTGGTACCCAACTATTTATCAGAAAATACATTTATTAGGGGGGTGTAACACCCCAAACACCCCCCTGAAGCTACACCCTTGTTGATAAGGCATACATAAATATTGACTACGTATAAAAGGTAGTTGCCTAGGCCAAGAAGATCCTCTAGGTAGTGTTGTTGTGAATTTCTGCAAGGTTTGATCTCAGAGCTTCTTTAAAAAAGCTGGAACCCATAAAGGCCTGTGTCATGAACATTTTCTAAACTTTCATCATTGTGGAATTATGAGGTCTTCCTGGATTCTTCCTGGATACTTCCTTAATAATTCACTTAGTACCATAAGATGGGTAGTCGAGGGAGTACTAAAAGACATGACATAGACATATGTCACTCTAATTATGCTTCTGTACAAAAAATTAAACTATTTATAATGGGAGCTTATCAATCAAGAATAGGATTACTTCCATTAAAACTAATAACAGTAAAAAAAGCACAGCAGTATTTCTGGACACATAACACTTAATATTTTAAAAGCATACAAAGTTGAAGAATCACATTTTATCCAAAATTCCTCCAACTCCTCCTCAAACAATGCTGTAATATATGATTCATTATACGGTTGTATGATGGAACCCCGCAGGCATTTACCCTGCACACCTTTACAATGCAGTCAGTACCCCACATGCAATGTTACCATGCATTACTTTAGCACGCAAGTCGTTACAACGACTTGCTTTAGGGGGCGCTGCACTTTTGAATAGTATAAATTACTATTCCAACTCCAGTCTATGCAACAGTTGGGAAGGTGCTGGACATAAAAATCCAACACCGCTCCAACTACGCGCCCCTACAGCAAGTCGTTGTAACGACTTGCATGCTAAAGTAACGCATGGTAAAGTCACATGCAGGTTACTGACTTCATTGTAAAGACTGCAGGGTAAAGGTTGTTTCCCTCATTATACTGTTTCTGCATTTCAGAGAAGATACTATGGGCCTCATTTCGAATTTGGAGGACAGGATACTCCGTCAAAATGTGACGGTTACTCTGTCCAAGGTATTGGCTATAATGCACTTGTAATACAGCAGGCGGGGCATCTGCCACATTTGTGATAGAGTATACCATTCACCAATGTCTAAATAATGCCCTAGGTCCCTCATTTTGAGTGAGCTGAATTAATGTGATATGTGCCGTAACTGCTGTTGCTGCTCATATATCAATTACGAGTTTTATGATGAGTATCAGCAGGTCAAAGCTGAAGATATTTAACGGGGAAAAAATGGCCGGCATTTCCATAACATGCAGATTTCGGTGTGGTAAGCATTGTATTCCCCTAAAACTCATAATTGGGAGTTATTATCGCACCAATTACCGGGCCACTCACATTGAGGACCTAAGGCCCCCATTACAAGTGCAGGGCTAGATTCAGATCCCTACGCAAATGCTTCTTTGCAAAGGGATCGAATTACAAGTTGTGTGGTAATTATCACACCCTCGCTGTTTTCTCCGATAGATTCCAGTGGGTCACCCTGCAAACTTTATCATGGAAAAAGGCCCTTAAATAGGTTAAATATGCGAAATGCGGTGGGCTAAAAATGATTTGACATGTTATGCCTCATATTTATGCTAAAACCTCAGAATAGCAGGTATTTCCCACATGTGGTAAATACTTCCCCCTGGTAACAGTACTTACCACGTGCAGAAATTACCTCTCCCTTTTCCATATAATAAATAAAGGGGCATATTAGCAAGAACCTTGTTAAAACTATCGCCATTTTAGCGGCAGGAAACTGCCGCTAAAACGGCGATAATGGGCTTGCTAATATGCGTTATAGAATTCAATAGAAGCCCAGGTTAGATGTCCTGCACATCTAACCTGGGCTTCTATTGGAATTCTATAACGCATATTAGCAAGCCCATTATCGCCGTTTTAGCGGCAGTTTCCTGCCGCTAAAACGGCGATAATTTTAACGTGGGTCTTGCTAATATGCCCCAAAGAGAGTAGAAGAAACTTCTGAAATTTTAACAGTGTGACAATGTATTTAATTCTCACCGGGGAAAAATATCACAGACATTTTGAAAATTCATGCAAGTCTGCTGGAAGATTACCTGACAAAAACACAAACAGAGAGTCACATGAAATTCGTCCCTTTCTAAAAGAGATATATGATAAATATGGTCTTTTCTTTTTAACATGTCAGCAGTAAAACAATTTTGTTAATTCCAAATAAAGCTTCATTCCAGGACTTAAATTCAAGATAAGGTATGACCTCACTATGCACTTTCTCAAATTAGTGTCATCTCTGTTCGTTTGATTATTCAGGATAAAAACATTGGACGGCTCTACTTTTTCTTGCTTATCAATTCGATGATGATAAGTAAAAAATCATCCGCTGACTCCAGTTCCTCACAAATACATTTTTCTTATAGCAGCGCATGAATTCTCACATACATTTCAAGAGACAGCTAAACGTTCATGATTTAAAAGTAGACCGAGAAATGCTCAAAACAGATATCCAAAGCAACAAAGAAGTCACTGAGTTTCGTTTTCTAGATATTTCTGGCCAATCTCTTCAAGCGTAGCGTCAAGGGCAAGACAGACTGAGGAAGACCCATCAGGAACCTCAATAATCTGTCTTTTCTTCCTCTGCCAAGCACCTTTATTCACCTAACCCCACATTCCAGGTACATGTAATGGAATAGGGAGACATTTAGCCATGTATTCCATTCGTATTTGAGCTTGGGGTGGGCACCCCAGATCGCCTAGGTAAAGAAAACACTGCCCCAAATATTGTATGGTTTGCTGCCTCCTTCCTTGCAGCATATTTCCTCCATGTAGGTTTGCGTCCAAAGTAATTCTTAAATAAGGAAATGTTTTTTGCATTTTTAGGGGTGCTTGTATAATGTAAAAAAACTGTGTCCTTACATTATTTTGGCCAAACTACTCACTTACAGTTTGACCAAGTTTGTACTTAGAACCAGACTGTCCATGTAACTGACAAAACTGTCAACCGAAAACTGCAGTCCAGTTGCTGTCCTTGACTAATAGACCATACTGTCTGCACAGAATAATATAGAGAACGGGCCCAATTCACAAAGGTAAAATAAGATGAGAGTCTAACTTTACAACTTTTGGTATTCACAAAGGGCATTTACTACTCGTAAATGCCCTTTGTGAATGCCAAAGTTGAACTTACGACTTTTGGTATTCACAAAAGGCATTTACAAGTAGTAAATGCCCTTTGTGAATACCGAATGTCGTAAAGATAGACTTTCGTCTCATTTTACCTTTGTGAATCAGGCCCATAATGTTTATGCTAGTGTATATTGTTATATTGTGTAGCTTTTATGATTCACTATGTGACTTCGAATAAATCATATGTTCGATTTCGGTTTATGCTAGGGGTTTCCTGAGCTTCCCTTCTCCATTTTTCTCTCAATTTTTTTTTATTTTAAAATCTTTATCCGGCTTTATCTATAAAAACCATAAAAGAACACATAACAATACATAGAAATCAAAATGCACCACACAAAATAATAATTATTGGTCCTTTGACAATCTCCAAGTACCATCGATGATCTCCAAGCACCATCGATGATCTCCAAGTTGTAGAGAATAAGTTCTTGAGGCGGCTTTTATTTGTCCCCCAGAGTACCCCATCTTTCACTGTACCTGAGGAGCTTGGTTTGACCTATATTTCTGATTTGATAGCCGATCGCCCTGTGTCCCTTTGGTTAAAAATTTGGGCTGGAAAGGGGTCATCATTGAACAAAATGATTCTAAAGGATTGTCAGGCTCTCGATCAGGCCTTCAGAGTACCGTGGCTCAAATATATCAAAGAGAGTCTTATGAGCTTGGGGAGAGGTGACTTGATTATCAACCCTGAGCTGACTAATAAGAAGGACTTGAATTGTATTAAGGTGGCTTTTTTCAAGCAGCAGGCAATGGCCAAGGAAGAGAAGGATCATTTGAAACCCAGTGTACATTGTTTCATTATGTTAAGAACTACTTTGTTGGCAGAGCCGTACTTACTGGGTTTTGTTAACTCATATGATCAATTCCTACTGACAAGGTTTCGGTTAGATCCTTTCCATCTCATTCTCGCTAATCCAAGGGGCAGTATAAGGGCCAAAGTCTGCCGCTCTGTGGCTGTGATGGCAATTCCCCACAGGACATGGTTCATTTTATGATCTTTCTCAGTTTTCATGACACACCCAGAAGGACCTTTTTAGTTCCAATCCTGAAGAAGGCAAATTTTAGGCAAGTGCGAAACGCTTTCATCTTCTTACATATGCTCACGGGAAGCACTGTCTTTTACGTGTTTAAATTTTTTTAATCTACTGTTAGGCTTAGGTCTAGTTGTGATTGTCTTGTAATTATAGTCTGTCCATGGTTTTGTTTATCCTTGATTATCAAATGTTTTTATCAGTCGTGTTTTGTTGTTGTTAACATGAGCGTGTTTTACTAGTTGGTACCATCTGTGACACCTTTGTGGCAGTTGATTTTGTATTTTTTATGTCGGCTTAGAGTATTATTTTATTTGGTTTGTTGATGTGAGGTGTGTTTTCTCTTATTTTATGTGTGCTTTTATGGTTTTATCTTTTGAAACCGAATAAAGAATTTTCTGATCTGACAATCTCAGTTTTCTGCTCTTGTTAAAAATGGTACCTCAAAGAAGCAGGTTAGCTGGTCCATCAACAAAGTGATAACAGTACATAAAAATTAAAACATATTCTACAAAAATAAATTAAAACAAATAATTAGTGAACCATAGACAGTCTCAGCTTAACTGTGCCAGCTAAAAAAACAGCCACAGAGAACAAAGTTTGCTGGTCCATCAGCAACTGTAAATAAAGCAGTACAGGCTGCACCTGAGTAAAATTCATCTATTGTCGCATTTGGATTAAAAACCGTTTGAGTAAATGCTTATAAAAACCCAGGAAAAGTGCAAAGTTTGGGGTGTTTTGTTTAGAAGCAACATCACATCCACAAGGGGCTAAGGAGGAAACAAAGGGCCAGCCTCTAGGAACAGCTAAAAAACAAAGAATTAGATTTAACTTAAAACTTTGTAAAACAAAAACGAGGAGAGAGTCTTGTAACAAACAATAAATATGGTTCAATAACAGACACATTTTTAAGTAATACAAAAGATCTTACAGAAGTTTTCCCCATTCCAACCTTTTCTCTATTATTCAGTCTCCATAACAGGAAAACATCTTTCGTTCAGGGCACATCTGCTTTTAAAAATGAATCAGGATTATTAAACAGATCATGACGTCTTAGATCAGTGAAAGAGAACTCTAAGGCCCTGATTTCGAGTTTAGGTGTTATTTATCGCACATGATAAACAATGATAGCATTGGTTACGTTATTTATCGTGCGCGATAAATAACACCTATCAAGATTTTGAGGAGAATAACATGTGGATTTTGGTGTTTAACTCACCAAAATCTGCATGGTACAGTAAATACTGTACAATTTCTCCTGTTAAATTTCGGCACATTTAACCTGCCAAAATGTAACGACATCTGATAATTATTAGAAGCATTAAATTCAGCCAAACTCGGAAGTTACTGGTCCACTCATAATCAGGGCCAATGTATTTCAGCCAAGGGATATCCCTAGCTGTGTCTTACCTCAAACAATCTCTAATAACAGCACGATTAAATGCAGTCTCAGGTTTTATCCATAAAAGAAGAGAGCGCAATAAGTACACATCAGAAATACATTCTTGTTTCAGTATTTAGTTGAGTATGAATGAAGCCGTACCCAGGGAAAGAGGTAAAGACGTTTAAAAATCAATTCTCTATTACCCAAAGGGAAGAATTGTCAATGTAATGTCACTACTATAAGTCGCAAATAGACCGTCACTTAGCCTGATGAATTTCAAGCATGACATCCAATGGTTTACTACCCATTCCTGTCGCAAAATCATGGACGACAGAAATAGATTTTGAAAACAAAAGTTTTTATTAGATACAAGAGCAGGCCAATTGTTTTCAGAATCAAAGGTAATGCCAAGATAACACCACTTTACTTATAAGCTTATCCTTTGTAGTAAATAAATGTGATTTTGTGGATTTAGAACCGACTACCACTAGATGGGACTTAACATAGCTTGTACAAAGTTTGAACATGTCTCTGAATGTCGCAAAGGAATCTAACAAGCAGTGCAAACTATTAGCTGTTCTGGTGAGGAGGACCATATGTCCATGTATGGTAGAGTCGGAATAGGACGTCCACCCACCAGGGGACGGTCAAGGCCCACGCTTAGTAATGTTTTCTCTAAATGATTGATATATAATGTAAAAAAAAAAGGGAGCCATAATACACCTTGCCTGACACCGGGCTTTAAATTTGAAAGAGTTAGTGCATTTGCCATTGACACCATACCAGGTCTGTATGAAGATCCTGAAGGAAGCATAACAAATTAAGATCAACCCCCATACCCATCATAATGAGCCAAAGCTTCTCTCTATTAACTTGGTTAAAAGCCAAGCTGAGGTCCATAAAGGCCAGGTGTAATGAGCCCTGGTTTACCGCCGTATATTTATTAATTAAATAAAGTTTCAATTCCTGTTTAATGGTACCCAGCCCAAACCTAAGCCATACTGTAAATCAGAATTAACATGTTTTTGATTAGCCCAATTGATCAGCCGATTCAGAACAGCTCTCCCGACTACCTTGACTACTGACTTGATCAAAAAGATCAGTCTGTAACAACGGGGATCATTTTTACTCTCCTTCTTATAAACATGCACCATGACCGATTGCTTCCAAAAGGACAGTATACCCTGAGTAATAGTTGCATTAATGGACATAAGAAGAAGAGGGCCCAGAGAAGAATGTTCAAACATTACATATCTATTGGAACACCATCAAGGCCAGGAGCCTTATTCTTAGAAAATAACCTTATGGCTTCACTGACCTCCGAGCTATTACTATACAATGTGAAGATGAAAGGGGACATGTCCCAAGACTGTCTTGCCCCCATTGATGAACGAAGTGGTTTTGTACTTTCCCTGCATGGACCATATCTGTTTCTGTCCCATAAATTCTGAAGCAATAGGATAGAATGTCAATCAAAACTAATTCAAATCCTAAAGATCTTATTAAACAGATTCTTCCCATGGTGAACTGGTCATGGTTGACTATGCCCTCATCATATGCTCCCACCAGGATCGACACTTGGCCTGCTAGTCTCTTTAGTGCACCCTCTCCTGACCACCCCACTGCAGGAAGCAGTTCACTTCCACTCCTGCAGAATAAAGCTCACTATCTGAGCCGTGAACTCTGTGATGGCAGAGGAAATTTCTGGTAATAGATGCCAGAACAGAAGAGATTAGGCATCTCTGTATACTCACACCTATCACTGTTGGTTTTACGTTCTGAAATTGTTCTTTGTACAGCGCTCTGATACGTTGGGTCATGAGCCCACTTTATAATAAAATAAAATAAATAGTCACTGAATTGTAACCCCCCGCAGCTGCACTCTATTGACACAGTCAAGCACTATTAAAAGGGTTGTGAAGGCCAGGTATAAAGAAAGCCTGATGAACCTATATATATTTTATATATATTTCCTTATCAATAAATGTTGGTTCAGACACTCATCAATCATTCCTAGCCCTCGTCTAAAGACATAATGTGCCTCTAAGAACTTCCTTTGCTCAGAGGCCCAAGTCTGTAGAATTCTTCCCAATACATTTACAGAAAAATCAATAAGAGAGATGGGGCAGTAGTAACTTGGCTTCACTCTATTGCACATTTAAACAAGTATTGGCAAAGTCAATAGGTTTTACCTAAGCGCAATCTATTAGCTTTGTCATTGTTTTGTAAACATGCAGCACAGCAGCACTGGCTGCTGTGCACCATGGCTTAAAGCAAAGAAAAACGTGCGATGACGTGGCCAAAGCTGGCTGCATCAGATTGATTTTTTTTCTGATGGATGGCGGGCAGGAAAGAAAGATGTGGGAAGGGGCGGGAGGGGGAGAAAGGGACAGGGGAAGCAACAAAATTAAGCGATGTGAGATGGCCAGCACTGGCTGCATCATAGTGTTTTCTTCTTACACCAGGGGGGCAAGAAAGAAAGACGCAGATGGGGTGGGTGGGATGGGAGGGATGGGAGAAAGCAAGAATGAAGCAAAAGGGGTTTGGAGGGATAGGGCAAGCTACAAGATAGAGGGAGGGGGTAGGAGGGATGGGGCAAGCAAAGACGAAGTGGGAGGCGGTGAAGGGAAGGGGCAATCAGGAAGGTCACGAAACATGCTGGGAGGGATGGGGACAAGCAACAAGGATGCAGGAACTGGTGCAAGGGACGGTAGCAAACAACAAGGACAGAAGAGGTAGTGGGAGGGATATGGAGGGGTAGAGAAGGACTGCAAACACATGCACTCTTATGGAGTGCTAGATTAAACGTTAAAAAAAAAAGTACCTCTGCAAGCAGGCGGCCAGAGGGTGAACTCTGGCCGCAAACAGGAAACTGTACTTGGTTCATTCTCTATGGAAGACAGGAAGACATGGAGAGACAGTGGAAGAAGGAGGCACTGACCAATGAGAAGTAAGGAAACGAGCTCATTAAGCTAATCAATGGTAAGTAATGGTATGAAGGGGTGGGATCTATGCCCATTTTAAGCTTTTTTTGTTTATAAGAGCTTTTGCAATGACAGCGCATGCGCTGTCCCAGTCAAAACTTAAAAATGGGCATGATTATCAATTCACCCCATGATTTTCATATTGTGTTCCTCACTGCAACGTTGAGAAATACCGTTAAAATAGGGACCTATGCATTATTGTTAAACATGAAGATGTCCTTAAGCTCCCTTTGATTATTTAGGTGGATTACACACAATAACCATGACAACATTATTAAGGAAATATTGAGAGTTTGCCTGGAGCTTCACATGAACATGCTGGAGTTTGCATGCTTACTTAGGTGCAAACATTTTTGAAATGTTGATAACTAGGCCTAGATTTACTAAGCGTTTGATTTGTTCTTGTGTCCTGTAAGTCAAAGTAAGGACAATGCCACTTATCAGGAGCGGTCCTTCGCCCAGATTATTGCCCGAGATTCTGACACAAACGGTCTCACAGACTGCCAGCGCACTTTGCACTTCACAGATGCGACATCTCGCCTGAAGCTGATAAAGCCATGTCCCGGAGTACGACCGACTGAGTGCTACCACAGCAGGTGTTTGACCTTCATGGGGAACACTGTCTTCATGCCTCTGCTGATAAAGAAAGCCTTTGCTGTGCATCTCTTCTCCCTAAGAAACTCTAGACTGCAAGTTGTTCTTCCTTCCATGCTCGCTTAGTGTACCTTACAGAAATAGGCATTAGGGTGGTAGACTTTAAATGACTGTTAGACTTGGCATCTTTTGGCGTGTTTCCCCTGACTTTTTGCTTTCTGACCTCCCGGTTTTGACTCTGTTTTTGCTGGTGTAATGATTCTGCGCACTTTCCTCACTGCGGTCCAGTGGGAAAGTGCAAGTGCTCCTGTATAAAATGCGTTATGGATTGGTGTTTCCATGATTGGCCTATTTGGTTTATGTGTCAGTCCCTTGTAAAGTGCACTGCGAGTGCCAGGGCCTATAGACCAAATGCTGTTGGTGGGCTGCAGCACTGGATTGTGCCACCCACGCAAACAGCCCGTAAAGTGTAACTCGGGCCTGCCAACGCAGAGCCTGTGCGCAGCCTGGGGCTGCCATGTCGACTTGGCAAGTGCACACACTTGCAAGTCCCTAAACCTTCCCTTTGCTACATGTTAGTCACCCCTAAGGTAGGCCCAAGGTACCCCTGTGGGCACGGTGCGGTGTATGCGAAAGGTAGGACATGCCCGGGTGTGTGCGGCATGTCCTGATAGTGAATTACAGCCTAGTTCGTTTTTCACTATTGCAAGGCTACCTGTTCCCCTAGGCCAGAACGGGCAGCTTTGATTATTACAGTTTATAATCCTAACTGACCCGGGAACATGGTAGAAATTCGAGTTTAGTATGCCTGGACTCAGAATGATAAAATGCAGCTTTTAGTGAAGTTGGTTTTAACATTCTGTGTTTGAAAATACCACTTTTAGAAAGTGGGTATTTTCTTGTCTAACCATCCAAGCCTGCCTCTGCGAGGTTGTGTATTCCTTGTCTGGAGTGTGAGTGACAGGGGCTGGGGGATGCCAGGAGACAGGGTGAGTCAGCACAGGGCTGAATAGCAAGATCTACATGTAGATGGGTGGGAGGGGTCGCACCTGGGCCCTGAATAGGACAGTGCCTTCCCTCCACAATGCTGGCTCCACCTCCTGTGGTGCGTCTGATGTCCCTGGCCTACTCACTGAAAGAAGGGACGGAGACTTGTCAACAAAGTGCTCCAGAACTGGTTTGGACTAGGCAAAGGCCTCTCTGCCTTCAGAGAACAAAGGAATTTGGGATATAAATATTGGGGCCCTGACCCCATGAATTTAGATCTCGCTGGAATCAAGGAACCTGCCAAGACGAAGAGCTGGAAGAGCTGCCAGGAGGAGTACTGCCCCTTTGCTGTGTTGTTGCTTTGTTGGGTTGGCCTGCAGCTGCTGCTTCTGCCTTGGGCAGTGAAAGGACTGGACTGAACTTTCTACAAACTTGTGCTGAGTATCTCCAAGGGCCTGAAACCGAGCTGGCCTCCTGTTAAGAAGTCTCAGGGACTACAAAGACTTCACAAGCCTCTGGGTACCGCTTCTGGAACGCTGTTTCAGTTGCCACAGAGGAAGGGAACTGCAACCGACTCCGTCAACCGAATCCATCCCTGGCCGGTGACCTGTTTGCACCGCAGACCGCATCGCCCCGCTTCGCATCGCAACCCTGGTCTCACCGTGGGCGACGTCCGACGCCGCCAACATCGAGCCGCTGCTTGCACCGTGACCTGTGGGCACCGCAGTTCGCATCGCATCGCTTCACTGAACCAACCGGACCCGACCGACGCGGTCGCTGCAACTGGCTCAAGAGTCGAGACCGCACCGCATTTGGGGCACCGCTCGCACGTCTGCGACCGCACCGCTCCGACTCGCACCGCTGTCCGACGCCAGCTCCCGCACTCCGGCTTGGTCGCCTGCATCGCAACCTGTCAGCACCGCATCGAGCATCGTCTCACCCTGCATCGCACGCCTTGGACTCACCGACTCCGTCTGCACGACGCTCATCGAGCCGCTGCCTGCACCGCATCGAGGGACACCGCACCTTGCATCGCTCCGTCTTGCACCGCAACCGCGACGAACGCCGACCGGCTCGTACACTCCGTACCAGCCACAACGAGAAAGGTACTGTAACCGAGTCTGTTCACGACTCTGCTGGCCCGTATCGACGCGGTCGGCTGGAACTGTTAGACTCTGTGGGTTTCAGCATCACGGTAGGCTCGGACGGAGCTACCGACTCGTACGAACTTTGTTTTTGAACTATTCTTGCAAAGAAGAAGTTACCGTATCAAGCATTCATTTTTAAAGTACAGTATTGTGGATTTTTGCCGTAATTGGTCTTGTCTTGAGTATATAAAATATTGGTTATTTTTCTAAACTGATGTGGTGTCCGTTTGTAGTGCTTACACTGTATTACTGTTGGTTATGTGCAAATGCTTTACACACTGCCTCTGAATTAAGCCTGACTGCTCGTGCCAAGCTACCACGAGGGTGAGCAGGGGTTACTTCACGAGTGTAACACCCTTACCCTGACTAGGAAGAAGGGTCCCTACTTGGACAAAGGTGCAAGCCCTTGCCACCTAGAGATCCCATTTCTAACATTGGTTGTCAGCGGTGAGGATAGGACTTGTGTTTGCACTTGACTTACAGTGATTGGTGTGCACTACTACCATATCGCAGACCATTACGTACCACATACTGGTTCTTTTTCTTTTGGCCTATTTTTGATCTTGCCAGTTTTCAACTCACGACTTTTGTCATGCCTGAATCAATTGCATCATCCTTTGCATCTCTGGAAGTTATCTTTGAGGAGGATAGGTTGGAATCCTACGCCGTAAAGGAGCTACGAGCGATTTGTAAAAACCTGAAAGTCCAAATTAAAGGCCTCACAAGGAAGGAGGAGCTACAGAAGGCGCTGAGGACCTGGGTAGCAGCCAGACATGCCAATGGGCTGCCTGGTAATCTCAGTGAGGAGGCGGAGGAGCCTATTTCCAGGGTGGATGTGCTTTTGGGTAGGGGGAACCCGCCAGGTCAGGCAGCAGCAGTCTGTCCCCAGAGGAGCTGGAGGACAGGCGGGAGGCAAGGCAGTTTGAGCTGCAGAAGCTCAGGCTGGAGAGTGAGCGGGAGGAGAAGAGATTGGCCATAGAGGAGAGGAAGATGCTCTTAGAGCATGAGAGAGAACTGAAGGAGCTAGAACTTAGGAGTAAGTCAGGCTCAGATGGTGGCAGCAATTCGTCCAGAAAGGCAGACAGGATTGTGCACATTCCCAAGAACATAGGCAAGGAGTTCAAGAAGGGGGATGACATACAAAGGTGGTTTCAGGGTTATGAGGCAGCCATACACATGAATGGGGTCCCTGAGGAGAATTGGGGAGCAGGATTGTGGCCACTTTTCCCCGGAAGAAGCAAGGGATGCTCTGATAGCTTTGGGTAAGGGGTATCACCTCACCTATGCTGACATGAAGGATGCCCTTCTCACTAAATATGGTCTTACTCCTGAAAAGTACAGGGATCAGTTCAGGTCCAGTAAGAAGTCTGATGCCAACACTTGGTTGGAATGTGTGGATGTGTTCTGCAGGTCTCTGGATGGTTGGGTGAAGGGCAGTAGTGTAACAGATTTTCAGGGGCTCTACAACTTGATTGCATGGGAGCACTTGTCTAGTCTATGTTTTGCAGATCTGTGCCAGCACCTAGTTGATAGTAAGCTAACTGACCCCAGGAAGCTTGCTATGGAAGCGGACCGCTGGGTGAGTACCAGGGTCCACAAGAAAGCGTTTGGGGAGACTCAGCCAAAGGTGGGCAGGGTCCCCAGCAGAAAGGTGGGGGGACAAGGGTAAAGCACAGGAGTTCTCTAAAGGGCCCCAAACTAGTACCCAGGGTAAAGGTTCCCAGCCCCCGGTGATAAGAAGAAAGGGGTCTCTACAGGGAAGCCTGTTGAGACCGGCCCCCGCAAGTGTTATGCATGTGACCAGGTAGGTCACTTTAAGGGGGACCCCAAGTGCCCGAAGGGGACACAGCCACCCACCGGTGGACAGTCCAAAGTGTTGGCTAGTGTAGCGCTTGGGGAGGAGGGGTGCCCACAGGAGGGTGGGGATCCCGCAGAAATGACCCTTGTCTCACTAGGGGACAGTGAGATGGTCCCAGGAAACCAGGTGCCCCCTAACACAAAGAAATATAGCACCTGGGTGACCATTAATGGGAACAGGGTAGAGGCTCTCAGAGATACTGGAGCCAGTGTGACCTCAGTCCGGTGTCACCTGGTGTCTGAGAAGCAAGTAGTCCCAGGAGCATTCCACCAAGTAGTTGCTGTCGACAACTCTGAGCGCCAGTGTATGGTGGCGCAGGTTCCCTTTGAATGGGGGGGTCTCAGGTCCCTTGAGGGTGGTTGTGAGCCCTACCATGCCTGTAGATTGTCTGCTAGGAAACGACCTGGAGCAGTCCTCATGGAAGGAGGTTGAGCTCAGGTCTCACTTGGAGATGCTTGGGTTGCCAGAGTGGGCATGCGTGTCTACTCGGTCAATGGCAGCCAGAAAGGGTGATCAAAAGCACTTGGAGCCTGAAACAGTGGTCCAAGTCCCTGCCAAGAGAAAGGGCAGGGGCGCGGGAAACCGGCCCCCGAAGTTCCCACGGACCGGGAGGAGGCGGACCTCGAGGGGACGCCCGGTGCCTACAGGGGAGCAGGTAGCCGAACTGGGAGACATCTCTGAGCTGACCCATTGGCAGCAAGAAGGGGGTCCCACCAGGGAGGAGTTCTGCAGGGAGCAGAGCAGAGTGCCCTACTCTGGAGGGTCTGCGGCGGCAGGCTGCAGACCAGGCAGCTGGCAATCAGTCCGGGTCACATCTGATCTACTGGGAGAGTGGTCTCCTATACAGTGAGCCTAAGGTTGCTGAGCCTGGGTCAGCCCGTGTGCTGGTGGTACCCCAGCGCTTCAGGACCTTCCTACTGGGTCTGGCTCATGACGTGCCTTTGGCAGGACATTTGGGGCAGGACAAGACCTTTGACAGGCTTGTCACCCACTTCTTTTGGCCCCAAATGCGAAGGCAGTCAGATGCACACTGTAGGTCTTGCCAAACTTGCCAGGCAAGTGGTAAGAGTGGGAGGAAGGTCAAAGCTCCTCTCCAACCTTTTCCTGTTGTTGGTACACCCTTTGAAAGGGTAGGGATGGATATTGTGGGGCCACTGGATCCCAAGACAGCCATGGGCAACAGGTACATCCTGGTCTTGGTGGACCATGCCACCCGGTACCCCGAGGCAATCCCTCTCAGGACAACGACGGCGCCAGTGGTGGGCCGGGCGTTAATGGGGATCTTTTCCCGTGTGGGATTCCCCAGAGAGGTGGTTTCTGATAGGGGGACCAATTTCATATCTAAGTATATGACATCCCTGTGGAAGGAGTGTGGTGTAACCTACAAGTTCACCACTCCTTACCACCCACAAGGAAATGGTCTGGTGGAGAGATTCAACCAGACCTTGAAAGGCATGATCAAGGGTCTAACAGAACCCATGAGGCGTAAGTGGGACGTCCTCTTGCCATGCCTACTCTTTGCATACAGGGAGGTGCCTCAGAAGTCTCTTGGGTACAGCCCCTTTGAGCTCCTGTATGGCCACCCTGTCAGAGGACCTCTGAGTTTGGTAAAGGAAGGCTGGGAGGCAGCTCCCAGGAAAACTCCCCAGGATGTATTTAGCTACATGCTGGCCTTTAGAAACCAAACTGCCCGCTTCAGGAAACTCGCTCAGGCGAACCTAGAAGCAAGCCAGGAAGAAATGAAGAGATGGTATGACCAGAATGCCACTCTGGTCGAATTTCAACCTGGGCAAAAAGTGTGGGTCATGGCCCCAGTGGCACCTTGTGCCTTGCAGGACAAGTGGACTGGGCCATATGAGGTAAAGGAGCGCAAAAGTGACGTCACCTACCTGGTGGATTTGCAGGCTCCAAGGAACCCTTTGAGGGTCCTTCACGTGAACCGCCTCAAGCCCCACTTCGAGAGGTCCGAAGTGAGTATGCTCTTGGTGACAGATGATGGGGTGGAAGAGGAGAGTGAGCCTCTCCCTGACCTCCTGTCTACCAAGGAGCATGATGGGTCAGTAGAGGGTGTGATCCTCTCCCCTACTCTGACTCAGGAGCAGCAGGGGGACTGTCGCCAGTTGTTGGGACAGTTCGCCCCACTGTTCTCTCTGACCCCGGTGTTACTCACTGGTGTACCCATGACGTGGACACTGGTGACAGCCCTCCTGTGAAGCACAAGATTTACAGGATGACTGACCGGGTCAGAACCAGCATCAAGGAGGAGGTCTCTAAGATGTTGGCGTTAGGGGTGATTGAGCCCTCCCACAGTCCTTGGGCCAGCCCAGTGGTCTTGGTCCCAAAGGCTGCTGCGCCCGGTGCCACTCCAGAACTCCGGTTTTGTGTGGACTACCGTGGGCTCAATGCCGTCACCAGGACTGACGCGCACCCCATCCCCAGAGCTGATGAGCTCATTGATCGGTTGGGAGCTGCCCGGTTCCTCAGCACGTTTGATTTGACGTCTGGGTACTGGCAGATTGCCTTAACCGATGGGGCCAAGGAGAGATCAGCATTCTCAACCCCAGAAGGTCATTACCAATTCCGGGTAATGCCCTTTGGGTTGAAGAATGCCCCTGCCACCTTTCAGAGGTTGGTCAATCAGGTGTTGGCTGGGCTGGAGGATTTCAGTGCCGCCTACCTGGATGACATTGCTGTGTTCAGTTCCAGCTGGGAAGAACATTTACAGCACCTTGAGAAAGTGTTGAGGGCTCTGCAAGGTGCAGGCCTCACGATCAAGGCCAGTAAGTGCCAGATCGGGCAGGGTTCTGTGGTGTACTTGGGACACCAGGTAGGAAGCGGCCAGGTGGCGCCCCTACAACCCAAGATTGACACCATTCTGGCTTGGGAGCCCCCAAGACCCAGACAGAGGTGAGAGCCTTCTTAGGTCTCACCGGCTATTATAGGAGATTTGTTAAGGGCTATGGCACCATCGTTGCCCCCTTAACAGAGCTGACCTCTAAGAGGCAGCCCAGGAAAGTGATCTGGACTGAGTCCTGCCAGAAAGCTTTTGATGCCCTGAAGGCAGCCATGTGCACGGCGCCCGTGCTCAAGGCACCTGACTTCTCCAAAGAATTTGTCGTGCAGACTGACGCTTCAGAGCATGGTGTGGGAGCGGTGCTCTCACAATTGAACAAAGAGGGCCTGGATCAGCCTGTAGTCTTCCTTAGCAGGAGACTACTTCCCAGGGAACAGAGGTGGAGTGCCATAGAAAGGGAAGCTTTTGCTGTGGTCTGGGCGCTGAAGAAGTTGAGACCATACCTGTTTGGGGCTCACTTCCGGGTTCAGACAGACCACAGGCCCCTCAGATGGTTGATGCAAATGAGGGGTGAGAATCCAAAACTGCTGAGGTGGTCCATCTCCCTACAGGGAATGGACTTTACGGTGGAGCACCGTCCTGGTACAGAACACGCCAACGCAGATGGTCTGTCCAGGTTCTTCCGCCTTAGCGAGGAGAACTCCAATGGGGTTGGGTAGTTCTCCCTACTTTCAGCTGGAGGGGACATGTGTTAGACTTGGCATCTTTTGGCGTGTTTCCCCTGACTTTTTGCTTTCTGACCTCCCGGCTTTGACTCTGTTTTTGCTGGTGTAATGATTCTGCGCACTTTCCTCACTGGGGTCCAGTGGGAAAGTGCAAGTGCTCCTGTATAAAATGCGTTATGGATTGGTGTTTCCATGATTGGCCTATTTGGTTTATGTGTCAGTCCCTTGTAAAGTGCACTGCGAGTGCCAGGGCCTATAGACCAAATGCTGTTGGTGGGCTGCAGCACTGGATTGTGCCACCCACGCAAACAGCCCGTAAAGTGTAACTCGGGCCTGCCAACGCAGAGCCTGTGCGCAGCCTGGGGCTGCCATGTCGACTTGGCAAGTGCACACACTTGCAAGTCCCTAAACCTTCCCTTTGCTACATGTTAGTCACCCCTAAGGTAGGCCCAAGGTACCCCTGTGGGCAGGGTGCGGTGTATGCGAAAGGTAGGACATGCCCGGGTGTGTGCGGCATGTCCTGATAGTGAATTACAGCCTAGTTCGTTTTTCACTATTGCAAGGCTACCTGTTCCCCCTAGGCCAGAACGGGCAGCTTTGATTATTACAGTTTATAATCCTAACTGACCCCGGGAACATGGTAGAAATTCGAGTTTAGTATGCCTGGACTCAGAATGATAAAATGCAGCTTTTAGTGAAGTTGGTTTTAACATTCTGTGTTTGAAAATACCACTTTTAGAAAGTGGGTATTTTCTTGTCTAACCATCCAAGCCTGCCTCTGCGAGGTTGTGTATTCCTTGTCTGGAGTGTGAGTGACAGGGGCTGGGGGATGCCAGGAGACAGGGTGAGTCAGCACAGGGCTGAATAGCAAGATCTACATGTAGATGGGTGGGAGGGGTCGCACCTGGGCCCTGAATAGGACAGTGCCTTCCCTCCACAATGCTGGCTCCACCTCCTGTGGTGCGTCTGATGTCCCTGGCCTACTCACTGAAAGAAGGGACGGAGACTTGTCAACAAAGTGCTCCAGAACTGGTTTGGACTAGGCAAAGGCCTCTCTGCCTTCAGAGAACAAAGGAATTTGGGATATAAATATTGGGGCCCTGACCCCATGAATTTAGATCTCGCTGGAATCAAGGAACCTGCCAAGACGAAGAGCTGGAAGAGCTGCCAGGAGGAGTACTGCCCCTTTGCTGTGTTGTTGCTTTGTTGGGTTGGCCTGCAGCTGCTGCTTCTGCCTTGGGCAGTGAAAGGACTGGACTGAACTTTCTACAAACTTGTGCTGAGTATCTCCAAGGGCCTGAAACCGAGCTGGCCTCCTGTTAAGAAGTCTCAGGGACTACAAAGACTTCACAAGCCTCTGGGTACCGCTTCTGGAACGCTGTTTCAGTTGCCACAGAGGAAGGGAACTGCAACCGACTCCGTCAACCGAATCCATCCCTGGCCGGTGACCTGTTTGCACCGCAGACCGCATCGCCCCGCTTCGCATCGCAACCCTGGTCTCACCGTGGGCGACGTCCGACGCCGCCAACATCGAGCCGCTGCTTGCACCGTGACCTGTGGGCACCGCAGTTCGCATCGCATCGCTTCACTGAACCAACCGGACCCGACAGACGCGGTCGCTGCAACTGGCTCAAGAGTCGAGACCGCACCGCTTTTGGGGCACCGCTCGCACGTCTGCGACGCACCGCTCCGACTCGCACCGCTGTCCGACGCCAGCTCCCGCACTCCGGCTTGGTCGCCTGCATCGCAACCTGTCAGCACCGCATCGAGCATCGTCTCACCCTGCATCGCACGCCTTGGACTCACCGACTCCGTCTGCACGACGCTCATCGAGCCGCTGCCTGCACCGCATCGAGGGACACCGCACCTTGCATCGCTCCGTCTTGCACCGCAACCGCGACGAACGCCGACCGGCTCGTACACTCCGTACCAGCCACAACGAGTCTGTAACCGAGTCTGTTTACGACTCTGCTGGCCCGTATCGACGCGGTCGGCTGGAACTGTTAGACTCCGTGGGTTTCAGCATCACGGTAGGCTCGGACGGAGCTACCGACTCGTACGAACTTTGTTTTTGAACTATTCTTGCAAAGAAGAAGTTACCGTATCAAGCATTCATTTTTAAAGTACAGTATTGTGGATTTTTGCCGTAATTGGTCTTGTCTTGAGTATATAAAATATTGGTTATTTTTCTAAACTGGTGTGGTGTCCGTTTGTAGTGCTTACACTGTATTACTGTTGGTTATGTGCAAATGCTTTACACACTGCCTCTGAATTAAGCCTGACTGCTCGTGCCAAGCTACCACGAGGGTGAGCAGGGGTTACTTCACGAGTGTAACACCCTTACCCTGACTAGGAAGAAGGGTCCCTACTTGGACAAAGGTGCAAGCCCTTGCCAACTAGAGATCCCATTTCTAACAATGACATTTTAAAACATGGTGAAAATTTTCATTTTATTCTTGTTACTTATAACATGTCTGCTTGCTACTTTTATAATATTCTGTGTAGTTGTTTAGATGTACTGAGAAACAGATTGTTCCTGTAGTAATAAATACATTTAACTTAAAAGTGTACATTCTTCTTAGTACAGTGTGTGTGTGATACTGTGAATAACAAAATAAGGTTTGTTACTGTTTCCACAGTGTCCCTTATCCCTTTATGGGATTGTTAGTAACCCAAAAGCAATGCTTCTATTTAAATTACAGATTGAATAGTGTTTTGCGGGGCTACCATGCCTTTCACATTCCTCTCTGGTGCATTGAACAAAGGTAGCCCGTGAAGCTGTTGGGTGAAAAAGCACACCTTGTAGAGTTACTACAAAGTTGTAATTTATGCAACAGTGGGTGCCCAATGTGGGGCTCGTAGCTTATGGTTACGCCTTGAATAATATCTCACTTTTCACACACATGTGAACAATCATTACATCATTACTGAAACATCTGTAGTAATCATGGTTATCCCCTAAGGGAGCACCTATCTCCGTAGGTTAGTCAAGCTTAACTCAAAAAAGGTTATTAGCCATTCTGTGGGTATTTGAATTCTTTGATTCCAACTTTCAATTCAATCCATTCATTATGGCGGCACCTATTGGGGTAGGGGTCAAATGCAGAGAAGCAGTCACTCAGCATCTCAAAGCTCAAGGTGTCCCAATTGGGCGGGGGCAGCTGCTTTTGTAATAGCTGCACATCCAGCATCTGCCTTTGAGATATTTTACTCATGGGTGGAGTTCGAGTCTATTGACGCTGCCTCAGGGCAGTTTCAAGAATACACAGCGGACCCGCTGGCACATTATAGGGCTTACCAAGATTTGGAAATCCATTTAAGTTACCAGGAAGACCAAAATTGGTTTGGTGGTCAGTTGCCACACACCCACATAGAAATGTTAATTTGGGGGCCTCTGAGCAATGATGGGGCTACGTGGCCAGTGTTGGCTGGCCACCCTAGCGTTCCTTGCCCTGACAACCTAACACAAGTGGTAGGGGTGTTAAATCATACAGTTGCCTTATACAGGAGACTCGTACAATTTGCATAACATACTCTGAGCTCCAGACCTCTTGTTGCAGCAGGGCCTGCAGCTCCTGCACAAATACAGACAATTAATCCTCAGATTATTAATGCTATCATGAGATAAGAACCCATGAAGCATGCTGAAATGGCTTTCTGGATTGCTCATAAGACCAACAAGCTAGAAGCAGTGTATCCATATACTACCCACAAAATAAACACAGAATTCTGACTATGTGTCTTCCTCTTGGAATGGTGCCTCCCGTAAAGGAGTGAAACACCTGGAAAAGCATCTTTGCATGCATTTACACCAGTACGCATGGTACTCCTTCATTATCAGTCCTCCCTGTTGTACTTATATAAGTACCAAAAGAGCAAAGAGCTACATCCGCTCTAGACTTAGGAAAGAAGTTCATGGGGAACTTCTCTACAATGTCCTCTATCATCCTAAGCAACATTAAGGGAGAGGCTTCAGTCCTGGTTATACATCAGAGACTGGAAGCAGTTCCAGTTCAAGTACATTTACGGGAACTAAGAAAAGATATTGCAGACGTTTATACCTCTGTAGTTAAAGAAACCCTGAGTACTCGAACCAGTGAGCCACACTTAAAACCTAAAATTGACACTGAGGTTTCTGTTAAAGATAAATCTGCAACGGAAGGAAAGAAAAAACACAAAGACACAATTCTCGGGAATCCGGCAGGGGTGGTTATAACTTAAGAGTCCATCAAAAAATGAAAAACCTGACCAGTATCAGTATTCTGATAGCCACTCTTCACATTCTTTTCGGGATACTAAAGGTAAAAGAACAGAAATGGGGAGCCGATCCAAGTGATGAACAAATGAGGTGTACAGTAGGAAAAGTGACGGAGGACGAGAGACTGACATCAGCATAAAGAGGGAGGAGGAAGGATTGACTCTAAAACCCAAGTAGATAATCAGAAAGTATTCAGACTTTCTAAAAAAAATACAGATTCAACTGCGAGTCCTCCTGCGAAACAGGACTTGAAGACAGCGCCACAGAAGTCATGATAGTACATCAGAAGCTTCTGAGGTGTCTGGATGCATATCTAACTGTTGACTTTATACAGCTCGAGACCCCAGGTCAACATTTAAAGCCTCCTCACAGGGTTTACAATCTAAAAACACAAATTGAAGGGGACAAGACATACATAACCAAAGCCATCTTCTAGACACAATTATCTGATGATTATGAGATCATCCTAGTGGAAGAAGACTGGCCTCCAGCCTTAACCCCTTCCGTGCGTGCGTCGGCCAACAGCCGTCACGAGCACTACCTCGGTAGTGCTGCACACGTCCGTTGGCCGACGCGGCCCCGCCCACTTGTTTAAACCGCCGCACCGCGGCGGAATTCTCACCGCGGTTAAGCGGTTAATTAGGAAAGCACTCTGGGGAGGAAGTCATAAGAGTAGTTTCTCTCCCATAGAACCTGAGGCTATCAGGGAAATTTATGTCAGTGAATGGGACGTGAGACAAGCTCCAAACTTACAAAGAAATCAAGCGGGTGGGACAAACACTCTAGTCCACATGTTATTCCCTTATACAGTGAACCACAACCACAAGCCCAATACTCCTTGAAACCAGAAGCAAAACGCGGTGTAAAAGCAATACTAGATCAGTTGCAGTATCAGGGCATAATAACATCTTGTCTTTCACCAATGAACACCCCTTTTTCCGTCTCAAAACCAGATGCCTTCTATAGAATAGTTTTAGGCTATAAGAATTTGAATTTGCACACACAAATATATCCAGTTCAAAATGCCCATAGCATGGGATCAATGACAAACCTGGTGCAGAAAAAATACAAAGCAGCCCATTGATATTTCCAATGGTTTCTTTAGTCAGAGCATAGCACCTTAAAATGAGTATCTAACCACCTTTAGTTTTGAAAGAGTGCAGTTTTCATTCTGACGTTTGGCCATGGGCTATAAGAACAGTCCTGGACTGTTTGCCGCATGAATTATGGAGATCTTAAACCAGATTCTTGGGAATTATCATACATTAATGATATCTACCTAACTAACGATGATTTAAATCTACACCTGACCAGGGCAGACCAAGTAGTGATCATATTAACATCAAATCATTACAAAATTAATTTAAAAAAATCAAAGATTGCCTACCTGATGGTGACTTTCTTAAGATATGAGTTATCCAGTGAGGGCAATGTTCTAGCTCCATGCTTCCTCCAGAAGTGTGCTACCTTGCAAGCACTCCACAAACTGAAATAGTTGCAATCCCTGCTGGGGTTTCTTAACTTTGGACTAACTTATTTGTATCACTATGCTGAGAGAGTGAAGCCCTTCTTTAACCTGATTTCTCCCATGTTTTCATCTAAACGGTGACTGAACAGGCATACCTATATCTTGCATGCTCTACAAGCAGACATGCTTGAGAATAAATATTTACAAGCTAGGGACAATAAAATCAACCTAGTCATCAGAGTCATACTCAATCACTATGATTATACCATGTGACCTACAATGAAGGACAAACAGTTCCAATAGTTTACAAGTCTCACTTGTATTTCCCAGCTGAAGCATGTTTTGCTTCCATCAAAACAAACCTGACGGCTGTGCAAACAGCTATCTTGAAAGAGCGTCCTTTGGCATAGGAAAAATATATCCCCATTGTTCCTCCTGTATCAGCTCTAGAGGCAGACACAAAACAAGCATACCCAATACCTTACACCCGAGATGGGTACAGTGGACCTCTTCTTTAATTGCAGCAGATGTAAAATTTCAGTATGAGCCCAATCTTTGTGCGCAAGCTTATCTCGAAAATGGACAGAATGTTCCTCCTACTGCAGCCACTTTATCCATTGAGTCTTACCAGAGAATCTTTCATACAGATGGCACTGCCCAACCTGCAGTAGGAATAAAATACAAATACTCTGCTGTTGGCCGACGCACGCACGGAAGGGGTTAAGGCTGGAGGCCAGTCTTCTTCCACTAGGATGATCTCATAATCATCAGATAATTGTGTCTAGAAGATGGCTTTGGTTATGTATGTCTTGTCCCCTTCAATTTGTGTTTTTAGATTGTGCGGCGGTACATGGTATAGTGAAGAATGGTGAATTTGTCCCACAACACGCTCACACTAAAATCTCAGGTGAAAGTCCTGCACAGCTTGTAGAATTACATGCACGGCTACTTGCATTACAAAAGGCTGACTCATCAGTTCCCACACTTATTTTGTCCGACTCAGCCTTCTGTGTGGAAGGCTACAATGTCGATTTGAAGTATTGGTGTTAGAAATTGGGTTGTTGGTTGAATAGGGTATGAGCCCAAGTTAGGCAGCAACCACAATCCTAGTCAGGGTAAGAAGCAGGCAAACCCCAAATTAACCTGTGCTCAACCTCTAGTAGCTTGACACAGAGCAGTCAGGCTTTACATATAGGCGATGTATAAATTATTTGTGCAACACTTCAAGCAGTAGAACAGTGAAGGCACCACACAAAAAGATTCCACTCCATGTTAGAAAAATAAAACAAGACCAAAGCGACAAAAATCCAAAAAAGTAGAACTTGAGATATGAATTTTTAAAGAATAAACTGCAAAATAGTGCTTAGAAGCAATAAACGCATATCTGGGATATCTGGTCACGCCAGAAAGGGACAAAGTCAAAAGTTCCGGCTGACAGCGATGAAGTGCGTGCCGGATACAGGGACCCAGTGAGGCTCACTGAAAAAAGTACCTTGCTCCCGGGTGAATCGACATTGAAGATGTGGGATGCAGCCGAAGCAATGCGTTGGTGTCAATTCTCGCAATAGGGGCAATGCGCCTGTCCTGATCTGTGCAGCAACAATAATGCTTTGGCTCCGATGAGTGCAATGATGCGATGCAGAGATTCAACATTGTCTTCAAGGATGCCGTCGATGGAGATGCGGAGACCTTGTGCAGTGGTGGCTCTGAAGGCGATGCATCGGGGCCAATCCACACAGTAGAGGCGATGCGCTGATTCTGATCATGCAATAGGAGCGATGTGGTGGTTCTGATCCACACAAAAGGAGCAATGCGTCGGTTCTGATCCATGCAACGTGGGTGATGCGCCGGTTCTGATCCATGTAACAGCGCTGATGTGCTGATTTGACAGATGAAGCACGTACCTTAGGCCTCACTTCCAAGGATCCATGACTCGGGTGACACCACTTGGCAGGGCAGACCCACAGAGGGCAGAGTCCAAGTGCAGAAGCAGTTAAGTTGGAAGTCTTTTACATCCCTGAGACTTCAGATCAGGAGGCCAGCCAGCTAGTCCTTGGAGTCATTCTGGGCTCAAGTGATACATATCCAGTCCTTTTCACCCCGGCAAGGGAACAGCAGGCAGCAGTGCAGCAAAGCAAGGCAGGAGTCCAGCAAAGCAGTAGTCCAGCAGAGTGGCAGTCCTTCAGCTGCACAGCAGTTCTTCTTCCTGACAGAATCTTCACAGGTTCAGAAGTGTACTGAAGTGGTGGTGTCAGAGTTCCAGTACTTATACCCAGTTGTGCCTTTGAAGTGGAGGAGACTTCAAAGGCAGGTCTTTGAAGTGCACAGAGATCTGCCCTTCCTACCCTGGCTCAAAACTCACTACAGGGGGAGATCCAGCCCTTTGTGTGGGGACAGGACACAGCCTAGTCAGGTGTAATTGAGGCAGGGTCCAGCTCCTCTTTTCCATCTTGCCAGGATGGCTCATCAACTCACACCTAAGCTCCCATTGTTTGTGGCTCTCTAGAGGGAATGCACAGGTGTCACCCTCCCCAGACATGTATCAGAGATAGGCAGCAGGCACCAAATGGCTAAAGTAAGAAAGAATGCACTTTCTAAAAGTGTCATTTCCAGAATTGCAATTTAAAATCCGACTTCACCATAAGTATGGATTTTAAATTCTGATTCCAGCAACACCAAACTTGAAAAGTATATCTCTTCACATTTGGGAGTTACACCTTTAAAATATAATACGTTAATCCCAATGTTATCCTATGGGAGAGATAGGCCTTGCAGTAGTGAAAATGAATGTGAGAGTTTTTCACTACCAGGACATGTAAAACTTAAAAGCAGCATCCTGGTTTTTAAATACTTTTACCCTGTCCTCTGGGTTGTTCAGGGCCTACCTTAGGGGTGACTTATGTGTATCAAAAAGGAAGGTTTGGGCCTGGCAAGACGTTTATCTTACCAGGTCAAAATGAACGTTTAAACTGCACACAAAGGCTCTGCAATGTCAGGCCTGAGCCATGGTCAGAGGGCTATTTAAGTGGGTGGCACAATAAGCGCTGCATGCCCACTAGTAGCATTTAATTTACAGGCCCTGGGCATGTGTAGGGCAGTTTATTAGGTTCTTATAAGTAAATTAAATATGCCAATTGGAGATGAGCCAATAACATGTTTAGGGGAGAGAGCAAAAGCACTTAAATACTGCTACATTGACAGTCTGAATTGCAGCTTTTGCCGTTAGGTCAGCTGCAGTTCCCTTTGTGCCTCACATGGACCAATGGAAGCTTGCCTTGTAAGACAGCTACCTTTCCTCAAAGTGGTTGTTCTTTATAGGTTTCCCCTTTGAATCCTTGAATCCATTCAATCGCCAATTGCTAGACCTGAAAGTCTTAGGGTCATCTTCCATCCCAACTTTTTGCCTAACTCCTTCACTTTTCAGGCCTTGACTTTGCTGACTTTAGTACTCTGTGCACTTTACCACTGCTAACCAGTGAAATGCCACAGAGAAATGCTAACATCTCAGCAGTTAGAAAAGATTTGCAGTGCCTAGTGTCAATTCAGATAATGGTCCTGCGTTCACCTCTATCATTTTCAGGGATTCAATGTCTGCTCCTAGAGTTTGTCTGCAATTCAGCAACCTGTTCAAAGCAGAATTGAACAGCATTGTAGAGAAGACCAATGGAATTATTAAACAAGCTTTGACTGCTAGGGTGCTAAGTTCAGGTCTTGGTTGGTACCATAACTTGTATGGAGTTAAGAGAGCATTAAATAACTTGCCTAGATGAGTATTGGGTGACGCGCTCCATACGAGGATCTCTTCGGAGTTCCTATGTATGTGCCTGGCTTAGATAATTCTGGGAAGGTGGCAAATGAAGATACATTTAACTTGGAGAAATATTTTAATGTATTATAGAGTATCCAAGAAGTCAGAGACCAGCTGTCTAAACAAACCACTCTCACGCCGCGACCTGTGAAGAGAAAGTTATCACTGCTGTTGATGGGTGGGTTCCCAAGGTTGGGGACCTAGTTTGGGAAAAAATCCATGACAAGCAAGCTTTTAAACCATCTTATAGACCACCCATCTGAAATTATGCCTCCTCTGCCTGGTTCAAGGGGAAACAGACAGGTGTCTATAAACCATGTTATTAAGCACTGTGTGGCCAGTCCTCTACAGCCGACCTCTGCCAACACCTAGAAGGATTCAGAACAGTGCCTCTGAGCCTCTCCTTACTCTGAATACCCTACTTCCTGAACAAAGCAGTAATATTTATAGATTGAGTTCCCAGCCAGGAATGTCAGACCTTAACACTCTATGCGGAACACATAGCGCAACAAATGCAGCTGATGCTGCCAATATGACAGTGGCTGTTGTCCAATGAAAATCCGTGGTTTACTCTGAAATTCCACCTGACGCTAAATCATTTGAACTGGTACCCTTTCAGGAGCCTCGAGTGACCAACAATTTTGAAAATGACTGGATAGTTCACAGGAGATTTTTCAACCCCTTCTACAGTCACTAATTGACAGATTGCTTCATACTTGTCAATGGTCTGGTGACAAGTATTTGATTCATCCATGGTCGTATGCTTGGATCATTTTTGTAACTTATCTTTTCATTATATGGATTTTAATGATCCTCGTCATTCTACTGCTACTGAATGGACACTATGTTCCTGCAAGGACAATTGCCTCCCCTCTGGTTCATGAACTACAGCCCCATTCCTCATTCCACAACACCCAAAGAGGTCTCTTTGCTCCGAACATTATAGCTTATCCTGTGCCCAAGGGCATAGCCTGAGAAAAGGTTCCATTTCAGATTATGGAACCCACTGAGACATTGCAGTTGCCTTATGTGATAAAAGTTTCAATAATACACTGTTCTATTTCAGATGATTGGGACATTGAGACCATTAAAAGAATGATGTCTGATTTACAGGCATATGTTACCTTGAATAACACAGATCCTTATTTGAATTCAGCAAATTACAAAGAAATGTGGGGCATATTATCAACAGGCAGCGATAATTATCGCTAAGCGCGCTTAGCGCGATTTTAAATATCGCCGGCTATTGCTGGATTACATCGCCGAGTTAGTGCTTTATCATCTTCGCTTAACTCCAAAGCGATAAAAAATCCAGCGATAACGGGGAAATGCCTGAATATCGCTGGAAATCCAGTGATAAAAAAGCAGTGATAGGGAAATTGTTGATAATAAGCCATGGTGGACTTATCCTGACAATCCACCTCCCATAGGATAATATAGCTAAGTCAGGAATTTTGCAGACGTTAGATTCCAGCATTAATGGGGGCTTAGCGCGATTTTAATTGTCGCTACGCGGGTCCGGGGCATCGTTGTAAATATCGCGATGCTGCGTTAGCGATGTATTCCCATGAAGTTATGTGAGGAACGCCTACTTTGCATCTCATTAGCGATGCGATGCTAGGCGTTAGTAAAACGGGTGCTAGCACAAGGAAACATGCGCTAAAGCCTGTTAGCGTGTCCTTGATAATACTGCGATGAAATTATCGCCGCTTTTAGGCCGAAAACTGCCGCTAAAGCAGCAATAATGGGCTTGATAATATGCCCCTTAATTGTTATGATCACCATGCACATAATTTCATACATAGGACTAGCCTTCCTAGAGAGATTCACAATTACACACAATGGGAACATTGTGAGTTGCCGCCTCCAGATAGTCATTCTAATTTCTTAAAGACATTTTTTTAATTCCAAAGTGCTGATAGATCAACCTTTCAGCCTTTTATTTCAAACAAAAGTCACAGCAGCTTCCAAAAATCTAATCACAACGAACAAGCTGATTTACTCCACTGAAATTAGTCAAAACCTGGGTATTCAAGGATATGATTTTTGAAAAGCAAATGTTGATGAAAAAATATTTGGGGAACCAAAGTTTGGCAGATCCAAGCTAAAGAAGCCGTATTTGCAAGCCTGTATATTGGCATTTCAAATGAATATGTCTGAACTGAACATAAAGAATGTGACACAAACCTATAATTCAACTCTATTTTCTGTTGAAGTTTTAGCCTTATGATTCTAGCACCTGTATGCAGTATTTCCTTTCCTACACTCCTGGACCCAAAATTAATCATCCTGATCCACGGTAAAGTACACAAACTCCTGTAGTAGTTAGCACATATAGTGTAGGTAAGCTATGCCATCAATGTTTGGAACACTCTAGCCTTTAAGTGGTGAAAGAACACTTTTCCTCAATCAATTAAAACATGGATTTTTCTGATTTTCTTCTGGGATTGCATCCTAAAAGAAATAAAAGAGTCATTGTAACAGGAATATATGCAATTTATAATTAATTAAATAAATATTCAGAGAAAGAAGCTGCAGAAAGAATTAGGGAAATAGATCAAGAAAACATGCAAATGGTTTTTAAAGTTATTGACAATGGAATGCAACATTTTCTAAAAGAGAGTACTCTTTAATCCCATTTTGTCTTCAGGCCTAGACCTCCTGAAAGGAGATTTGAATTTATTGCAACATGGGCAGGCTCAGTTAAGAGCAATCATACAATTAAACTTATGATTTGATATTACTCAGGATTCACCAGCATCACAAACATTGGCAACATATTAGCCTCAGAGCATATTGCCAAACCTGCTGAACATGCTGATAGCGCCCCCTGCTGGGAATTTAAATGTTATAATTCTGAATCATATTGGATCAGCAACAATCTCAGAATATGACAGCATGCTTAACAACTAACAAGACCATAATGTTGTATTTAAACAAATATAACATTGACGAAAATGACAACTCTTACATTGCATGTCATGGCAAAACATTTGAGCTACTGTTTCGAAGAGAAAATACCTTCACTGTCAAATACGTTTTACAATTCACAACTTCACAAATTCAATTGATGGTTAACAGAGCATTTCTTCTTTCAGTACTGGTAAAAACATGCTTTCACAATGACAGTGTTCCTTTCAGAACATTATTCAGCACACATGGCAGACTCACTTTGCAGGCCCATCCTTGATGCAAAGATATGTCAATGAATCCTCCCCAGCACCTTTAAATAAAGATTGTAAAAGCAGGCCCCTGTCAGAAAACAGTTAATTACACTGTCCCACACTGGACTTTATTTTCACATTTTCAATCTTTTTAACCCCGCTCTATGTTGTCAATGTACTATGAAAGAAAAGAACATTTTAAATTACATATTTTCATTCTCTTACAATGCTGCTTACCTTTTAAAATGTAATTTATTGTAATGCAAATTGTTGTAGGAAACACAAATTAAATATCAGCACATTATTTAGTCTATTCATCTTTCTATTTTAAATATTAGCACTTTATGTATTTCCCAATTTAAAAAAATACACATTTCTCACAACATTGACCGGCATACCTGGAGTTTCAGGCTAACAATGAAAACTAAAACTGAAATTGAGGATAACCCTTAAATGGGCCAATGTTTCTTAAGGAGTACTGAAATCACATCTAATATGGTCCTACATTGGGTCATTATATTGTCCTTGCGGTTTATGATGGCACCAGATCTCCTTGATGGTGATGTGGGACCATATGACACAATTACCCTTTAAGGATACCCTATGTATCTGAGTGAGAAACAGAAAGGATACTGAATGAGTAACTGTAATGAGTCCTATATTGCTATTGAGGGCATGAGGTGGCACCAAAACCATGAGGACAAACGCCATGGACGGATTTACGATGCTAAATTGCACCAAACCAGCATAAGGTTAACTTTAATTTTTTTCCAGACAACATAAGACCCTTGGCGGCTTCTCTGCTATGGCGGACTACAGTCACACTTTATCTGTATCTAGAGTAAGCCTCTGTTTTAGTAGGCCAGGGTCAAGTTTGAATTACCCTGATGTAATTCATGTAATTTTGGGAATTTAGTTTAACCCTTCTTACGTGAAAATCCTGAAGTTACACCACATTGCATGTATAGCGTGGGAACGAGAATGGCCAGAAAGCAAGTGGCTCTTGTTTGAGGCACTTGTGTAATTATGTGTTATTTCACATACCTTTCCCAAAACGTAACATGATTACATAAAAGCAAATGAAAACAATTTTGCATGCACCATACAAGCCCATTAAACCGCAGGTGCATCACTTTTTTTGATGCACCAGTGACGCAGAGTGCAGACCCATATCTACGAAAACATGCAAAGCCACTCTGCATGGCTTTTCATGGCCTCGTAGGTATGGAGTAAGGCAAAGCTGAGCAAATCGCTGCATTGCCTTACTCTGCATTAAAGAGGCATCCCATGGGCGTTGCGGTGGGAGTTCCCAAGCAACACCCATGGAGTTTGACGCATTCCCAGATTTACAAGGACTTGTAAACCTGGGACTGAGTCTAAAGCCTACGCCTTCCCAGGGGGGGAGTAAGGAGGAGCAATAACTTTATGCACAAAAACAATCATTCCTATAATGCAGACAACCTTCCACCATGCTGCAAGGGTGCCTGCTTTGGTGCACTTGCTGCGCTGCCCTGCGTCAAAAACTAGTAAATAAGCACCATAGTTTTTAGCTCAATGCTCATTATTTTTTCACATCTGCCACACTGTTCCACCCGCATTTATTGATTTTATTCTGCACCACACAGCTGGAATACACGCATTTTAAAAGTAAAAAGAATTCCTATTGAACATATTGGACATTTTATACACAATGGTGAAAGTTTTAGTACAACTTCTCCTGGTGTGGTAATATGGAACTTGTGACTGCAATAAATAATATTAGTGAATCCCTCGGGACTATCTTTCCCATTCTGCATCTCAATGATTTTCACAACTTGCACGAAGAAAAGGTTACACAGAGCAAATGATAAATAGGACTATTGTGAATAAAAAACAAATCATTGAATGTAAATATTAATAAATAAACCTCTCCTGCTAAAATGAAGCAGTGATATTTTGTTACAAACTCGAAGATGAGAATATGCACCTACTGATGGCTTGAGTTCCAATATTTTAGTTAATTACCGTGCCTTGTGAATGAAATAGCAACACAAAGCCAAACAATTAACAACCACATCATTAGGAGGCCCAAAAGAGAGCTTGCATGAGCAGATTGATTTGCATTAGAGTGTTTTGATGGTGTAGGTAATTAGCGGAGGATGCCTTTCTCTATTTAGAGGTCTCACAAGCATTATGAAGTCCATAACAAACACTTTTAAAGAACATTAAATATTTTGAATGAATAACAGGACGTTTCAGCTAACCTTTTTCACTTACACCACGGTGATATAGATGACAACACATACAATGCTGTCCCATAGAAACAATCCTTTACTGGGTAATGGTAAATTAGCATTCACACACAGTAAACTTAAACTGGGGTTAATAAGCCCTACTCTTTCAATTACATCTGCTTATGCCTTCATGTTTTATTCATAAAAATGAAACGGAGCGTGTCTTGGAGGGTAGATTTTGTTTTGTTAGTTCGACAATATTTGTTGTACAATTCAAGGCACACCATCAGCGCAACAAAGTGCTACATGGCAGACTCCGTGAAAATATGATGCTACCTATGTGTTACTGTGCCGATGACTAGGGCATAGGCATGCATCAGTAGCCCAAGATAGTAGCCTAAAAGGAGACCAGGAAATCAACAATTACGTTTTAAGACTAACAGGGTAGAGAAAAGTCACAACATGGTAGTGAAATCTCTAGAGAGAATTTGGAAATCCAAAACAGATGCTCACTTGTTTCCGTTTCAGTGCCATTTAACAACCACAGCTCAGTAGAGCTTGTTGGCCATACTGAGCGAAACATTAATGCTTTTGTCGTTTGATCTACAATCTGTTACTAATTGACTGCCATGGAGCTTGGACATTAGACATCATGTAGCATACTGTTAATGGGTCATTTGCTGTGTTGGCCGAAGCTCTGTGCCTGATCTCATTTGATAAGAGGTATATTCTGGTGAACTATACTGTCACATCCAACACGGGGAGTGAGAGGGAAACAAGCTATACTAACCTCCCCAACTATACCCATAGTACAAGCAGGTATAGTCTACCTAGAGTTTGTTCCCAATCAAATGAATATTTTTCGTATCTACAATTAGGTATTCTCCTATTTCAATAGAATATAGGGGCATATTAGCAAGACCCACGTTAAAATTATCGCCGTTTTAGCGGCAGGAAACTGCCGCTAAAACGGCGATAATAAGCTTGCTAATATGCGTTATGGAATTCCAATAGAAGCCCAGGTTAGATGTCCTGCACATCTAACCTGGGCTTCTATTGTAATTCTATAACGCATATTAGCAAGCCCATTATCGCCGTTTTAGCGGCAGTTTCCTGCCGCTAAAGCGGCGATAATCTTAACGTGGGTCTTGCTAATATGCCCCATAAGGCATATTAACAACCAGGTGATAGTCAATTATCGCCGCTTTAGCGTCCGTTTTCGGACGGAAGCGGCGATAATTCTATCGCCTAATCAGCAAGGTCACGCTATCGCGTGAATCCCTGCACTATCGCCCTTTCCCCCAACGCCCATCCTGCATCTCTAATGAGATGCAAGGTGGGCGTTACTGGGCGTACCCCAGATGGGCTACGTTGTAAATATCGCCGATGTGCACATCGCGATATTTACAAGGCAGCCCACAGGATATAGCAGACGTTAGATTTTGGCGAAAACGGCCGTTTTCGCCAAAATCTAACTTCTGCTATTATCCCGACTTAGCCATCCCTAACATAGGGGGTGGATTGTGCTGATACGACCACAGGGTCGTATCAGCAAGGTTATCGCCGTTTTGCAGGGAACATCGCTGGAAAACCAGCGATGTTCCTGCAAAACGGCGATAACCTCGCTATCTCTGGAATTTTTATCGCCCTGGAGAAGCGTGTTGTTAATAACGCGCTACCAGGGCGATAATTTCCGGAGATAGCCAGCGATAAGAAATCTATCGCTAAACACGGCCAGCGATAATTATCGCTGGCCGTTGATAATATGCCCCATAGTTTTTATATGCGCCCTCTACTCTTCTTTATCACGTGGACCCAACTTTTAGGAGATAGATATTTTGCTTTAAGGCTCCAAAGGTATGTTTGTACCAATATGCTAGCCTATAATACAGAGTAGATGTCACTACATCACTCTCTCTCCTCTACTTCAAGAGCATAACTTCCTGGTGATTAGTGATGTCATCACATCTTCTGTCTAGATGCAGACATAATTGACATCCTTAGGCATCCTGTATGCTGATTTTAATCTCATAAGGGGCACCAGCAATACCTGTTGTTTCTGGTTACCCAATAGATAAGGTTTGCATTCAGGATTTTCCCCTCCCCCGTGACCAACAAGCCCATATAATAGTTTCCAAAGGTAGTCGAACCAATTCAAGCAGCATTTTGTGGAGGAGTCCCTGTGATGAAGCACGCGATAAACTGAGGGTGAGGCTTGCAGTCCATAAATATAATCATTTAATTGAAAACATCTAGAACTGCAACTTCACTATTCTTTTCTTAAATCAAGTGAGGTTATACCTGATTGTGATTCGAACTCTACTAACACACTACTAGATTGTTCCACCAAGCTCATCCAAAAGCGGGCAAAAATGAGAAAATGACTAATAAAGTTTGCAAGAGCATTGCTTCTGGCACGGCAAAACTATTCCACAGAGTGTTTAAAGGGTCCAAATTGTTTCACATTTCAGGAGAAAAAGGTTTAGTATACAGATGTTCACCCCATGATATATGTCATGTGCATCCATACTTATTCTATTGACAGTCTAGTAAAAAAAATGCTCCCATGTCAAGTCCCCGGGACATTAATAACTCCATACAACGTATTATTTTCAGCCCCATGGTACCTTCGGTTTGTAGAAGCACAAATGCAGATACGCTATGGCTATGCCTCATCTTGGCTCACTCTACACAGTAACCTGAAACTGAAGAGGATGTCAGTTACCAGTGTTTAAGCTAGGACAGGGTTACCTCAGTGATTTAGCCCATGACATTATGTTCATAGATATATATATTTATGCTGTTATCTGCACATCGAGTTACTACTGAATACAAAGATTTAAAAAGTGTTCAATACCCCTACACACCTATGATGCATTAGGAGCACGTGTTATGTAAACACACCCATTAGCTGAACACAGGCTGCACAAATTTAGGTAGAGAAGTAATATAGTAGTTACCCGACAATATGTAAACTATAAAACAAACTAACACACTGGTTGGATGATGTCATCAATTATGTCATTTAAGATGTCATCAGTGATGTCATAAATTATGTCATAGAACAGGTCATGAGCGATGTAATATGTGAGGTCATGAATAGTGCATGGGGGGTGCAAGTGATAGTTAGCTCTACTAACTATAACTGGTGAATTTCTGCGTATGTTTTAGTTCAAAACGTTAATCTTACCAATGACATCTTCACCTAACTATAACGTTACTTCAATGTTTGGTTTTTTGTGAATTAATAGGGTTTTTTTATGTAAATAAATATTTTATTACAATAAGTATAGCCAACCCTCCACGGCACACGGCCTTAGGCCATGCACTGCAGCAGACCCCCACAGGCAGCCATCCCCAAACTGCACATGGCCTTTGAACGTGCACAGCTGGATTTTGGCATCAGGGCCTGGCCTGTTGCCAGGTCCTGTGGCCAACCCACCTGAAGCCAACACCATTGCTTACTACTAACATGGAAAGGCAGGGCCAAATGGGCAGAACTTGTAGGTGATTTGGCTCCTTTGCATGCTCAGCAGCAATTAAAAGGGGGAACAGTGGACTTTGCCTTCAGACCAACAGACAATAAGAAAGAACCTATTTCTCTTGGACAGTCATTACAGAAGAGATGGTGCTCCAATAAATCAATGATACATTCACCTTAATCAAGGATTTCAGATCATTTCTCAATGTGCAATTGTAGAGAAAACACACTGTCCATCAGCCTGAAAAATGGCGGAAACACCATTGCATACTACTAACGTGGAAAGGGAAGGGGCAAATGGGCAGAACTTGTAGGTGATTTGGCGCCTTGTTTTTTTAAAAGGGAGGGAGCCTTTAAAAGGCCCTGGGGACTCCATCCCCAGGGCCTGAGCTTAATATAGATGAGTGCTGTGGCCATGTGTTCATGGCCATGGAGGAAGCCCCAGGGCCCCTGCAGCCCAGTTGGCTCCTCGCATACTGCGGATGTCAGTACTGCTCCCGCCTAGGGGTAACAGCTATTTATGCTCCACCCTCCAGGTGGGAGCAATATCTTGATCTGTTTCCCTGTCCGCATCAGTGCAGGTAGGGAAACAGATCTCAAGTCTGCTCCCAGCCGGTGGGAGTATTTTTAAAGCTCCCGCACACTGGAAGCAGACTTTGTGTTTGCTCCAGTTTGGCAGGAGTTTCAGAAATACTCCCACAAGGCGGAAGCAAAGACAAGTTTTTCTGCCTGTGCGGGCAGGGAAACTGCTGTGTTCTGGGGGTGTGCGCCTTGGGACATGGCAAGTGAGCCGGCCCGGATTTGTGCTCCGAGGGTCATTAATGACTTAAGCAGGGGGTGTGGTTGGCCCCTCCCGTTTTGTGCATAGTTTGACCTTGGGTGTAGGCTCTCCGGGGGCTATAATGGCTGGAGGAGCTGGGCCGCATGCCCCCTCCCCTTGAGTAAACAATGTGGCCCCAGGTCGCCATTTTGGGTGTTTTTTCTGATCCCACAGGAGTCCCATGGGATCGCAGTAAAATTGCAGATTTTATTTCCATTTTTGGCCCTGAAGTGGTCCCTTTGGGTCCCCCTTGAGGGTTATGGGGCAGGGCATCCCTACCCTGACCCTTATGTTATTTATTTATTTATTTTTTCTACTTCAGGACAGGAGACTAAGGGGGTCATTACGATGGCGGGTGGACTTGAGTCCGCCCACCATCGAGGTGGTGATTGGGACCGCCCGCCTGTATGGCGGCGGTCCCACACGTGAAATTACGATGCGACCGCCACTGTGGCGGTCGCATCTTGCATGTTTACAATTGCGGCGGGTGCTGCTGGCTGCAGCACCCGCCGCATTCTGCAGCACACATAGAAAGAGGAAAAAGCCTCTTGTGATTGTTTTTGTGCAGGAAGGTTTCTCATCCTGCACAAAAATAATCATCCCCGCAACGCTGGCACCCTTGCACCATGGTGCAAAGGTGCCTGCGTTGGCTCACAGCAGCCCATTGTGCGCGAGTGCTGGGGGAAAGGACAGGATTGCGCCATATCAAATAGACACGGCGCATTCCTGCCCTTTTCTTTTGCCGTAGGACAGCGCAGCAGCCAGGCCTGCTGCGCTGCCCTATGGCAAAAAACCTATAAATGAGGCCCGAAGTCTTTTATCTCCAGCTGCTCATTGGCACTGCCAACACCCAACAGGTGACCTAGAACATTTACTATTTTACTGTAAACACATTAACACTTTCTGGCAAGCTATTCAAACCACACCATCAAATATGCTCAACTCACAAATCTCCTTATCACACCCTATAGTCTCTCTAGGTACACATGCAACATCAGGCTTGGACACACTAACTTCACTATCCACTTGGGACTGTTTCCTTGTTGATATCTTGCTTGCACTTGACATTAAAACAGTTCTTGCTAATTGTAAACATTACAGCAACATTTCATACCATACATGGCGGATCTTGGTATGCTTCACCAGAAGTGCGGACAACTGCCTACACAACCAAACTTTTAGCAAAAAGTCATCTTGCCTCTTATGTTCCATAGTGGACATATACATACAAAAGATCAACCTGCCTTGAATCACATCAGGAGACTCTTTCGTATAACATCACTGAACAGTGCTAATCTCCCTATACTCCCCATCCTCTTTTTTCAGTCTCTATCTTATCCCCTCCTCCTTCTCTCTCTCATTCTCTACACACATGTACCTTTTTGAGTGACACAACAAGAATATGCTCCAGCTGCTTATTGGTTTTTGACTAAGAAATGTGCTTCTCTTATAGTCAAATGCAAAATATTGTTATATTCCTGACTGTCTTCAACTACAATGTAACCTCTCTGTTTCGCAATTACATGTTGTATATTATATAAAAAGCAATACAATTGTTTTGAGATCAAAATTTATATTATCTTCATTATACATGTATACCCTTTCTATGTGGTCAGGTATCTATATATTTATTACCTTACTCATACTGTAGAAGAAAAAAGAAAAGAAAAAAAACTTCACTCCCTCCAATGCACTACTCTGTCTCACACTGTATATCTCTCAATATATCCTCTACCTCCACTATCTGGCTTATCCCAAAGCTCATTCTACTACCATGATATCCAAAATAACCCTGTCTAGATTCTTCCCTCCTCTATCCCTCCTGACTCACGCTAAACCTCATTTCACTAGTGTGATCTCCCAAACAATCGTTTCTAAATTCTTCCCTCATGTAGCCCTCCTTTGACACATCCCAAACCCATTTGACTACTATAATCTCAATCCTTTTCTAGAGACTCTTCCCTCCTCCATCTCTCCTCTTACTACTATGGTCTCCCAAATAACCCTTTCTAGACTCTTACCTGTTCTATCCCTTGATTATCCTATGCAATCCAACTAACAGACTCATATGTCCACCACTCAAATTTCTTTTTTTTAAACTTTATTTACCAGTTTCTCAAGTGTAACATTGAGTATGTTAATAGACATTGCTTATTACAGAATACCGTTTGGAGAATAGACATCAATAAAGTACATCACCACTATCAGACATGTTTGACAACCATTGCAAATTGTGATAAATAACAGCAGTTCTCCTCCGACCTACCAACCCGCCCAATTGAGCGCATCTTACAGACTGCGTCGGGTCCTGCAAAGTAGCTTCTTAACACAAGAATGTCATTAATTGGTGGATTAATCGAACATAGTGCACATATCGTGATCAGCCCACTCCCGTTTGGACAATCCCATGTTCCTGTTGTGAGGTATTTAAGGACTGTGAGGCAGCTACATAGTTAGGTCTCGCGCCTAGCGTTGCAGTGCGCAGCCCTGCTCGCGCAGCGCGAGACCTCTAGAAAGGGCTTCTGAAAACGACCCACACGCTCGTGCGTGTGCTTTTGTTTTCAGAAGCCCACATTGGTTGTAGCGTGCGTTTTTTTAAAAAAAACGGCACGCGATTGGGCAAAGGCGGGCGCATGTCCCGCCTTTGCTCCTCCCATTCCCGACGGTGGCCAGAACGCGCAGCAGCGCGCGTTCGCCTCGCTGCCGCGCTCCCTCCCCCCCGCTCCTCTGTGGTGCGTGCGCACCACTGGTTGTCCATGCAAGTCCTTTTCACTTTCGCATTTAAAACAAAGCTTGAGGTGTAATTAAAAGGGACATTTTACAAGTAAATCTACAAACATCCAGAGCTCCTGGCTGTGTTTTTTAAAGCGGGCACAAAGACGTCACGTCCGGTTTTAAAACGCCCTCTTACCCAAATCCTTCCATTTGCTGCACACTTCTAGCGCTTAAAAACCTTATGAATGTTCTTGTGAGGAGAATGAAACGGGCGCCCTTTCCTTGGGACGCCTTCGTAAAACCTCCACCCCCTCTCCATGTGGAGCAGAGCATGTAATTACATTTTAGAGTAGGGTAAAGAACGGGCTTCTACAAAATTGTCCCTGAATTGTAAGGTTCCCCTTGTCGAAGCCGCTGTTCTTTAATACTTAGAAAACCTGCAGCGAAATGGGGTGAGAGCGGGGGAGTATTCATCTCAGTGAAGAGACGAAATAATCCGAACTGTCTGACGACGTCTTGTAAGAGCTGTGGTGGAAGAAGGATGAATAAATGTCTGGAGACTATAAGACGTGCTTCCTTCACATACCGGGAGTCGAACCGCTAAACCATATGGGCATGTGCACAGCTCTGTGTACATGCAAAGGCCTCTCGCCTGTTAGCGCCTTCTTCAGCCTTCAGTGAGCTACCCATTCCTGCACTAGGAGGAGAAGGAAAGGCATGAACTAAGGGGACAAACTTCACTCTAATATGGAACTCGATCGTTCCTTCTTCCCAATCTGGTCTCTGCTCGTCATGCTTCACAACATAGAAGGTCTCAGGCTATTTCTGAAGGTGATAGAGGAACATTCAACGTGAAAACAGACAGCATTGCACATCACGCAGTCAACATCACTGCAGCAGTGCACCGGGTGAACTTCACTGCAGTGGTCTGCAGTGTGACTCTTACAGCAGCACTACACATTCACTCTAACTGCAGATCTCTACATGGTGACACGGTGCAGCTCTGCACTGACTGTCGCTGTGGCAATGTACGTGGTGACAGAGCAGCACTGCATAATCAGTGCAGCACTGTACATTGACCCTCACTGCAGAACTCTACATGATGACAGAGTGCAGCTCTGCACTGACTGTTGCTGTGGCAATGTACGTGGTGACAGAGCAGCACTGCATAATCAGTGCAGCACTGTACATTGACCCTCACTGCAGAACTCTACATGATGACAGAGTGCAGCTCTGCACAGACTGACTGTCACTGTGGCAATGTACGTGGTGACACCGAGGCACTACATAACGTGACATTCACTGCAGCACTGCAGAGTGTGGCTTCACTGCATCGTTAGAGAGTTGTCCTCGCTGAGGCTTTACACAGAGAGAGCTTCACTGTTATAGCTCATTGAGAGAACCTCATACCAGCACTGCACTGAGGCACTCACTGCAGAACTGCACTGACCCTCGTTACTGCAAAGCACACGGGCCTCAATGCAACACTACAAAAGCCTACTGCACAACTTTAGAGCATGACCCTCACTGCAGGGCTGCACAGAGTCCCTGCAAACAGCAGTATACCAAGACACCCTCATGGCAGCACTGCACAGACTGACGGCCATTGTTACTGCATTGGAGAAACCTCACTGCAGAACTGTAGAGCCTGACCCTCACTGCAGGGCTGCACAGTATCCCTCCACACAACAGTATACCAAGACACCCTCATGGCAGCACTGCACAGACTGACGGCCATTGTTACTGCATTGGAGAGACCTCACTGCAGAACTGTAGAGCCTGACCCTCACTGCAGGGCTGCACAGTGTCCCTCCAAACAGCAGTATACCAAGACACCCTCATGGCAGCACTGCACAGACTGACGGCCATTGTTACTGCATTGGAGAAACCTCACTGCAGAACTGTAGAGCCTGACCCTCACTGCAGGGCTGCACAGTGTCCCTCCACACAACAGTATATCAAGACACCCTCATGGCAGCACTGCACAGACTGACGGCCATTGTTACTGCATTGGAGAGACCTCACTGCAGAACTGTAGAGCCTGACCCTCACTGCAGGGCTTCACAGTGTCCCTCCACACAACAGTATACCAATGTTATGTTAGGCGGATTTATAAAGCGCATGGCTGCCCCAACATCGGGGCGTCCCAGCGCTAGCAGACGGGGGGCTAGGAAGGATGAACTCATAGCAGCACTGCGAAAGAATGACCGTCATGACAACACTGCACAACGCTGCACCAAGATAGATAATCACTACATTAGTGCAGTCACAGTCACTGTTGACTTGCGACGAGTGAGCAGTGTGCACCTGTTTACAACACTGCACAGAACGACTCTCATTAGAGCACTGCACGCTGTGGCTTTCTCTGCAACACTGCATATTGGCCCGCACTGCAGGAATGCAGACTGTGAATCATGTCTGTACTCATTCCAGCGCTGCGAAGAACGAGCTTCTCCAAGAATCACACACACCGGCCCTCTCTGTCGCGCTGCACAGTGCCTCTCATTACAGCACTGCATAGTGACCCTCTCTGTAGCACTGTACAGTGCCCGTGACAGGAGTGCTGTCTATGATGATCCTCCTTTATCTATTGCACCGCTCGAATATCCCTAAAAGGGAATAATGAAGATGTTGTTTTTCATTTTTCGCCCCGAGCGGTGTAAAAATTAATGTGTTAATTGTGCTTGAGAGGTTTGCAAACCAACCGGAAGTAAAAATAAATAGCAAAATATCCAGTGAATCCGACGTCGAACCGTGGACCTGATGGCAAGTAGCTCAGAGGGGCTGGGCCCATGCTGCAGCAGTAGTGTCTAAACCCTAATCCTCACCACCCAGAAGTGAACTGTAGCCCACCCACAACTTCACTGACATGGACGACTGAAACTACTATGAAACTGCTGTGTGCTAACATACTCAGCTGGCTCGTTGGTCTAGGGGTATGATTCTCGCTTTGGGTGCGAGAGGTCCCGGGTTCAAATCCTGGACGAGCCCTCTTTTGTCACTCTATTTTTTTTTAATTTGCCACTTTTATATTCTTTTATTACACGGTTTCATTTTCCACTTTTAAATTGATTGCCGTAGAAATATTCTGTAAATGTTTTCAAAATAAAATGGGGCTAGTCTGGGATTTGAACCCAGGACCTCTCACACCCTAAGCAAGAATCATACCCCTAGACCAACAAGCCGATGAGTAAAATTTATACACAGCTATCCATGTATTTCGAACAGCTCCAGAATTGTGGCACTGTCTTTTATTTTTGATTTTTCTGGATTCACCCGCGCCTTGGAAGTCAAACTAAAAGACCTGCTTTAAAGAGAGAGGCCCTGGTTTAAAAAAATGTCTGCTTCTTGTATTCAACATTGGGAAGTGGAAGGAAACAGTCATCGCATGAATCTACAGATTATTCTAGGAGATAGTCTCTTACTGTGTCCGTACAGATAAAGGGTGAACTGTAGCCCAACCCACAAGTTCACTGATTCACTTATTTGTGCAAAGGTGCACGAGAGTGTCTCGGTACTGGGGTGTTCGTTTATTGGTGGAAGTGTGAAATCGTGCAAGGAGACCAGTGTGTGTCTGCACTCGTCACAAGTCAACAGCCAGAACACTAGGGGTGCAGCTTCAGGGACCCTAGTGATCCCGGGCCCTAATCTGTCTCTCTAGTGGTACCCAGCTTCAGGGACCCATCATGCCGTGCAAGTGGTCGGCTGATGGTGAAAATATTCCAGTGCATGACGCCAAGCATTTGCAATGCAATAGGTCTCGCATTATTAAAGTTTGAGCTATTGGTGTTGCATTATTTAGCAATGCCAATAGCTCAAACTCTAATAATGCGAGACCTATTGCATTGTAAATGCTTGTTTTTTAGAGGACCCCAAATGTCCTTAGGACGGGACGCCCTGGGTAAGGTGCTGCAGTACAATTCGCTATTTGTATTACAATATGTAAGGCTATTTAACCAACTCTGTAAGGTTGGGGCAGTTTTTTCCCCACTTAAGTGCAATCTCTCTCTTTGCCAACAATAACCCCAAGGCAATAAATTTGCGGATCCCCTTTGGAAAGTTAACCACATAACCCATCAATGCGACCTCCGCTGTGGGTGTAATTTCCATCTCCACCATGTTTCCCAATGTTCGAAATATTTCTGCCCAGTATGTTTTGATTTTACCGCAATTCCATGTGAGGTGCTCAAAATCTGTGTGCGGGGACCCGCATTTCAAACAAAAGTGGGGTCTGGTCGGGTCTATCTTATGAATTTTCTCTGGAGTAACATAGAGTCTACGTAAAAATTTAAAGTGTATCAGTTTGTGCCGGCTGTTTAAGGAGATTTCCTTTGTTTGCATACAGCACACAGTCCATTGGTCATCTAGGATCGGGTGTCCCAGATCAACCTCCTATTTCTCCCGAATTTTGGTATCATCCATTGGGATGATGTCTGCACATGCTCTGTATAGTTTGGAAGTGAGATGTTCTCCCCCTTTGCAGTCGATAACTATGGAGAGTGGTGCAAATGGTTCAGGCTCCAGTGGGAATCCCGGTAGTAGCGGCCTCATCGCTGAACGTACCCTATTAAGAATGAACTGGTCCATGAACGTTGCCTCATTGAATTTCTCTTCCTCTGATATAGAGAAAACCTGCCCACCAGTGAACAAGTCCCCGAATTTACCTATGTCGTATTTGTAGAGCGTTTTTTGCACCAGTTTTTCACCGGTGATTGGGATCCAGTTTTTATTAATTATCGGGAGTCCGGAAGAATATAGTATGGGGGCCTTCATAATTCTAATCAGTTTTTTCCAGGCCTAGCTGGTGGTTGAAACTGTTTGTATGTCAGTAGGGTCTCGGGGGAAACCCGGAGGCAGGACCGTGTTTAGGGAGCCAGGAAGGACTAAGTCAGCCTCCGGTCGTAGGTATGGGATTCTGGCGTCAGGATGGAACCAAGAATGTGCGTAGCTGCACTGTGCGACTAAATAATATAACTGAAAGTTGGGTGCCCCAAATCCGCCTCTACCGTAAGGCAGTGTCATAACCTCCCAACGTGCCCTAGGTCTCTTGCCACCCCAGGTGAGCCTAATGAGGTGAGTGCGTAATGTCAAGAAGAAACTGTTAGGGAGCGGTATAGGAATGTTGTTAAACAGATAAAGAAATTTGGGGAGGATAACCATTTTGATTAAAGCAACACGGCCAGCAATCGAAAGGGGGAGTCGTAACCATTTTTCAACCTGTGTCTCAAGTTTATGCACCGCCTGGCCATAATTTAGTCGGATTATTTGGGCAGTATCCAAGTGTATATGTATTCCTAGATATTTTGTCGAGTCATCGCACCACTCCAGGGGAAACTCGCAATTCCAGTGTGTAGTGCTTGTGGTGAGAGGAAATATAACTGATGTGTGCCAATGTATCCCCTAACCCGAAAAGCGCCCAAACCTAATAATTTCCCTTATCAAGGGTTCAAGGTTTGCCTACGGTCCCGAACGTACAGAATGACATTGTCCGCATATAAAGAAACCAGTAGTGGACCTGTGTGAAACTGGAGCCTTCTCTGCAGATGCCGCTCCTGAAAATGCCTGACGATGGGGTCCATTGCCAGAATAAACAGAAGCGGTGATAACGGACAGCCCTGCCTGGTACCTCTCGAGAGGGAGAAGGAGCAAGATACGGTGCCATTTAGGGAGATCCTGGCCGTCGGGCCACGATACAAGAGAGCAGTAAGATTAATGAATCCCATGGGCATTCCCATCCTGCGCATAACAGAAAGAAAAAAGGGCCACTCCAGGGAATCAAAGGCCTTCTCAGTGTCTAGGAGAATTGCCGCAGCTGGGATCTCAGGATTAATTCTGTGCAATACAGCGAACAGTGGTCTTAAATTCAGGGAGGTGGACCTATGGGGCACAAACCCCAACTGCGCGGGGGAGATTATTCTGTCAAGTAATAAAGAGAGCCGCAACGCTATCATCTTCGCTAGGATTTTATAATCTAAATTTAACAACGACAGTGGTCTGTACGATCCACAGAGCAGAGGATCCTTCCCGGGCTTTGGGAGTAATACTATCTCAGCCTCTCGAAGGGAGGGCGGTAGCTCATTCCGCTTTAGCGCCTCATTGTAAACCTCTAGCAATCTGGGAGCCAGTAAGTCTTTATAGGATTTGTAAAATTCACCAGTGATCCCATCAAGGCCCGGTGCAGTGGATCCGTTCAGCGCCTCAATCGTGCTTAGAATCTCATCAGAGGAGAAGGGTTCAGCCAGAAAGTCTTGTATGTATTTTTCTAGATATACCAGGGCAATTTCGGAAAAAAATTCTTCCTGTTCGGTGGGACTATGAGTGATTTTGGATGTGTAAAGTGTGCTATAATATGTCAAGAATTCATCCCGGATTTCGGCAGTATCAGTAAGGAGTTGTCCTGACTGGGATTTGAGTTCTGTAATATAGGATTTGCCATAAGGGGGTCTCAACAGACGTGCCAAGGTGCGTCCTGGCCTCTCCCCCTCTCCATAATGGCGGGCGGTTGCATATTTACTCAGAAAGTGAATTTCCCTCTCGGCCGCCTCTCGGAATTCAGTGAGCAGTGCTAGTCATTGCCTGGCACCATCCGGGTGTGGGGAGTGAAGTTGCTCTTGGTCTATGGCATCCAATTGTTGCTCGAGGCGGGCCAGGGTCGCCTAAGATCTTTCAATACTCCTGCATGCTTGGCAATGCTGACTCCCCTGATGAAAGCCTTAAAGGCCTCCCAAAGTACTGCCCAGGTATATACCGATCCAGTGTTTAATTCGAAATATTCAAGTATTGCCTCTCTAATCTCGGTGAAGAACAGGTCATCATTCAGGGCCCTGCCCGGGAACCGCCGCTGTCGCTCGTACCCTTCCGGCCTGGGGATGCGAACCTGTAACACCACCGGAGAGTGATCTGAATATGTTCTAGGGAGCGTCTTGGTAGTCTTATACCATGTGGCTAAGCCCGGGGAGCATAACCAGTAGTCCAACCTGGTCCATGTATCGTATTGTGCCGAGTAGTGCGTGTAAGAGTTAGCAGTAGGACTGCGTCGCCTCCAAATGTCAGACAGGTTCTGTGAGTCACACATTTCTATGAGGGCACACCGTGCACGTGGTTTGGTGTCTGGGGAGACGGAAGAACTATCTAATGTGGGGTGAAGCAATAGGTTATAATCTCCACCCATTAATAGGAGAACCAAAGAATGGAGCTCGTGAAAGTATTCAGGACTGTCAGTATTAGGGGCATATAGGCATACCAATGCAACGTTGTGGCCCATCAGTTTTCCTGTTACTATGGTATGTCGGCCGTCTTCATCGAATCACTGACAAAATATCGAAGGTCAGAATATCGACCTACAGAAATATCGACACAAAAATATCGAAGTCAAGAATATCGACATCCTATCTACATTATGGTAAGAACAAAAATATCGAGAAAAAAAATATCGATGTCAAAAATATCGTTGTTAAAAATATCGTTTTTTATTTAAGTTAAAAAAATAATGTAAAATAACGTAAATAATACATATAATTAAAATAAACATAGTTAAAAATATTTTAAAATGTTTAAAAATTATAAGTAATATATGTGTAATGTAAAAATAAATTCAACATATACATATAATATATTATATATATACTTACCTACTAATAATTTTTAATAATTATTTTAATAACTTATAAAAAAAATTAAAATATCATATAAATTATAAATACATCTATGCACATAAAACAATAATATAAATAAAAATTAAATAAATATATATAAAAAATTTAAAAAATTAAAATTATTTTTAATCTTTTAAAAATTAATTATATACTACATTAACTAAAATAATACAAAAATATTAGATAGCGGAGGTAATAAAATTACTATTCCAACTCCAAACAGTGCAACAGTAGGGAAAATGTTGGATAGCGTAGGGGTAAAAATTACTATTCCCACCCCAGTGAGTGCAACAGTAGGGAAAGTGTTGGATAGCGTAGGGGTAAAAATTACTATTCCCACTCCAGTGAGTGCAACAGTAGGGAAAGTGTTGGATAGCGTAGGGGTTAAAATTACTATTCCCACTCCAGGGAGTGCAACAGTAGTGAAAGTGTTGGATAGCGTAGGGGTAAAAATTACTATTCCCACTCCAGTGAGTGCAACAGTAGGGAAAGTGTTGGATAGCGTAGAGGTTAAAATTACTATTCCCACTCCAGTGAGTGCAACAGTAGGGAAAGTGTTGGATAGCGTAGGGGTAAAAATGACTATTCCCACTCCAGGGAGTGCAACAGTAGGGAAAGTGTTGGATAGCATAGGGGTTAAATTAACATACTTATTAATTAAATAATTTTTGTAAAATAAATAACATATTCATAATTAATTAACTAAAAAATTAATAATAAATACCAATAAAATTAAATTAATATTTACTTAAATAACATTAAATTACTTCCCACCCTATTCCCCCATAAAGACACAACCCACTACACAAAAAAAGAACACAATTAATGTAATTATCAATTAATCAATTAATAAAAATTAATTACCAATTAATAATAAATTAACAATACATTATTAACAATAACAATAAATAAAAATAAATAATAAATTAATTATAATTAATATAATTATAAATCAATCAATTAATAAAAATTAATTACCAATTCATAATTAATTAACAATAAATTAATTATCAGTAACAATAAATAAAAAAATATTAATTAATTAATTATAATTAAATTTCTTCCCACCCTATTCCCCTATAAACCCACAACCCGCTCTGATACTAAAACGCAAAATTTACTTTAAAAAAATTACTAATTTCTAAACATTTAATACATATATTTAAAAATAATAAAAATACATTACAAAAAATGTTAAACATACATATAAAATACATACTAAAATACATAACACTAATATAAATATCGATATTATTAACAACAATATTTTTGCTAACGATATTACTTACTTCGATATTACTTACTTCGATATAAAAAAAAACAATATTACTTACCTTAAGGTCGATATTCTGGTCACCGATATTCTTGACATCGATATTCTGTCCCTACGATATTAAAAACTCGATATTAGTGTAGGTCGATATAAAAAAATCGATATTTTGACTGCGCACCGTCTTCATCACAGTGGGCTTTGTGCAAGTGAAAGGGGAGTCGTTTGTGGATCAATATCGCTGTGCCCCGGGCATATGAGCTGTAATTTGAAAAATAGCGGTGTGGGCCCCAGCTAGCTGCAAAATCAGTGTCAGTGGACTTCAGGAGGTGAGTTTCCTGTAAAAACGCCACATCTATGTGATGTCTTTGTAGGTATTGGAGTACATGTTCCCCTTTTCTGTTGTTGTTGAGGCCCCTAACATTCCAGGTAATCAAGGACAGGCAGGATCAGTCAGGTAAGTCAAGTAACAATGTCATTCCAACTATCTATGTGGAAAAACAGTATGACAGCAGTGGAGAAATACATTTCATCAGAGCAACAAGCATTCTGCGAACTATAGCTAGAGAAGCAAATCTGTGGATATTCCCCTTCCCCCACCCCCACCCAACCTCACGCCCGCAGACGTCAGGAACCAACCCCTTCAAACCATAACCAAATGCATCCAGTAAACATCCGAGATGTAAATGCAAATGTACAGTATAATGCATTATTATCAGGAAAACCGGTAGCATGATAAACACTCTGGGGAGAGGCAACGCCCTGACAGCTCCCAGCAATGTAAAGTAATGATCAGTGATACGTATTCTGTCTAAGCATCCATGAAAAGTTCTAGCCTAGAAAAAACTGCAGTCCTGAACGAGTTGAATAAGCTATTCCGTGGAGAAGAGATCAACACTGGCAACCGAGCCACTATGTGGGGGGGAAGGGCCAGGCCCAGCCTCTTTGTTCTGGCTATTGCTGTTCTAGTAGGACCTACAGAATTCCTGCACCGCCGTAGGGGACTCAAAGATGCGGGATCGGCCATTGATATCGACTCGTAGGCGAGCTGGATATAACAGTCCATATCGAAGGCCTAAGTTACGCAGAGTTGCCTTTACGCCGTTGTACTTTCACTGTGCTTCTTGCACCATCACAGTGAAGTCTGGATACAGTGCAACTGTTGAGCCCTGCCAGATGGTCTCAACAAGTTCCCGTGCTAGATGGAGAGCCGTGTCCCTGTCGCGGAAGTTCATTATGCTAGCAATAATGGGTCTTGGCGGGCAGCTAGGATTGGGACGCGGGCCCAGGGAGCGGTGAGCGCGCTCTACAACAAATCCCGGGGTGAAAGAATCTTTCCCAAAGAGGTCGGTGAGCAACGTTTCTATAAAAAGGTCCATGCCGCCAGTGTTTGTGGATTTGGGTACCCCGGGAATGCGTAGGTTGTTGCGCGCTTCTGCGCGATTCTAAGTCCTCGTTCTTGATAGCGACGTCTTTTAGGAGTTTTTCCATACGCTCCAAGCGTTTAGTAGATTGCGCCGCTCCGTCTTCAAGGTCAGACACCCTCCCCTCCACCGTGTCCAGTGGACGATCGTGGACGTCGATTTTGGCCCCCAAGGTATCCAGTCACTTTTCAAGCGTGTCGAACCTGCCGTCCAGTGCTCTGAATCTGGCTCTCAATTCTGCCAAGAGGGAAGACTGGGTTGCAGTCGGGTCATTTGTAGGGACCGCGTCCTGACCCCCCCTCCGCCATGTTGATGTTGAGCTCTTGTGTTTTCTCCGCTGGCTTCTCGAATGTTAGCAATATTTGGGGTCCTTCTGGCCCATTCCGCCCTGCATGCGTGGAAGGGGGAGCCAGTGCGGGTGTTTATAGAGTAGCCGGTGGGGCAGCTGGGCCAAAAAGTTCCCCTCCAGCGACTAGTACGTATCTCTGAGCAAGTAGAACCCCCAGGGGCAGCAGGTTTAGAAAAGGGCAATTTTTGTACAGTGGTAGTGCGCAGCAGACGATGGAGCGAGCACAGTGAACAACATCAGGGCCGGGCGCCACAGTTTTATGGTGGATCCGAGAGGTTGCGCCAAATGGGTCAGCAAATGCTCGTTTCAGGCATAAATCAAGGGGTGGGTGTCATTGCAGATCCAGCAATTCCCCCACGGTGCCTGGTTCCCGGAAGATGGCGGCCGTAGAGCACATCCTCAGCGGCCCACCAAGAGGCCCTCATCATGTCACCCAGTTCTCCCCGCAACTTTCGCTTGGCGCCGTGCTTCAGGTTCAGCAGCGCTGAGTGCAGCCCGCCGGTGGTAGGCCCCAGGGTGCCACGTCCCCCCCTGGTAGCGTAATGCACGCAGACGGATGGCTGCCTCCCTGGCTCTCCCGCGGTCCCTGTCACCGCGGGGCCTCCAGGAGTAGTGCCAGCCTCGCGCGCGTACGCCGGTCCCAGCCAGGAATCGGAGCGCACCGAGGTTATGTCAGCGGGAGGGACCGGGGGGGGGGAAGGCTCACCAAGCGCCGCACTCACCGGACCAGCGTCTCGAACGGGAGTCCTGGAGCTGCAGTCTTCTCGGCCACAGGGTCGCACTCGAGGCCGGGGATGCAAAGGCCGTTCACAAGGCCGCGCTGGGTAGACGAGTATGGCCACACCCCAAGCCCGATCAGGGCCCGAGAAAGTCTGTTTGCTGGCGTTTCACGGAGTCATCGGCCTCTCCAAGCCTTCTTCGCCTTGAGGGAGTAGCAGGATCAAGTTCAGGTGCAAGCTGCAGTCGTTATTTAAGCGACAGAAAGCATTTTGCTGGGCGAGTCTGGCGGAGCTTCAGTGCAGCGCGGCCATCGCGGTCGGCTGCCTGGCCACGCCCCCTCCACCACTCAAATTAACTCATATTTCCCTATACTAATCCATCACCAATCCTTTTGGGTTCCGGAGTAGCACGCTACTCGCCGAAAAGCACTTCCATGCCTCATTAGAGGTAGTAAGTGATATATAAATACAGCGACAATACAATAAAATATTCTAGGGTTACACGCTTAAAGGAACTAAGAGGGTCATTACGATGGCGGGCGGACAAAGTCCGCCCGCAACCGCAACGGCAAACAGGACCGCCCGCAAGAGGTGCGGCGGTCCCGCCATGGGTATTAGGATGCCACCGCCACGGTGGCGGTGGCATCCCATATTGTTCACATTGCGGCGGGCGGTGCTGTCAGCAGCACCCGCCGCAATGCAAAAAACGCATGTTGTGCATTTGAATGCACAACGTGACAGGCACCGCGCGGTGCCTGCCACCTTGTGCATTCAAATGTAGGGGGGTACCATAGGTACCCCCCATGTGCACCCCCCACCCCCCAAACACCTGGGGGCCCGCAACGGGCCCCCAGAAGCAAAGACCACATGCCTTTCCATGGCGGCAACACCGCCATGGAAAGGCTGCTTTCCGCCACCATCCTAATATGGATGGCGGTGTCTGCAAGACACCGCCACCATGTTAGAGCCCTTTTCCGCCCGGTCGACGAGTCGACCGGCGGAAAAGCGGCGGACGGTCTTTTCGTCCGCCTGGGTCCCCACCGCAATTGTAATATGGCAGGGGGAAATTTTAGGTGGGCGGACGAGAATGGGGGGCGGATCACCACTGCCATACTGGCGGCGGCGATCCGCCAGACATCATAATGACCCTCTAAGTGCCTTAAAAAAATCATAGATGTGGCCCCATATTATGGAATTGGCTTGGTCCATCAATGAGAGTAACTTTCTGTATGTATGGTAAGAGCATAAAACTTGGAAACTTTTAAATGCCAACAAACCTTTGTGTGAGTGTCTTGTCTTACACCCGCTTCCTTAGGGCCCCCTTTAGGAACCAATATGGTAAACTCGTCTAAAGATTATTGGTGCAGTTCGATTAGTCTTTCAAACATTATAAATCCCATCTTGGAATTTTAAAAACGTCGGATTAGTTTGCTGAAAACCTCAAACAGTACTAAAGAATTTTAAAGAGATTGGAGTGGCTTGTTATCATGTAAGTATTTAAACTAAGTAAGCGCAATGTGCTAATCAGCTACACGACGAACTGATACATTTTAGCAGTGTGTCAGCAGCTTGTCAAAACATTCAAAGCATATTTAGGGGTTACATATTTTTGGATAATTTATCCCAGGTTTTTACATCTTACTTCAGGGATTTTTGAAGATGTTGAAGTAGTTTGTTAAAGCAGGTAACATCATTTGTAACATTTTTATCAAGTTAATGAGTTAATTATCAAAAACATGAAGTGTTAGTTTATGTGTTTGCCATAACCACTGCCATTAACAGCTATGGCAGCATGAGCTAAAGATTAAACACTGTAAGTAGTAACAAGCTGCAAGACTAAAAAACAGAAGGACATATGACACAGATAAACAGAGAGGGTTCAAACACACCCTCTTAAGCCCACAATGTTATAATTAACAAAAGAAAGAACCATCTTTTGAAATGTTGAATTACTTTACAATCACTGCTGCCATACTATTTATTACGCCAGGTACGTTATATAAAACAAGGCACTTAAGACAGAAACTAAGAAAAAATCAGTAATAATGGAAAAAATATATATTCATATAATAACAGGAGCACTGCATGTGTGACAGTTATTTTGGAACCATCATTAGAAAGGAAGTATAAAGCACAATGCATCCTTTTCAGACCTCTCGCTGAATTTCTGACAAGTTGGACAAACAACGTTACTTCAAATCTATTTATTTGATCTTTTTGCCTTTGCGCTGTATTATTCTCTCTTTGCTCTTTTATAAATGATTCATGTTTCCTAGGGTATTCAGTGTGTTTTTGGATCAGTGCACCGGCTGTTGGCAAGGTTGGATTTCTAGGTGTTTGGTTTGCTTTTCATTGGTTTGTCTTTCAGGAAACCTTCGCACCTTCGCTTTGATTCTTGGAGTGGTGTTCTCTGGACCATTCCATGCCTCTATCTTTTCCTAGGATTTGTTTTGCAGGGCCAATATTACAGTCATAATATATTCTTTTTTCAACTACAATTTTCTTGTTATGGAATTTTCTAGCCCAATCAGTGTTTTTCATCCTGCATCTCGGGTTCCGGATTATTATTGGCTATTTCCACTTCACAATGGTCCTTCAGAACCCCCAGTAGTGAATATTCAGATGACATCCAGTAAAATAAAACAACTTATAAAATGAGGTATCAAGATTAGGTTATCATAATTATACTAAATCTATATAAACAGTATAGACCGGATCAATATGTATATTGACAGCTGTTCGAAAAAAGTATAACATTGACAGAACTTTAAGATATTTAAATTTGCCTTGTATAATTCTGATTGTAACATGAGTTTTTATTGCTGAACACACCCATTGGGGCCCATTACTTTTGAAGGATGCATCGTTAAGGGGCATTGGTTGTCTAACTAGTACATGGAAAGGAGCCCTAAGAATAAGGAAGAAGAGGCAATATGTATGATAAAGTGAAATCGGCATGTCAAGCACATAACCTAACATGGACCCTCATTACATGGGTGCTGTTATTTTTCAAACGCCATTGAAAACACACATTTGCATAGGGATCGGAATCATAAGTTTCACAGTCAGTCAATCTCCGTCTATTGTGTAATTAATTAAAATCATTACAATATATGTGCAAAAGTCAAATTTAGATTAACACAAGTGATCAATAGGTAAAAACTGTTATCACAAACGCACTCAAGAAGGGTAAAAATCCTAATAAAAGCCTTTAGATGTTATAAGTGTCGCTTTTAGAGCACAAGATGGGACCTGAGGCTGAAAGCAAGCCAGGTTAATACTCCGCGTAGCTGAGAAAACCGGAAAGTGCATATGTTCTAAAAAGAACCTTGAAAGCCTAGCAGCGGTCATGGTTGTATGACAGAGGTAGGCATGGCAAAACCACGCATACCTCTACCACGCAGCACTAACCATGAATGCATCTTAACCACGCATTCCTTTACCACTCATGCCTTTACCACGCATTTTTATTGTAAATGCATGAATGGTAAGGGGGTATGCATGGCTAAGGTCGCCACTACTCTGACTCCCACCCTCAGCCCTAAAATTTGAACCCCCACCTCGCCCCACCCGCCCTGAGCCCTAAAACCTGCTCTGCCCTTAAAACTACTCCTTCCCTTCCCCCTGTCCTGAGGCCTAAAACCATGCCCCTTACCATATACTACCATGACCCCGCACTGTCCCTAAAAGTACCCCAATCCCTTCAAATGCCCTGAGGCCTAAAACCCTTCCCCCAGTTAAATTAACTACCCCGCTCCCCCCTCCCTGAGCCCTAAAAACTCCCCCCCAAACCCACCCCTAAAAACTACCACCCAAACCTGGAGCCAGCCCCACTTACCTGTCCGTGTCCAGAGCTTCGTGATCCGACTCTTTCCCACCCATCCTGAACACTAGAGCACTATCTGCCTTAACCATACATATGTGTGGATAAGGCAGATGCGTTGCTCAGGCAAGCGTAGTTACACTTGTGGCGTTCCGGCACTCATACCTCTGCCTGCGTTGTTCCGATTGTTTCCCAGCGGGCATGTATCTTACAAAAGGTGGAGTGACAGGGATGACTAAAGTGCATACAAAAAGCTATTTAGCTGGTCATGTTTTAAAAGATTCAGCAATAAATAGACATGAAAAGGCAATTCTTAAAAAAGGAGCAATGGTGGCGACCATTCGTATGAGACACGTAGGTATTACGCAAATAAGGCCATTGCTTGCTTAGCTGAAATGGGGTTTGTCTTTCCAGGCTGTGACTAGCCGGTCTTATTAAGTTATATAAAGAGTTATTGTAGTAAGCTACCATATTTGCCAAATTTCACCAGGTCGCATAGCTTCGTCATAGTGAAGGCAAAATTCATGGCCTCTTTACAGGTTTGTATTCTGCAGTGTAGGAAAGTGCCCCTTTTTGCATGGTTACCCCCTAACTTTTAGCCAGAGAACTGATGCTAACTTGGCTGAGTGTGCCCCGGGCCCCTGCCAATCAGGTTCCCAGGGCCTGTGTTCTTTCCCAAAACTGTACCGTTGTTTCCACAATTGGCAAACCTCTGGGCTACATGTAGGTCCCTTGTAAAAGGTACCCCTGGCAACAAAGGACCTTGTGACCAGAGAAGGCCTCTGAGGGCTGCAGCATGTACTATGCCACCCTCCGAGACCCCTCACCTTAACACCCACACACTGCCATTGCATGCTGCGTGTTTTGGTGCAAACTAAAGTGAAGAGTCGACATGGCACACATCCCTGTGTGCCATTCCCACCAACACTGCCTGTGGCAAGGGTAAGTCACCCCTCTAGCAGCCTCACAGCCTGAAGGCAGGGTGCACCATACCTCGGGTGAGGGCATAGCTGCATGAGCAATATGCCCCTACAGTGTCCGTGCCATTTATGGACATTGTAAATGCGGTGAAGCCATTTTGAGTACATGAGCTGGGAGTTTGTTATTATGAACTCCACGGCTCCATGATGGCTTTACTGAAAACTTGGAAGCTTGGTATCAAACTTCTTAGCATAATAAAGCCACACTGGTGCCAGTGTTGGATTTATTATAAAATGCCCTCAGAGGGCATCTTAGAGATGCACCCTGAAAAACGACCAACCTCTAGTGTATTGGCTGACTGGTCCCCTGCCAGCCAGCCACCAACAGACAGGTTTCTGACCTCATGGGGTGAGAGCCTTTGTGCTCCTGGAGATCAGCAACAATTTATGCTGTGGGTAGAGGTGCTTCATGCCTCCCCCTGGCAGGAACAGCATCACTTGGCAGTGAGCCTCAAAGGCTCTCACCTTGTGATGTGCTGATTCGGGCAGCTCCAACATGTAGCCGGCTCCATAACTGGACTTGCTGCCCTTCCAGAAACACTGCAAGGCTCTCATCAAAACCCCGGAGACCCTCCAGCCCTCATTCAATCTCCAAGAACCTTTCTTTGTATTAGAGGCTCTAGTCTCCAGTGTCTGGGAGCACACAAACTATAGCAGATGAGGACCAACACTTGTGTCGTCGCGACTCACTACTGCAAAAGAAACCCAACACCACAGCGGAATAGGACCAACACTTTTGGCAACGCAACTCTGCCCTGCCAGAAGAAAGCACTGCAGCTGGACTGCCTCCACGGCTCAGAGGGATCCTTTCGGCTCAGCAACCCAAGCTTGTCCAGCCCCGTTCCCGAGAGCCTGTACCCTCCTGCAAGTGGCTCTGCCGACCTCCTTCTTCCCCGCCTACTCGACCGCGGCCTCTCTGAGACGGGCCAACTTCAACGGAACTCCTCCATCCCCTGCACATCTCCATCCCCAACACCGCGACTGCTGGGTTGGTAGAGCCTCCCTTCGATCTACAGTGACCCGCTGACAGCGACCTCGACGTTACTAGTGTTGACAGTCTACTGAATCTCATTCACCTCCATTGCTCTCCGCTGACCGCGAGAGCAACCATCATTCCCGGTATTGACCGCTGTGGCGTGGATACTGAACCCGCACCTCTTCAGGTGCCCCTAGTCTCCATTGACTAGCCTTGGGCTCGGTGAACCCTGCACCCGGCTGCCCCAGAGCCACTGGTGGTGCAATACCTACTGTAAATTGGCCCTTGCCCAGTGACGGCCTAAACCCCTGGAGACTGGAAAGGTAAGTTGTGTACTTACCTGCTGGTGCATAACACGGTTTTCCCTTCCTCAGGATTGCATTGCATTCTATCTGTTGCATCCGACTGTCTACCTGTTTCAAGTGCCCAGTGTTACTATTTCTGAATGACAAGTTCGAAAGTATTTCTGAGACTATAAAGCATTTCTTGCACATGCAAAGTATTGATTGATGCTATACAAATCTATTGCCAGTAAATTGAACGTATTGCATAAAAGTATTTACTTGTAACTGAGTTCAACTTGGTTTTAAAAGAGTGCGCTGGGCATGCAGCAGGGCCGGGCAGCAACACAATAGGTGATAAACAACTCGGTTTTATAGCCACATAGCCTACAGTTGACTATCACGGAAAGGGAGTGCCATTTTGGGTTCATTTCTTTGATCTGGAGGCACATCAACCTTGCAGCCATGATTTGTTTAAGGGAGGCCTTTCCAATCGAGCACTGAAGATATGGTTGTGGTCACAGACAGGACATATACTTATTAGCATATGATGCGACCACCCCGCTTCAAGGGTCGGTGTGCTCGTCAGCTTGGCCATCATAACTTTCACAGTGAGTACCACATCCCCCACAATTTTCCCCAAGTGAATTTTGTCAAACCTGCTGAAATTTGGCAGGGAAATGCTTGGTAAATACCGGTACATGTGCATTGTTGTGCACAAAGAACCAAAAGCATCTTGTTATTCCCCATTTTAAGGGGCACAAATTGTGATAGGCAATAATTGTCATACTTTTTATATTTCAATCCCTGGGGTCAGGGCTTTAAGTGGGCCGGGTCTTGCCGGTGCTGAGCACCGGCAGTTCTTAAAAGCAGGTGCCGAGACGGGTCCCTATCGGGCTCTCCATTTTCGCCCTCACTCTCAGAATGGAGAAAAAAATCGTAACTCGGCAGCAGTTCACCTATTTTTATGTAACTTTTTCTTTTTTCAGTTCTATATTGCAAAACTCGAAGTGTTTTAAATGAGCACCAACAAGGACATGTTCATTTATTTTTTGGTAGGTACGGGGTGATTAAGTTATTTGCCCAGAAACAAAGTATGTTGGGCCGACGCTGACTCAAACCCGCTTCCTCAGCTTCAAAGTTAGCAGCTCTAGCCATTACGCCACAACCTCTCGCGCAAAAACGAAATCATTTTCGATATTACATACAACTAAGCCATAGTTGTATGTATGCATGTAGTATATATTTATCTTATGCAACTAACAACCTTTGACAAAGCCAATAGTCCTGGCTTGTTCTCGGTCGAATGTTACTTGTTGTATTATATATGTGGAGGCAATAACAGAAGCAGCAAAATACCAGTTGGGCGGCACAATATGCTGAGCACAGATTTTGAACATAAATGTTTTAAACCACGCCCTTAATTATATCGGCCACGCCCCTTGGAGAGACCCCCCAGTTTTTTCATCTTACTTAAAGCCCTGCCTGGGGTATCGGATTTGAAAAGGTTCGGCATTTATCAACATTTATCGCAGCCGTGCCACACTTGTTTACAAGTATATGCCATCTGTTCCTTAAAAAAATGATGGAAATAGCTGTAGGAATTTCCGCAGAATAGATATGTGTGGAACATGAGGCTGTGTGGCCACAGCTCAACAGTTTATGGCTCTGTTGCTGTTGGAGACTTCAGGCAGCAGACAGGTGTTTTTCAATCTCCAGAAGCATTTCTCTGGTGACTTTTATGACTCCAATATTTTTCGGTAGAGAACTATGTGAACAAGGAAAGAAAAACTATTTGTAATTTAACTTGTTCGTAATTAAGCATGGTTTATCACTTGCAGCTTCCAGGCTTGTGATATTTTCTTCTTTTAAGTTGGAAAGGGTTATCGAAACTTCCCCTATTTTTCTTGGCTTTCTTATCCGTCTTTAAACAGAGGATTGTGGGGCTCTGTGATCCTACCTTTTTCATCAAAATGTTTTGACCTTCAGAAACCAGAGCTGTGGTGCTGATTACATGTGAATGCAGCCCTTAGCGCTGATCCCCAGTTATCTGCAGTAGCTGCCGTGTGAACTTTAGACTTAAATGAAAAGTCCAACTTGTTTTTAGTGAACAATGAAAAACTAATTCAAAATATTTACAATAAAACGCCATTTCAAACTATTTTAAAGAGAAACTATTATAGTTTATTTTATCTAGTGACATGTACAGGCGTCAATGTAGCTGTGATGATAACACCGGTATCAGGGTTAGCCTTTAGTCCTACAACGCCCCAGGTGGAACAGAAATTGGTGCCCCATATGATGTAAGTGCCACCTCTCCAAAATGTAACCTTTTCAAATCCCCTATATGCTGCCCAAAGGCAGCTGAAGATGCAATTGATGGTTAATACAACTGTATACTTCACTCAAATACATATCTTTCACCATCATGGATTTCTAGTGGGTGCTCTTTTCTAGCTTTAAGAAGTGTACTCACTTGATTTGAACATATAGGTAATGTAAATGTTTTGGGACATATTTGTCAAGGGTTTTGTGTCGCCCTTACGCCACGCAAGGGAGCGCAGGGCGACGCAAAACTTATAATGAGATTCACCAAATCACGCAAAGCCACCTTGCGTGGCTTGTTAAATCTGGAGTAATGCAAGACGGCGCAAGTCCCTCCCTTGCGTTACTCTGCCCCAGGGAGGCGTTCCATGGGTGGAGCGTCGGTGTTCCCAGGCATCCACCCATGGATTCAGAAGCATTCCCAGCTTTACCAACACTGTGAGACCTGGGAATGTGTCAGAATGCTGCACTTTCCCAGGGGAGGCATAACAAGGAGAAATATCTTTATTTCTCCTCGTTTTTTCCTCTTTCTTCATGTGTTGCATTTTGCAGTACACGTAGAAGGAGGAAAAAGCCTTAGAGGATTGCTATTCTGCATGAAGGTATCCATTCCTGCACAAAAACAATCCTGCCTGTAAAGCAGCACCCTTGCACCATGGTTCAAGGGTGTGTGTGTGTCGGCGCTAGGCAGCAGTTTGTGCGCCAGCGCAGGCAGAGAGCAGGAATACGCTATATTTTGATAGATATGGCGTATTCCTGCCCTCTCCCAATCCCGTTCTCGCAGCTCAGTACATCAAGGTGTCTTAACTGCATTGAGTTGTATGAAATATAATGATAAATATGGCCCCTAGTGTGCCAAGGACCTTCCTTAAATGGCATTTGATAAAGCCAGTAGATCTGGATTTTTCATAATGACAACACTTGTGGGATGCCCGACCACATAATTCTGTATCTTTTGAGGGTGCTTTCACTCGTTGGTAGTCTCAACAACAAGGGCATGGGGTAAAAATAAAAAATCTAGATAGAGGGCCATTTTATCCTGCTTAGTATGTAGAATATGTGGTGTTAGTTCTTTGATTGACAACTTCACGAAATGTTTTTGAAAAACTGACACGATTCATAATATGAAAAGCTTGCAAATATTTCTGTTTTTTAAAGGGTGGGGGCTGAATCAGCAGCCCCTTGGGCTTCTAAATGACACTGCCAGAGCTTCTCAGCAGAGATTACATAGTCTGAATAGAGCAGTACCAGAACTTCACTACAGGGCCCCTATTTATCTATGGGAACGTCTAGGCACGTTTGCTATAGTTTAAAAAAACAATGTTGATAGCTGTTTGCAGGGTCAGCAATGAAACCAATATTTGAATGCGAAGGTAGTTTGGAATCCTCTGGTGCACTTCTGAGCAGGTTTGATTGATAATAGCATTGTGGAATTCACAAGGAAGTGTCAGTGCAAGTTTTCCTAAAACAAAGAAGCTGCAGATCACAAGTAAAAGTGCAAATTCATACAGTAACAGAGCAGGCACAGCGTTGGCAAACAGTAAACAAACTTCTTTCACAAACCACTAACAAGTACAACACATACATCAGCACTGCAGACTTTTCTATCTCTCACAGCATTTTCAGCACGGCAATATTTAAAACAAAACAGATAAAATGAAGGCAGCAGCAGAGTATGGGTAATTCCTTGTCGGATATATGTAGGTCAGTTGTAAATCAAAGTGACAGAACCCCTTTCAGAGGGTCATGTGGCAGAGAAGAGCTTTTTGGTCCAAACGTGGGGGTTGTGACCTTTTACTCCTGATGTCCCGGGGCCTGACTAACTGAGCCAAGTACTACCCCTTCAGCACCTGACTCTCAGTGGTAGCGTAGGTCGAGCAGTCAATGGCTTTTCAGGGAAAGGTAGGAAGAAGGTTTGCAAGGGCTTATAACTCGAAATACTCAGTGACCCTAATAAGATGATTGTCAAGCCCAATACTGATCTTTAGTGTAAAAATCAATATTTATTATACATGCTAAATGCAGCACACTAAATAATCTACACACGTAGTCTCTCAAGAATAGCGTGCTTATTCTTATCAGGTAAGTGCTCCTCAAAGCAGGTCCAGTTGTTCCTCTCCCTCATTTGGCAAGCTATACTCGGCATCTCTGGCAGATTTAGGAGGTGACCCCAGGTGCTGCCCGCACTGACGGTGTGCATCAAAGTCTGGCTTTGGCCTTGAAAGTTTTGAGCTCTACATGCAGTAAACTGCAGAGCATGAGCAAGTCTCACAAGGGCCTGCAGCACTACTTCCACCTTACCCTAACTGTGGCCTAAAGAAGTGCCCAGGAGCCTGGGGGCTTTTCGCCCCCACACTCCACAATGAGCAGCTTGCACCACTGACTTCCCACAGTTGGTAGGGTTGGCACACTCCGGCTGTCATAGACAGCGACAGCGTCTAGGTGCACGTTTTCTTTTCTTCACGGTTCCTGTCGGTATGTCGGTGATAAAATGTAGATGGCTTTTGGACTTATTTCTGAGTTCCTCTGCTGGCCACCGGGACTCCTACTACATGGCGATGGCCCAACTGGACACCTCCTGGCATACGGGGGACACAGATATGGGTGACAGTCTGATCGGATGGGATCTTCTGGGCAATGGCCCCCAACGGTAACAGTGGCCTCCTTATGGCACGCGGAGTCAGAGACACAGGTGATGGCCCACAATCTCAGTTGCATGGGTGTCTTCCCCGCTAGCTTCAGTGGCAATGGCCAACAGCCCAACCTTTCTCAGTGGCTCCCCGTCTAGCACATGGGAGGTTTCAGAACCCCTTTCAGAGGGCCATGTGGCACTCAGGGGCTACTGTGCCCAACTGTGGTGGTTGAGGCCTTTTACTCCTGATGTTCTGGGGCCTGACCTACTATGGATCCTGCTCAACTGGACCAAAAAGCCCTTCCGCACTTGACTCTCAGTTGTAGCAGTGGTCGAGCAGTCAAGGTTCCTTCAGGGAAGATGTAGATACATCTCAGTGAACACGACTCATAACTCAAAGTGCAAACAGTACGAACAATAAATCAATGTCCAGGCAAATGCTTGCTTCTATAAGAAAAAGCAGTATTTTATTTCCAACTCTACACATGCAAATAAAAATGGCATTCGAATGAAACAACACAATCCCCCTGATAGTTGCGGCTCTAGTAGCTTCCACGCGAATCCGTGTCCCAACCTCCTTTCTGTACCGTGTACTGGGTTATTCCCCATTCACTGGTAGCTGCATCAGGGAAAGCAAATTATTAGGCCATACTCAATAGTTCTCCCTTTTGACCCTTTAGGAACTTAATCAAAAGTATCTATGGTATGGGGAACTACCGAGGCCTTACTTTAAAGCCTCTGGCCCCAATGACAATAGCTATAGAGAATGAGGGTCAATAACTATGTTGGTGAGTGAACTACCACATTATTTAACAGCATTTGGGACACTGAGGTGCGGGTGGGTGAATGCTGGGGAGCATAGCGAGGACCTAGCACACTATGTTGTATTATGGAACGTTATGGTATTTCTTTTTTCCTCTTCTCTTTTTTTTGGAAAGCATTGATGTTGACACTACGGCTGTATTTGTATACGATGTTGTATGCACCAGTGATCTTGGCTGAATAGGCCATATGTGGATGTCGGCACAAATAAAATTTGTTTTGAAAAAACAAAGTATCTATCGTGCCGCAGCACCGTTATCAGCGAGTTCCCCAACTGGCCCAGTTCATGTCTTACCCACTCTTGCAGCACAGAAGAGCATAGAAGAGTTCAACAATGCAGTGGGCGCCTTCAAACATGCACCCATGAGTCTTGCTCAGTTCAGAGAGGTCGGGCTGCTTGTGGCCCACGTGCCAGCACCCTTCAGCAGAGGCTCTCTCTCCGGAGCAGTGCTACCGGAGGTCTCCCAAATGTTAGAGCAGCTCCCTGCTCACGAAGACGCGATATGTTGACTTTGCTCAACAGAGCCAGCAAGGGTGCCACGCCTTGGTGAGTCACAGGCAGTTCTCTCGCAGTGCGGGTCCAACAGCGGATCATAGTCTCAGTCTCTCCTTCGGGCAGCTGCCCGAATCCTTTAGCATTGTTGTTACTGGCAGCCCCTGCTGGCTTATGGTGTTGTGGTATGGGGTTAGCCGGTTGCAGGCTCTCCCAGCACAAGTCTTGGCCCTCATTTAAACAATAACTTTACCGCTGGCCTCCTCTGGCATATGGGGTCCTGCAGTGCAGCGGTACAGGTGTAGCAAGGCTTGCACATCACTCAACACACGTTCAGTGTACAGCGGCCCTCCCCTGGCATACGAGGGTCGCCGAAAACAATCTTGCACATGGGAGACGACCAGATTGGTGTGCAGCTGAATCCTCACACCTCACACAGGGAGTCTTGATGGTAGGGATTCCCACTGGACCTTGTTCCCTCCTATGCTCTCTTCTTCCTCACAGGGCACACTGTTCTTGGCAAGCAGGCAGGTGCTGGTGCTCCAGACTCCAGGACAGGTGGTATTGATTTCCTTGGGTGTTTTCCTCAGCAGTGGAAACACGCCATGGTGGTACCTCTCTTAAAAAACCCTCTACTAAACCCCTCTAAGCCTGAAAACTATTGACCTATATCACTGTTACCTCTATTCTCTAAGATTGTAGAGAAACACATGAATAGGCAGCTCTCAAGCTATCCGGGGGACAACAATCTCATGCACGGGGCTCAGTCTGGTTCCCATCCCTCTTACAGCACTGATTTCACCTTTTTGCTAGCCTCCGAGATGACTCATTGGCTAATGGACGAGGGTAACACTGTAGCCATCCTTATGCTGGATCTCAGGGCTGTCTTCGACACCATATCACATAACATCCTGATCAAGAGGCTCTGGAACTGCGGCATTGGCAGTAATCAGCTGTGCTGGCTGACCTAATTTCTGCAGAGATGTACCTTTCAGGTCTTTCAAAAACCATTCTACTCGGTGCATTCCCTGCAACAGGGAGTGCCGCAGGGCTCCTCAGTAACCCCAACCCTTTTTAATGTATATGTCCGCTCTCTTGTGGAGGTCATTGAGTGCTATGGTTTCACCATTATTTCATACGCTGATGACACGCAAATTATATCTCATAACAGTGAATCTGTGGCCTCTTTCCTCTCCTTATGACTAACATGGATGGACTTAAATTGCCTAAAGATGAATACTGGGATGATGGAGGCATTTGTTCTGGGCAAGCACTTCAACATCTGGCCCAATGCTTGGTGGGCTGATAGCCTCGGTTCTCTACCCCCTTCCATGTCCAAGGCACAAAACTCTGAGCATCTAATTTGACAAAAAACTCTCTTTCGATGCCCAGATACTGCCCTTGCAGAGAAATGTCTTGGGATGTTGAGATCCTTGAAGAAAATTCTCCATCTCCTACCTGAATCTGCCCATACAACGGTAGTCCAGGCCCTGTTGATATCTAGGCTGGACTACTGTAATGTCCTCTACCTGGGTGTATCACAGTCCCGTCTGAACAAGCTTCAGAGGGTCCAGAATGCTGTCACTCGGGCACTGCTCAAGCTACCCAAGTGTACCTCTCTCAGTCTGGCACTAAGAAAGCTGCACTTGCTGATGGTGAGGCAAAGAGTCACCTTTAAAGTGCTCTGTTACTGCTATAAGGCTCTTTCTTCTCAAGGTCCATACTATCTTCAGTCGATGGTGAAATCTTATGTACTGTCTAGAAACACAAGATTGGCGGAAGCAAAACCAGCTGTTATTCCAAAATTCAAAAGAGCCAGAATAGGAGGTCGCTCCTTTGGCCTTCTCTCGCCCAAAATGTGGAACTCTCTTCCTATGGTAATTCAGCAAGCCCCATCCAAAACCCTTTTCAGAAAAAACTAAAAATCTTGCTTTTTAGATCTGGTTGAGATATAGCCTGTGGGATGGGCAACTCTGGAGTCAGAATCCTATCGCTGGGACACTTCGAAAGAAGTAGCTAAGCTCTCTATAAATCGCATTCTTATTTATTATTATTATGCACTGCACAGTACAGCTCCATTCTCATACTGTGCCCTTCCCAGGCACACTTACAACTAATGTAGAGTCACTAATCATGCGCTGTGCAACACTCCACAACCTACCTGAAGTATTCCAAGAGTAAATTAAGCACACAGCTGCATAACCTTTAAAAAGGTGAGTGAGCCTGTAGGCTTCACTCCAGTGACACAGGCTAAAAAGGCCATGTTTACTACTACTGATCAATACACGATACGCTGCCACCAACGCGCTCATAATACTTATCTCCTGGTGAAGGCGGTAGCTTTCCACAACTATGAGGGTAGTGCTTTGAGTGCCTCTTCTGGTCCCACAAGGCTGCAATCTATGGGACAGTCCTATGTCATGGTGCACACACATGATCCGTGTTCGCCTATGACAGCCCACATCTTTACGGCAAGCCAGACAGTGGATGCTGACTTCTGCAAGAGTGCAGATGGGTCTCTCCCAGCCCTAACGCAACTGGACTGGGTGCCTCACACGCATCTCACCAGGGTCCATATGGCAGGATCCACTCTGGGCCTCGCTACCTTCAAACACTTTCCTCCTCCTCACGGGGCAAACTGGTCTTGCCATGCAGGCAGAAGGCTATTGCTCCAGGTACAGGGCTAGTGCTCTTGGTTTCTTGGTAATGGCCCTTTACCCAGATGGGAAACTGGCACACCTTGATCCTCAGTTCCATTTCCAGCAACAAGAAGTCTTGGTAATCTTCCCTCTCCTGATGAGACACTGCTGTTCAACAAAGTATGGTGCTCATGCTCCAAGGTTTATAGTCCAAATCCAGACTTATATGTGATTTAGGGTCTGCCCTTTGAAATTCGTGCTGGGGATGTCAACTCCTATGAAGTTTCTCTTTCCTTTACACTGCTGTTCGTCAAAGGGATTGTCTGCCACAGCAGTAATGGCTCCAATTCTGAGTGAGCCCCAGCACAGGCCAAGTGAGTAATTGTGGATCACACCTGGCTGTCAGCCTCCACTTAAATACTTTCTACCAAGGTTGTCTGGTAGCACCAACCAGGGCCAGCTCAAAATCAGATTGACTGGAACAATGCCCTTGGTGGAAACAAAATTTGGTGTTTGTTGTGGGGTAGGGGGGTCATTGCAGTGTGATGGCAGGAGGTGTGAGGAAGATGGTAAGAGGGCAGGGGGTTGATGGGGTGCCAACAATTACACTGAGGTACATTAAGGCCTGATAATAATTTCTTTAACGGGATCTGATTGAGACCAAGTGGAATGGACGAGCTGCTGTTTGCATGCCATTAAGTCAGGCAGCTCCCTCAGAATATTTTTTTTTTTTTTTTTTTTTTTTGCAGTGTTCCTTTTTTATTTTTTATTTGTTTATTAGCATTTCTTAATCAAACATGACAATTGTTTATTCAACAACAAACAAATCTGGTGCACCGGTTGACAAAATTATCCCAAAACATACCTTATAGTGATTGACCAATAGCTTACATTCATGGTATTTCTGTGATCTTGTAGCATCATAATCAGCTATCCTGTATCAATAGCGTCTCAGAGGTGACAACTGCGAAAGCAATCTTTAGTGCCTATCCAGCACCGCGTCCCTTCCCAGTATCCATATCCCCACCTTTTGCTATGGCTTTACACATTCTTGGGGGGATCTGCATCCAAACGGTCGGCATCAGTTACGCTCGAGCGCTCCCGGACCCAGTCAATGAATGGTTCCCATATCTCCCGGGGCCTAGAGGCAGGGGGCATCAAATCCCAGAAGGTAGCTAGCTGGATCTGACCATATGTCGCTTCCCTGACCCATTCCATAAGGGTAGGCCTTCGCCTCCTCCCCCAATGTAGTGCAACTTGCCTCTTAGCAAACAATAACAATAGGGCATGTAATTTCCGCTGACGTATGTGCGTGTCTTTTACATATCCCAATAAGCCCAAAAGTGGAGAAGGAGATAGAGACAAGCCTAGTATTTGATTGATGGATCTAAAAATCTGGGACCAAAAATCAGTCAATCTGGGACAATCCCACGCCATGTGCAGGAAAGAGGCCGAAGTCGCCCCACATCGCCAGCAAGTGTCATCCTCTCGCAACCCCATACGCTTTAATCCGACGGGCATCCTGTAAAATCGATGCAAAAATGTAAAATGGATAAGCCGAAGCTTGTAGTTGGGCGACAACTCAATCAGCTGTTGGCAGCAATATATCCATTGTTCCTCAGATACTGGGGGGTTTAACTCGGCATTCCATCGTGTTAGTGCAGTCGGGCACATCACAGGTGCATCCGTTTGCATAGTCTTGTAGAGTCTGGTTACCAGACGGCGTGGGGAGGGCGATCGGAGCAAAACCTCCAAAGCAGATAAGGTAGGCGGGGGAGCCGGAAAGGTACTGTGTAATGCGCGGCATGCAGCCCGCACCTTGTGATACAAAAAAGCTTCTCCGAATGGCACTGCATGACCTTCCTCCGCACTTGGGGCATTCCGGAAGGTATCCTCCGGGTAGAGGTCTGCAAATGTGTGTAACTTCATTTTTTGTGCCATTACCTTGCTCAGCTCATCTTTGATATTCGGCAACATTGGATTTTGAGCCAGGGGGATAGATGGGGCATATAATATTTGGGCTTTCGCCCGCCGCCGCAGGCCATCCCAAGCCCATCTCAGGGTTTCAGCAGTGGCAACATCTGTTCTAGAGCGCTGATATGGTTGGTATAATGCAACCGACAGTGGCACCGGCGCCATTGCATCTCTTTCCACTGCCACATGTGGTTGGTAGGGCGTTGGATATACCCAATAGTGCAAGAATTGCGCCTGCGCACAGAGTGCATATAATTTCATGTCTGGGGCTCCCAGTCCTCCCTGCTTCAGCGGTAGGGTCAGCAGTTCCCATGATACACGGGCCTGTCCCCCCGCCCATACCAAAGATATGAGCAATGAGCGCAGTTTTGCAAAAAATGATTGCGTCAGCATGAGCGGCAAGTTTACAAATAGATACAAAAATTTCGGCAATATCACCATCTTTGTCAGTGCAATCCTACCTGCCAGCGACAAAGGGAGTTTAGACCATATAGCCACCTTCTCTTCAAGCCAGCCAACTGTCCTACCATAATTTAGGGTCCACAATTCTTGTAAATTTCGACTGATCCAAATCCCCAAATATTTCACCTTCTCTTGTTCCCATTGCAGCGGGAATTCAGAGGTCACCCTTTCGGTAGCGTCCGTCAACGGGAATATTAATGACTTACCCCAATTTATTGACACCCCGGCCAACCCACCAAACTGGATGAATTCCCGCAATACAATGTCTAGATTTCTCGCCGGGTTCACTATGTATAAGGTAACATCATCGGCGTATAACGAAATTAGGAGGCTTCTAGAGCTAAATCCTATTCCCTTGTCTGTGTGGTATTGACGGATACGTGCTGCTAGGGGCTCCATTGCCACCGCAAACAGCAGAGGGGACAGAGGGCACCCCTGCCTTGTGCCTCGCGTAATCGCGAATGGCGCTGACACGAGACCATTTGCTCTGACCCTAGCCGTGGGCTCAGTGTATAACAATTTAATCAATCCAATAAAAAGAGGACTAAAGCCAATGCGTTCTAAGATCCCAAACAGGTACTGCCACTCTAGAGAGTCAAACGCCTTTGTCGCGTCTAAAAAAACCGCTGCCGCTTGGACATCTGGGTGTAGGTAATGTAGGACTGAAAACACTGTCCTAAGATTATGGGAGTTAGATCTGCCTGGTATAAAGCCCGATTGATCAGGTCTGGCAATGATCGGAAGCATAGGTTGCAATCTGTTTGCTATCAATTTTGCCAGGATTTTAACATCGACATTTAGGAGCGACAGTGGTCGATAGGAGTCAGGGTCTGTATCTAGCTTTCCCGGTTTAAGCAGCGTGATAATAACCGCTTCTCTCATGGACGGGGAAGTATCCCGGTCTCCTGAGCCTCAGCATATACCTGGAGCAGCCTGGGCGCTAGCTCCTCCACATATGCCTTATAGAAGGCTGTCGTCAACCCATCTGACCCAGGGGCCTTATTCGAGGGCAGGCTTTTGATCACGTCCGCGACGTCAGAGACCGTAAAGGGTACATCCATATACTCCCTATGTCTGTGGTTAAACCAGACTAGTTCCAGTGAATCCAGAAACGGTTTCATACCCACCATGTAGTTCGATTGCGTAGTAGTATATAACTGAGTATAGAAGGATGTGAATTCCCCAAGGACAGCTGTCGGGCCTCGAGCTGCGCCCCCGTCTCTTGTTATCAACTCAGGTATGTGGGCAGCAGAGTGCGACGGTCGGAGCATGCCAGCCAGTGTCCGACCCGGCCGATCACCCTCCCCATATCTACGCGCTTCTGCATATTTCCCAAGAAACTTCACCTCCCTCTGCGCTTCCTCATCATATTCTATTAACTTAGCCTTTAGTTGGGCCAAATCTACCGATGCGCCCTCCAGATAAAACCTCGTTTCTAGCTCCTTAATTTGTGCCTCTATAGCGGATAGTGTGGTGCGTATAGCTTTGAGTACCCCAGCCTGTCGCGATATACACTGTCCTCGTATCACCACCTTAAACGCCTCCCATAATGACGCCTCCGTGTCAACCGACCCGGAATTAAGAGTAAAGTAGTCAGTTATGTCCATGCGTATCTCTTCCCTGAAGGCTTCGTCTAGTAGCGCATGGGGGGGCAACCTCCACGCAAAGGCTCTGCGTGTGTTATCTGGGAATGTCAGGCTCAGGAGACAGGGGGCATGGTCCGATAATGTTCGCGGCAAATGTCGCACCTCCATCACCCAACTCGCTAAATCCCTCGTCACAAGCCAGTAATCCAACCGGGACCAGGCTCTGTGGTGTTCGGAGAAACAAGTCCCTTCTCTAGTGTTAGGGTTGTGTAAGCGCCAAATATCAATCAAATCACCATCATCCATTATTGCATTTAAAATTTTCCCAGCGGCAGCATGGTGCACCCGTGTTGTCCCTTGTCTATCCAAGTCATCCCGCAACACAGCATTAAAATCACCCCCCCATAAGATCGTAGTACACCCTGTCGCTTTGATCTTAGCCCAAAGCTCCTGAAAGAACTCAGGGGAGTCCACATTAGGGCCGTATATTGCAACCAGGGCCATGTATACCCCTCCCAGCGTGCCTACCAATATAACATATCTACCATCTGGGTCCGTATGTAGTTCCCTTTCCTTCCAATCAGTACCCCGCCTAATCAAGACCGTTACCCCACGTGCATAATTAGAATATACCGAAGAATAAACCGAACCCCATCTAGTGTGCTTCAGTCTTGGTGAAGGCGTGACATGTAAGTGCGTCTCCTGTAACATACATAGGTCTATGTTGTGTCTGGCTAAATAAGCATGCACCAATTTAGCTTTCCTATTGTCATTTATACCTCTGACGTTCCACGATAAGCAGTTTATCCTGGGTTCAGGATGCATGAGATATCAACATACCATTCTTTACTACAACCTCTTACATATATAGGTATTGTGGGATCTAGTATAAATAGCGTCCAGCAAGACTTCAGTACACCAGTAACATAACTAACAACCAACCCCCCGCCTCCCCCTCCCATACCAACCCCCAATCAGGTTGAAAAGGACCCCTCCCCAAACAAACCACCAAAATAATAGTTGCTGGGAAACTTCCCATGGGGTCGTGTGAGTGCCAGCTCACTTCCCTACCCTGGCAGGGTGGCAGAGAAATTGCAAGGGAGCGAAACCTGCAGTGTGTTAGATCAATAGCATTACTGCCACCCAGCGGTTCTCAAATCATGCCATCCCGTGCTCTCCCTTCAGGATCAAGTTACACAACTTAAATATGATAATCTAGGCATTCTGGTTATTGGAGGTGACCCACGCCCCCACCGCCATCATCCCAATATATGGTCACGTATAACATAGTGTCCCGAGTGAGTATTCCCCCCGGTGTCCTCAAGGGTAGCAGCCTAAGAGATCTACATCAAGAAGTCTGACCTATGTGTTGTTTTCTACGTCAGCATAATATTAAAACAAATCAGAGAAGTGGAAAACAGCATGTCCGGTGCATCGCTAGAAAACCTAATGGCATTGCATTTAGTCATTGTCACTTAGCTGAGTTCCAAGCGATTCCTCCGCATTGGGCTTGGTCTTGGCGCGCTTACCCCCCACATGTTTAGCAAACTTAAGCGCAGATTTGGCGTCCACAAAAAAATGGGCCGACCCATCGTATGACACCTTAAGTTTTGCAGGGTACAGTAGCGAGTAAGGGACCTGCGCCTGTAGCAGAAGTCTTTTCGCGGGCAAAAATTCACGGCGTGCCGCTTGCACTGCGGGTGTGAAATCTGGATAGAAGGCTATCTGATTCCCTTGATGCGTTATATTACCCATGCCTCGTGCCAAGCGCAACACCGTATCCCGGTCTTGGTAATTTAAAAGTCTCGCCAAAATGGGCCTAGGCGTAGCTCCCACCGGTGGTCTGGGGCCCAACGTACGGTGTGCTCTTTCCACCGCAAAGACTGGCGACAGCTGCTCGGCAAAGTGGGCGCTCAGAAGCTCCGACACGTACACCTCCATTTTGCCAAAGGCCGTGGTTTCAGGAATTCCCGTGATCCGCAGGTTATTACGTCGCGATCTCGCCTCCAAATCCTCGTTCTTGGCGCGGATAACATTTAGCAGCTTGTCCATCTGCAGCAGTTGGTCTTTGGTCTCCGCTTGGAATTCGTGGGTGTCGACCTGTTTGTTTTCCAACACGTCCAGTCTTTGCTCGTGCACTCCAACCTGCGATTTCACGGATTCCATTTGCGACGTCAGTGTATCTAGCTTCGCGTCTATAGTGCGGAGACTTGAGCGCATCTCTAACATCAGCGTGCGCAGGTCTTCGCCCTGATCTCCCGATTGCCCCTCCGGGGGGCCGCCTGTAGCGGACTCAAGTTCAGATTCTGTCAGGCGGGTCGTCCTCCGCTGGTCAAAGCTGATTTTGGGCTGCTTAGCGTCCTGTTTCCCCATGTTATGTGTTGCACCAGAGTGCAAATCCCCTAACGACAGGAAAGGGTGCCTTCCACACCGCAGATGTACCAGGATCGGCTCCTCACTACTCACAGCCTGCTCGTTCCAGGAGACGTGAAGATGTATCCAGCGCGATTCTCCGCGCTCGCATCAATCCGCACCCCAGCAGCGCCTCTCGCGCAAGACCAGGGCCAAGCTCTGCCCCACTTCGTATATTCACTCCAGACCACCCCTTATCATCACAGGTGTATTCAGGTCCTCCGAGCTTAATGGCCAGTCCCCCAGCGTGATTCGCGGTCACTTCTCCCCTCGTCTCGGCTATTTAAACGTGCGCGGGGTATCTTAATCCAATGCCCAGCGTTCCAGCGCGGGTCGAGCAGTCCGCCGTCAGGGCCCCACCTGCCTCCGCCCAGTGACGCAACTCCGACTCGGTCCACGCCCGCACAGGGAACCCTGATCCTTGCCAATGCGCACTCTCCTACACACTGCAATGTTCCGCTGCTGCACGTAGAACTCACTCGTTTTGCAGCCTCTCCCTCCGCAGTCAACTTCGTTAGCGCCGGCAATGCCACAAAATGGCGCCTGTGAGGTCCCGCATTAGGCCGTCGTAGATGGTCTGAAACATATCCCTACCATTAGGGACCTGGGCGGCAGCCCGCTCGGCTGGTTTGCACCTCGCTGTCTGAAGCTGTACAGCCTGCCGGCGATTCCGGCTCGTCTCTTCGTAGGCCGTTCACGAAGCCACGGCCTCGCGTAGGGTTGGCCGCCGGCTCGTCTCACCTCGCAGCGCGTTTTTTCCTCCGCCCACAGCCGCCGGGGCCCGGAACCGCACCCAGGAACGGCTGTAAGGATCGGCAGTCGCACCGCTGGGCTTCTCAAAGGTTCCGCTTCCACTGAAGCGATAACAGCACTGCGGCAGCCCACTCAGTTATTCGGATAAATGCAGGATAATTCCCCGGCCGGCGGAGCGTGCTCACAGAGCAGCCATTCCGTGGCTCGGCAGACCACGCCCTCCCTCAGAATATTTGGTGTCCTGCGCCTGGGCTCAGCTCACCCATGCCCAAGGTCAGCCCTGGTGGCAACCCTATAAGTCCCGCCATCCCCCTGACAATGAGCCCAAGCCCCACTGACCTGTAACTTTTCTTTGAAATCCTGTGATGTCAACAGAGGATGCTCTGCTCCTCTCCCTTCGGTGTTTGTGTGTGTCCCATCCTCATCCTTAGGAATATCAGCAATGCACATCCTCTGTCTGGGAGATGCAGTCCTCACCTCTCATGCCTCTTCAGGCCCTGGGCTTCCAAAATGGAACTCACAGACCTCCATGTTATGTACCATCTATAGGCCTACACATGCAACTCAGCAAGTACACACATGTATCACGCATTATCACACGCTACAGACAATAAATGCAACTCAGTACTTTCACACAAGCATCATGCACGCCAAGGGTGAGATAAGTACACAGCCACAGAACTTTATATGAGTGGGCCAGAAGGTCTCACTCTAGTGACACAGGTGAAAAGAATCCTTGACATTACTGATTCTATTAAACACAAAATGAGTATGCTGACACCATGGTGCTCATGACACTTAACTCCACTTAAGGGCAGTAGCCCTCTACCTTCACAAGGGCAGCACTTGATGCTCCCCTTCAGATCTAAGAAGACTGTATTGCCGTGGGACAGGCCTAGGTCATGATTCATATGCATAATCCATGTTTGCCCATGACCAAACTTGTAATATGAAAAACAATTGGTCCTAGACTCACTTTAGGTAAAGACGCAAAGTGAGGGAAATTCTATCATATGGGGGTTGCCTTGTTGGTCAACCGCTAGAAATAAATACTAATAAAACAGAAATTATTTGACAAATTTACACCCTGAAAGGAAGAAGAAAAATATATACAGATACACAAAATGTATATACAGACTACACCCACAATTTTCTGTTGAATGAATTCATTTTTATATATTTTCCAAAATTGAATGCAAATAAAACGGTAAAGACATTACCACACAAATTTGAGACAAAGAGGTTGCTCAAAGGGAAGGAGTGGGGGAAAAAGTGCTTGTGCTGGGAGGAAAAGGGTGAAAATCACAAGCTGTAGATTATCAATATATTTCTTGTTTCAAGTAGATGCTGGTTATAGAGGAGAACCAGTACAGTATGACCTGGCCACAACATTATTTTTTACAGTACATTTTTCATTTTTTTTGTAGGTGCATGAATGCAACATCCGATGATAGGGCAGGGATGGTCAAAAAGTGGTACAGGCCCTTGCTTGGGGGTATGCGTCGGCGTTTCAACCCGACTTGTGCGTAGAGGGTAACTTAAGACCTCCGCTTGCGGGTTTTCTTCAGGACAGAGGGGACGGAGGGGCAACCTAGGGAGTAAAAGTAAAATTAATGGCGCAAACTCCAAACGTGGAGGAGTGTGGAAAAAGAGGGTGTAGGTACTGACCTAATCCTGGTGCCAGGGAGGGGCATCCCAGGTCACTATTCCCATGCGGTGAATAGTCTGTGAAGAAAGTCGAATGAATCATTGAAAAGAACTTCACGATGGCGGATTAGATCAAGACAGGGTGTGGGGTACGCGGAAAATAACTTACCCGCAAAAATGCGGAGTGTCGCACACAGGGCATCCAATTATGTGATGTCCCACAGTGTATCCAAAACCCAAGATGTACAAGGAATAGCGATTTAATCCATATTCCTAAAAATTAAAAGAAGGAGGTGATGAGTGTCTAAGAAAAAGATCAGCTCGAGGTGGATTGTCACAATGGTATGAAGGCATTGGGCATACCTGTGAATTGTGTAGCGCCACGTCTCGTATCTGCTGTCTGCTGCTCCGTCGGAATCCAAAGGAGTCTGACAGGCGCTAGCGGCGTTACTTAAAAGAGACGGGCCCAGCTGGTCCGGCCTGCACGTCGCTCGTACACCGAGTGCAAAATGACGGCATACGTCAAAAAACACACGCGCATCACCAGGGCCGCGGATGAGAACAGACTGAACCGTCTGATGGGATCGACGGCTCCACTAGCAGCCAGTGAACCTCAAGGCTAGTGTCTTACTCGATAATAGACTTTGGAAGGCGGGCAAAGTTACCACTGGGTGTCTGAAGCATTCAGGTTTAGCGGCATGGAAAAACATAAAAAGCTAATTACATATGCCGGACAGGAAGTACACCACATAGTGCCAAGTGGAATTAATAATATATATAAGATACAACTGCATAATTACAAAAATACAATTAAGGTCTGTACAAAAGTTGATATCAACAATTGGTAATAGGGAGAGCAAAAGTACCGGTGGGTGCCTGAAGCATTCAGGTTTAGCAGCATGGAAAAACGTAAAAAGCTATATACATATGGCGGACAGGAAGTACACCACATAGTGCCAAGTGGAGTTAATACTGTATATAAGATACAAATGCATAATTACAAAAATACAATTAAGATCTGTACAAAAGCAGATATCGGCATAGGTAATAGGGAGAGCAACACATTAGGCCCATTTCCCCATGTCGTAGAAATCGGTCAAACTATATACATATGACGAACTCAGGGTGCAAGACATGGTGTAGAGTGACAATAATTACATAAGTATAATACAATTAGATAAATACCGTAGGACTATTTACATGAAGAGGGGATATATACAAATGGTAGTGGGGGTGAAGAAAATGAGTTCCTAGATACTGTTACTACAGATTACAAGGAAACATATCCAGAGTGGAATTCTAGCAGGACATCAACCATTGTTCAGCGTTGCGGCCTGTCTCGCTATTTCCTCATATTCATTCAAGACCCTCAATGTGGTATCAAAAGTGTGGATCTATTTGCACTCTCTAAAGTTGAGGGTGTGTGAGAAGTTGCCTCCCCTGGTATTGGTGTGGACTTTCTCGATTACTCACCACTTAAGGCTCTCAGCCGAGTGACCGAAAGTGGCAAAATGCTCCACTAGGGGGGCACCCTGTACCGCACAACGTATTCTACTACAGTGTTGTAGTATGCGTGTCTTGACTTTTTGTGTCGTCTGACCAATGTATAGGAAATCACAAGGGCATGCATTCGCGTATATGACCCATGAAGAGTTGCAATTGGTGTGATCTCTGATGGTGTGTGTGTACCCATTATGTGTGAAGCTTTTAATCTCTTTGATCATGGAGCAAGCCTTGCAGCTGCCACATTTAAAGTGGCCCTTGGTTGGTGGTATGTTCCATAGAGGCAATTGAATATTGCTGGGAGGTGAGGGGAGTAAAGATTTAACCAAGTGGTCCCTTATGCTTTTGCCTTTCTTAAAGGCATGCATGGGAGGATCAGGGATGCCTAGGTCGTCAGCCACTAGGTGCCAATGTCTGTTGATTGTTTTTCTGATTTCATTACTCTTGGTACAAAAGATTGCCTTATCATCCACAATCTCTTTCTTCAGTTCAGCTATCTCTTTCATCAATCGTTTCACTTCTTCAAGTGCTGTCTCGATCCCGAGCACCATCCAGTGACGGGACAATTGTTGGAGACAAAGCTGAAATTCTCTTTGAATTTAGGATTGTCGACAAAAATTGCTGGCTCATTCCTAACCTGAAGCCCCACAGGAATAACGTTGACCTGAAGGTACTTGCAGGCACATGCATCAAGGTAGGATTTTGCGAGTCCTTAATTGCGATTATTAAGGAATCGCAATTAAGGACTCGCAAAAGCCTATGCATGTAGGAATCGCTATAAAAATAGCAATTCCTACACATTCCTTATTTGCGACTCGCAAATTGCGACTCGCAAATAAGGAATGGCTTCCCATTCATTCCTATGGGCCTACAGGCCCATAGGAATGAATGGGAAAGTACATGCGCAATTTGCGAGTATCAATTGGTACTCGCAAATTGCGCATGCATTCAAGGGTGCAAGGGTGTCAAAAGGACACCCTGTTGCACCCTGAAATTGATCTGTGCACAAATGTTGCGCACACACATGTCCCAAGGACATGTGTGTGTGTAACCTACAACTTTGAAAAATGCACTTTAGTGCATTTTTCAACGTTTTGCAAATTACCATCAAGTTCAACTTCATGGTAATTTGCGCCCCTAATAGCGAAATCGCTACTTCAAAGTGGTTCTTGCATTGCATTCAAGGAATCGCAAAATGCAATTCCTTAAATGCTATCGCAATTTGAGAACTCGCAAATAATTTCGAATTCTCAAATTGCGAGTGCCTTGAACCTTGATGCATCGCAAATGCCATTTTTGCGGGCGCAAACGGCCGATTTTTGCGAATCGCACCATTTGAGCTTGCAAAAATGGTTGATGCATGTGCCTGTTGGTCAGCACATGGCCATGTAGCCTGGTATAAATGAGCTTTTTTCTTGTCGTTCTAATTTTCTTATTTTGTCATTTAATGTAAGGTCTATGCCATGGGCTGATGCATCTAGAAAACTGGTCCCAATTTGACCTTGTAGTAGTCTGTCAATATAGGCTTCACTGTACGAATATTGAGCTGTGGAGGCGTTATATAGATGATGTGGTCATGATTTGGTGAAAGACGGAGGAACATCTCAAAACCTTTCACGTTTGGTTGAACAAGAGGTCCAATGATATCCAATTTTTCCTTGAATACAACACTGAGGAGATACACTTCCTGGACATCACAATTAAGACAGAGGAGGGTAGGTTACACACCACTCTATACAGGAAGGCTAGTGAAAGGAACACTCTTCTGAGGTATTCAAGCCACCACCCACGCAGCCTCAGCGACAATCTGCCTTTTGGGCAGTTCCTTAGGATTAGACGTAACTGCACCATGAAGCATGATTACGTTATGGAGTCAGCCGACCTTATATGTCGTTTGAGGGAGAGGGGCTACCCGGTTAGTCTCCTCAAGAAAGCCAGGAAACGGGCTTGGTTTTGGCACAGGGAATTCCTCCTAGAACCCAGACATAGGGAGACCCCTGCACAAGAATGCTTGACATACGTCACAACCTTTTGTGCCAAGAGTAATGAAATCAGAAAAACAATCACCAGACATTGGCACCTAGTGGCTGATGACCTAGGCATCCCTGATCCTCCCATGCATGCCTTTAAGAAAGGCAAAAGCATAAGGGACCACTTGGTTAAATCTTTACTCCCCTCACCTCCCAGCAATATTCAATTGCCTCTATGGAACATACCACCAACCAAGGGCCACTTTAAATGTGGCAGCTGCAAGGCTTGCTCCATGACCAAAGAGATTAAAAGCTTCACACATAATGGGTACACACACACCATCAGAGATCACACCAATTGCAACTCTTCAGGGGTCATATACGCGATTGCATGCCCTTGTGATTTCCTATACATTGGTCAGACAACACAAAAAGTCAAGACACGCATACTACAACACTGTAGTAGAATCCGTTGTGCGGTACAGGGTGCCCCCCTAGTGGAGCATTTTGCCACTTCCAGTCACTCGGCTGAGAGCCTTGAGTGGTGGGTATTCGAGAAAGTCCACACCAATCCCAGGGGAAGCAACTTCTCACACACCATCAACTTTAGAGAGTGCAAATGGATCCCCACTTTTGATACCACATTGAGGGGCTTGAATGAATATGAGGAAATAGCGAGACAGGCCGCAACACTGAACAATGGTTGGTGTCCTGCTAGAATTCCACTCTGGATATGTTTCCTTATAATCTGTAGTAACTGTATCTAGGAACTTCATTTTCTTCACCCCACTACCATTTGTATATATCCCCTCTTCATGTAAATAGTCCTACTGTATTTATCTAATTGTATTATACTTATGTAATTATTGTCACTCTACACCATGTCTTGCACTCTGAGTTCATCATATGTATATAGTTTGACCGATTTCTACGACATGGGGAAATGTGCCTAATATGTTGCTCTCCCTATTACCAATTGCCGATATCTGCTTTTGTGCAGACCTTAATTGTATTTTTGTAATTATGCATTTGTATCTTATATACAGTATTAACTCAACTTGGCACTATGTGGTGTACTTCCTGTCCGGCATATGTATATAGCTTTTTACGTTTTTCCATGCCGCTAAACCTGAATGCCTCAGGCACCCACCGGTACTTTTGCTCTCCCTATTACCAATTGTAGATATCTGCTTTTGTACAGACCTTAATTGTATTTTTGTAATTATGCAGTTGTATCTTATATATATTATTAACTCCACTTGGCACTATGTGGTGTACTTCCTGTCCGGCATATGTAATTAGCTTTTTATGTTTTTCCATGCCGCTAAACCTGAATGCTTCAGGCACCCAGCGGTACCTTTGCCCGCATTCCAAAGTCTATTATCGAGTAAGACACTAGCCTTGAGGCTCACTGGCTGCTAGTGGACCGTCGATCCCATCAGACGGTTCAGTCTGTTCTCATCCGTGGCCCTGGTGACGCACGTGTGTTTTTTGACGTACGCCGTCATTTTGCACTCGGTGCACGCGCGACGTGCCCGCCGGACCAGCTGGGCCCGTCTCTTTTAAGGAACGCCGCTAGCGCCTGTCAGACTACTTTGGATTCCGACGGAGCAGCAGATACGAGACGTGGCGCTACACAATTCACAGGTATGCCCAATGCCTTCATACCATCGTGACAATCCACCTCGAGCTGATCTTTTTCTTAGACACTCATCACCACCTTCTTTTAATTTTTAGGAATATGGATTAAATCGCTATTCCTTGTACATCTTGGGTTTTGGATACCCTGTAGGACATCACATAATTGGATGGCCTGAGCGCGACACTCCGAATTTTTGCGGGTAAGTTATTTTCCGCGTACCCCACACCCTGTCTTGATCTAATCCGCCATTGTGCAGTTCTTTTCAATGATTCATTCGACTTTCTTCACAGACTATTCACTGCATGGGAATAGTGACCTGGGACACCTCTCCCTGGCACCAGGATTAGGTCAGTAGCTACACCCTCTTTTTCCACACTCCTCCACGTTTGGAGTTTGCGCCATTAATTTTACTTTTACTCCCTACGTTGCCCCTCCTTCCCCTCTGTCCTGAAGAAGACCCGCAAGCGGAGGTCTTAAGTTACCCTCTACGCACAAGTCGGGTCGAAACGTCGACGCATACCCCCAAGCAAGCGCCTGTACCACTTTTTGACCATACCTGCCCTATCATCGGATGTTGCATTCATGCACCTACAAAAACAATGAAAAATGTACTGTAAAAAATAATGTTGTGGACAGGTCATACTGTACTGGTTCTCCTCTATAACCAGCATCTACTTGAAACAAGAAATATATTGATAATCTACAACTTGTGATTTTCACCCTTTTCCTCCTAGCACAAGCACTTTTTCCCCCACTCCTTCCCCTTGAGCAACCTCTTTGTCTCAAATTTGTGTAGTAATGTCTTTACTGTTTTATTTGCATTCAATTTTAGAAAATATATAAAAAAGGAACTCATTCAACAGAAAATTGTGGGTGTAGTCTGTATATACATTTTGTGTATCTGTATATATTTTTTATTCTTCCTTTCAGGGTGTAAATTTGTCAAATAATTTGTGTTTTATTAGTATTTATTACTAGCGGTTGACCAACTAGGCAACCCCCATATGATAGAATTTCCCTCACTTTGCGTCTTTACCTAAAGTGAGTCTAGGACCAATTGTTTTTCATAATATACTGTACCCAGGTCCTTGGACTATGATTGGGTTACCCTATTCATTTGTAATGGGCATGACCAAACTTGAGCAACAGAGATCCATAAATCGATGTGGCTGGGGGACTCAGGGCAGAGGTGAATGTCGGTCACCATGCGGGGGACTTCTCCATCCCAACAAGGAGTATTGAATATAAAATGTTGTGGGGATCAAGATATTGTAGGGTAAGTATTTGGAAACAAAATATCGTGAAGATTTACTATTCTTAACTCCACATCTGCATAACTTGAAGGTATATATTTATTGGCAAGATTACATATATAAGAAGTTAGCCATATTAAAGAGATACTTATCTATAGATACTTAACTTCACGATATTCTGGTTCACGATACATAGGCCTCAATAGTTTGGTACCACAATACTTTGTACTCAATATTCTGGTGGAATACAAAGTCGATCATTTTGTCCTTTTAAGTTCGGTGCTCTGGCCAAGAACTCAATTTTTAATTAAACCACTATAGTCGCAGAGCTACAGATACCATGATGCACTGGCAAAAGAACGATTGAATAAGCTACCAAGCCTAGCATGAGCATTTGCATTTGCAAGTCATAGTGCAGATACCATTTGAGCATAGTAAAGAGTGCTGCAATATGTGATACCTAAAAGTCTTGCTTCTTCACGTTAGGTACAGCTAGTTCACCAAGTCCGGTTATTACTTTGTTTCTGGTACTTTCAAACATACATGTGTGGAGTCCTACCAGCCCAGATACTCACCAATGACCACGCCACAAAAGGAGAGTAGTTTTACATGTATTATTCCGCTGCATGAAATTCAAATTTCAACATTCTAAGTCTGCCTTCCACTCATCCCTCTAACGTTTACGTCACAAGCCTACAGTGTACAGTGGGAACCAAAAAAGTTTTGTCATATACAGTATTCCTTCCACATGAGTGTGCGAAAATGAATTGGTAGATTTGTGAAACTTAGGGCCTTATTTAGATCTCAATCCCATCCGCCATATTACGATCTCCTTAGGATATAATGGGATCGTAATACGGTAGACAGGATATCTGACACATTTGTGAAGGAGTATTCCCCTCCGCCAAGATCTAAATCAGGCTCTTAGTTTCTGGCATAAGCAGAAGCACATTTGTAAGCTCAAAAAATTGAAAGATTATATAATTTACAGCATTTTGGTTAATTTGTGTATCTCTCTAACTGACAAGCAGACCAGATAACTGAGGGATGTGGCACTTTTGGTTTTAATGTGGAAATAGCTCTCATCCTAGTGTCAATGAGAGAAACATTATCTGAAGTGACAGTTAACTACCTGCTGCTGCTCTAGCCTTATTTCCAAGCACTGTTTACTGCACTACTCAAAACAAGTGGAAACAATAACAAATGTGAATACCCCAAGCTCCCTGTTAAATTGTGCCCCTGCCCTCACATTTAACTGTCTGAATTAATAGGAACAAATGAATGCGAGAGTGTGAAGCAGATAAAAGAAATGTGAAGAGATTTTGAAAAAGTGTAGTGAAGCAAGCCAGCCCAGAAGAGATACAGAAACTAAATAATGTCTCTCTGGCTCTGGATAGACTCCAGTGCCTGCTGCTCTATGCGGCCTTCCATGCCTCAGCAACTTCGGCCCCTGCCCAGTTCACAATTGTAAGTCAAGCCCTAACTTAATGAAAATGCTGGTTAAAATTTCAGATAGCATATTCATAGGAAAAAATGTCACCTCTTCATAATATATAGTATAATATTGAAATGTTTATGCTTTGGATTAGCACGTATAGTAGCTTTAAAGTGGCCAGTCTGGGACCCCATGCTCAGATTCTTATTGCAATCTGCTCTCAGATGACTAATCTGAGTTATCTCAGCTCAGGTCCTGACTAGCTGAGGACTTATGAGAAGGACTTGGAAAAAGTAGCGGGGCAGAATTAGGTCAACAATGTGCTAAGCATGGCTGAAGAGCTGCTATAATGTTATATAGTAGATTTTCTTGGTGCCATAACATATTAGTTTATGGGCTTAAATGTTATTTTACTCTAAAGGGAGTGGAGGTAACTGTGTCAGAGATAAAGAGGATGAAAGGTGGGCCACTCCTGCTATCTTTCTTCTCTGAAATAAGGGAAGAAGGTACATTATCTTTAAAAGGTAAAATGTGTGGGCAAAGGGCTGCTGTTGCTGTGCTCTGGGGAGGGGACTGTTCAGCTTAAAATGATAGTACTCTGAAAAAGTTGGGTGCTCGGAAATGGTATGTGCATATGGATGAGTGGTGAGGTTCATCTCCTGGAAACTGCATGGGGAAATTGGCTATATATGCTACCCTAAGAAGATTAAGGTAACTCACTCAATCATTGGATACACATTCCTTACTTGGAAAGGGATTGGAATGAGGTGGACCTTCTATCAGTATAAGATTAATGCTTACCTGAAGCACCAGGGAATTCAAATGGCATTTCTACAGGATACGCATCTTATGAGACAGGTATCACTCTGCCTTCAGCGTAGGTAGAAGGGGTGAATGTATGCAATTGAATTCCCATTGTATGCTATGGGGCACTACTACTGGTTAGGCCGACAGTTGCCTTTGTGGCCTTAAGTGTTCAAATAGACAAGGAAGACCACTATGTGCGAGCGATGGGGAAACTTGATGGCACAGAGATACAGATCAGCATCATCTATACTCCCAATGAAGACCAACTGGTGTTCCTCGCTAGCCTTTCATTGAAATTGGCTGGTGACCTACAATGCCCTTTGATTATGGGTGGAGACTTTAATTGAGTCATTGGTGGATCTTGACCACTCCATTTCACCGTTACCCAATACTCTACCTATTAAAGTGGCCTGAGCTTCACTAAATAGAAGGATGATTAGGGGTTTACAGATGTTTGGAGATTATAACATAGGGAGCACAGCAAACAATCATATTAATCCCCAATGCATAATGTACCTGTATGACTCGATATTGTGTTATGCACAAAGGAGATATGCCAACAATTCACTGGCATGGAATATCTTAGCAAGGCCCTTTTGGGAATGCAAATGAGGCTGCAATTACTTCCCATCCCCGTGTGGAGATTGCAGGTAGGGTCAACAATTTTGAGTCTCTTGGGGAGGTTATTAAATAATATTTTAAGTTAGTCAGAACACTAGCTAAAATGTTTTGGGAGAGTGGGAAGCATTTAACACAGTGGTGAGAGGCCCTGCTTTGGACAAATAGTGGGTATCAAAAAGATTTAGAAGCAGGAACTGATCACATTAGATGAAGCTCCACACAAGCTAGAAAGGAAGTGGTCACTAACCCTGCCAAGAAAGTACCCCAGTGGCAGAATGGGAAAAATATGTCCAAATTGCTTGAAAGATTATGATGTCACAATTATAGAGAGCGTGTTACACCCATACACAAGGAAGATGGACGAATAGGGAATCTATTAGCATGGCTTGTCCAGAGTTAAGCGGGGTTTTATTTTTGCAGGTAAGAAATCAAGCAGGCCAACTAGTATGTGCACAACAGGAGGTAAATTACATTTTTCTGGACTAGTATAGTAAGTTATATGGGAAATTAAAGGAAGCTACCTAAGAAGTCATTGAAACTTATTGCAACAAAGTGCCTCTTCAACAAAGGAGACTAGAGATTTACTGGGGGGGGGCAGTATTGAAAATGAGATCAGAAGAACAATCAAAGAGTTAGTTATAGGCAAGTCACAGGGCACTGGTGGCTTACCTGAAAATTCCACCAGGTTTATGTGTCTCTCCTAGTTCCATGGCATGCCACAATGTATGCATTAGAATTGGGTGAACTGCTTGCAACAGCCAGAGAAGCATTAATTGTATTCTTGCCCAAACCTTGTAAGGATTTTGTTGTGTGTAAATGTGGTAACCCCCTTAATCCTTCACTATAGACCTCTCCCTCTCCTTCCCATGTTTCTGCATTCTAAACTCATATACAGGATGATGTAATCCCAGTGAACCTCTAAAACACTTCCCATTCATCCAGAACAGTGAGAAAATCGCTCAGAATATATTTAACTACTGTGAACCCAGCATCTGAGGCAGACTCATGGCCTGTCTCCATCCAATATGTGCTTTGAGTATGTGATCAGGGAAGTATCACTATATTTTAGTAAGTTTTCCCAAGTCACATGGTCCGGTGGCCATCTTGGATTCAACTGGCTATAAAAGCCACATCGTGAACACTTGTGGGTTCTTGACTTTCCTGCACCTCGTACAGAAGATTTGTTGTGTGCTTACCTCTAGTTACTGAACCTGACTCTGCATGTTTCTGAGTTCCTGGTCCTTGCTGCATCTGGCTCTGCTGCTTTATCTGAACCCTGAAAGACAAAACAAGAAACAAATAATTTGAAAGAAGGTCAGTTACTTACCTTTTATTAAAACAAGACAATGAGTAAGCGTTTCTTGAGAACAATCAAATTCATGTAAAATTGCATTCCTGGAAAAGGTTGTAGAGCCCCATCCTAGCAACTTGTTAAATCAATGCAAGATCTTGTGTAATTCAAACTTTAAATCTTCAAGGTTTGAAAAGAGAAGCACAGAATAAAAACCAGTTGAAAGACAATTTGATGCTCAAAGAGAAAGTGTTAACAAAACTGAACTGTTCACCCAGAGCAGTAATAAAACTGGAACTAATAATCATTTTGGTTGAAGTTTAGCATTTAAGGCATCAGATGTTAGTACCTTGCACTAAATTGGAAATAATCGCATTTGGCCATAATTGTAATAAAAAATCATTGTTAAAAGTATAGAAGAATTTACAGTTAGGGATGAATTCTTGATAACAAACTGAATTTTGGGCATTATTGCACAAGTATCATACAATAAGTGAAAGAAGTATTTCATGCCAAGAGTTACTACCATCTGAACATAAGCAGATAGAGTAAAGACAGAGGGCAGGAGAAGAAAAATGATCTTGAAGGAAGGAAAAGCACTCGGCCAACAATCCCAGCTATCACCTTCATCCCCTAGCGTGGTCTGTTCACTGATTGTAACCTCAGTTGGTGGGCGCATCAGGAAGAGGGATAGGTTAGATCCACTTTGCTTCTGCAACTCTTAGAAGAAGTAAGACAAGAGACCGTTTAGTGGTCTTGACAGAAAGCCAAGCCCACAAAGTTAGAGTTGCCTGGGTGACATAGAGCCTGATAGTGACCACATTGAAACCCAAGTACTAGTGGAAGCTCTTTCGGATGATTCACCTTCCCTTTGAAGTTCACCTATACAATTGGCTAATTTCGAAGCTGCACTACAGAACTAACAACATGAAAACACAGAATTAAGGGAATACACATGGGGTTTGTCCTTTCCAAGAGAATCCAGAATGCCCCTAGACCTGTGTTACAACCAGCAAATTTTTTTGATTTTAGTCAATTGCCACTCCCAACCCAACAGGGGGACAACACGTAAATATACCAGTAACTGCCCCAAATTTGCTACCCCCTCTCACTCCCCCAGGAGATTCAACGGAGACAGCTCCCCATGTTTTCTATCTTTATTAATCAGTGTCAACTTTAATTGCTTAGTAGACCTGCACCATTTTCTAATGGTTCAGCTAAAGTGGCCTTCATCCTGTCCTACTTGGTGGGGAATGCCGCACTATTGTCTATTACTGTATTGGAAAAGAGTGACCCTATGTTATACATCAAACATGCTTTCAAGGAAGCCATGCACAAACTATTTGCCAAACACACTTGTGAGAAGTTGGCCTGGTATATGCTGTCCACTAATTAAAGTAGGCACCTTGTACCAGTCCAAACGACCCTTATGATGTATGAGGTCAAAGATAACCTTTAGAAAGCTATCCTAGTGGTAGCTGTGGAGAGCAGCCTTCAGGCTTAATCTTGAAGGAATGTAAAGCAGCTTGTTTTACCAGAATATCACCTCCTGAATGACTAAATGAAGGAGAACCACACAGTAGTTATATAAAAATATGTATTTATTAATATAACACTCTCTACTATCCTCTACACGAGGATAGAACACAAAGCACACAATATGAATTCAATAGGAACAGTTGTAAGTAGCACAAAACACCGTGGGCTCCAGGGGGAAACAAAACCATATACTAAAATAGTGGTATAACAGTCACGACTGAGATCAAGACAAGGTCTGGAGCACGTAGATTCGCTGGGACCCCAAGGAACCACCCAAGGTGAGTAGACAGGGACCCCACGGAGGCCGGGTGCAGTGTGGGAACACGACCGCGGGCCCCGTACAATTCTATGGGAAAGTCGCGGTTACACTTTTAACGTTTAAGGACTCTTCTACGAGGACTTCAAGCGAACCCTTTGGAACTTATAAGTTTGAAGATCCACCCCACCCGTGGATACCGTAGTACCAGAGTTACCTATCCCAGAGGAGCCGGGTGCATAGGTCAGAAGTGGCCTCGGAAACTGCCGTTGTTGTCAATGGAGAGCTGCAAAGAAGTACAGCTGCAGTGAAGGTGAAAAGGGTCCGGTGGATTCCAAGCCTGATTCTGGAAGGAAGGAACCTGAAAGCAGAGGGGACAGAGTCTGGGTCACTTCAGAGTGACCAGGGGCTCAGTAGACGAATGTCCACCGATGCCGGGTGCTTCAAGCGCAAAGAAGGGATGCTTGACTCTGCAGCCACGAGGACCAGGAGATGTCGAGGATGACCAGGAGCCGGAGGTGAGCTGTCCCACAAAGGATGTCGAGTGCTGAGGGGTCGGTGTCCGGCGGGAGCACCAACAAGCCTTGGCAAAAGCAGCCCACGCAGGAAGGTCAAACAGGTTACGGTGTGGACCAGCAAGGTCCAGGGGACTCACCAAGCAGGGCACGTCTGGATCAACCAGGAAAGCCCAAGAACAATCAAGATGACCCTCAGGAGGACCAACAGGCCGAATGACCAGAAGTCGCGAGGGGACCTTGAGCAAGATTGCAAAGTACCAGTCCACGGAGCACTCGGTGCGAGGAGGCCGGAGTTCTTTGGCACAAATACTGCACTGGGACAGGACTACACGGAGTCCAATGCACAAGCTCGGGAATTGCCAACAAGCATATGCACTTGCAAATGGACGCGGTGCACAGGGGTTCAAGGTATGCAGTCCCCAAGAAGGATACTGGCCTCAAACTCGGTGAGAGGGCAGATCAACCTCAGAGACCCTCGGAAACCCACCTCCTGTGTTGCTGAAATCTTCGGAGTTCCCAGGAGCAGCAGACCGGTCAGTTGCAGTTAGGTGCCTGCGAATGCAGGGGAGTGACTCCTTCACTCCAAGGGAGATTCTTCAGTTGTCTTAAGTGCACCACAGGTCCTCACGGAGCCTGTATGGAGCAAAGGCACAAACTAAGCTTCGGACGGAAAGGGGGACAAAGTTGAGCCCAGTCGAGGCCCAGCGAAGTCCAGTGTGTCCAGACGGTCGAAGGTCAGTGGTTTCTTCTTGTAGAATCTTGTCCACGTAAAATCAAAAGTCTTTCAGCCAGGTAAGCCCTTTTGAACCCACGGGAGAGGTTTGGACAGATTCAGGGGATCCTCCTAGGGGAGGGTCAGGACAGAGGGGTGGTTACACCCATGTCCTTTGTCCAGTTTCGCACCAGAGCAGGAGCCAATGGCTCCCAAAACTGGTTTGAGCTGGACTATGAACAGGGACACCAAATGTGCCCCAGTGCAGACTTTCAGGCACTCTCAGAGTGCACCCACCCAGCCCCAAAACACCAAATCCTGTCTGGGAGGTGGTCACACCTCCCTGTGACAGGATGCCTATTGTGTTGCCTTCCTCTGCTTGAGCTTGGCTCAGCAGCAGGAGGGCAGAAATGTGTCTCTGGTCGGCAGCATTCATTTTGTGCTGTCCGGGTCGAGAAGGCTGGCACTGGTTAGACCAGTGACCCATGAAGCTCGCTTCAGAAGGGTGGAATCATACCTCCCACACCAGTTACTGGTGTGGAGGTATGATTCCAAGGTGTTTGATACCAAACATCATATGTTTCTATGCAGCCGTTTTTGAGATAGCATTTACCGCGAGGTTATAATGCACCTCTACCTATATGTCCGGCTGAGTCACAGACAACCCGGGAAAATGGTCTCCGAAGGCTTCAGAGAGGCTCTGCTCATGCAGGGGCACCATCTCACATAAAACCCAGCACCCTAGCTTCAGGATTGTTAAGGCCTGCTATAGGGGTGACTTATAAGTTTTAAGTGTAGTGACCAATAGATATAGTGAACCTATATCTGAAGTAAGTGGTGCAAGCACTAGCTTACACAGGTTGCAGTAGCAGACCTGGTGTTCCATTTTGCATGGCCTCTCATGGGTGGTATAATACATGCTTCAGCCCATGGGAGGCCTCTGGGGTACCTATGCCCTGGGTACATGTGTACCATATACTAGGGCCTGATAAGGGTACCCCCAGTATCCAATCTGGAGTGTACCAAAGTACATGTAGGACAATTTAAGGGAGAAAGCAGATAGACTGGGGTCCTGATAAGCAGGATCCCAGTCAGACTAGTCAAAAACAGTGAGACATCGAGCAAAAGTGGGGGTAACCATAAGAAGCAGATCCTACTTTCCTACACAACCTCCCCCCCAAACAAAAGGACATGAGACTAACCTTGACCAGTTGAGTCTTCATTTTCTAAGTGGAAATATCTGGAGAGTCCATCTGCATTGGCGTGGTTACTCCCAGGTCTATGTTCCACTGTATAGTCCATCCCCTGTAGGGAAATGGACCACCTCAAAAGTTTGGGGTTTTCACCCTTGATCTGTTTTAGCCATAAGAGGGGCTTATGGTCTGTCTGAACAATGAAGTGAGTGCCAAACAAGTATGGCCTCAACTTCTTCAGAGCCCAAACCACAGCAAAGGCTTCCCTCTCAATAGCTGACCAACGTTTCTCTCTGGGGGTCAGCCTTCTGCTTATAAAAGCTACTGGCTGATTCTGACCCTCTTCATTCAGTTGTGATAACACAGCCCCTACCGCCAACTCAGATGCATCAGTTTGAACAATGAATTTTTTGGAATAGTCAGGACTTTGCAGAATGGGAGCAGTGCACATGGCCTGCTTCAGGTCATCAAATGCCTTTTGACAGCTACATGTCCACTGAACTTTCTTAGGCATTTTCTTAGAGGTCATATCATTCAAGGGGGTCACTATGGATCCATATCCCTTGACAAACCTCCTGTAGTACCCAGTCAGGCCCAAGAAAGCTCTGACCTGAGTCTGGGTAGTTGGAGCAACCCAGTCCATGATGGTCTGGATTTTGCTCTGCAATGGTTGAACCTGACCTCCACCCACAAGGTGGCCCAGGTATACAACCTTACTCTGCCCTATATGGCACTTGGTGGCCTTGATAGTGAGGCCTGATTTTTGCAGGGCCTCCAGAACACTTCTTAGGTGGACCAGGTGATCATCCCAGGTGGAACTAAAGATAGCAATATCATCAAGATAAGCTGCACTATAGTCTTCCAGGCCTGTGAGAACTTTATTCACCAACCTTTGAAATGTGGCAGGTGCATTTTTCAAGCCAAAGGGTATTACCACAAATTGATAGTGCCCACTAGGGGTTGAAAATGCTGTTTTGGGTTTGGCGTCCTCAGCTAGTCTGATTTGCCAATATCCAGCTGTGAGGTCAATTGTACTCAAGAACTTGGCTGAGGCCAAAGTATCAATGCGCTCATCTGCCCTGGGAATAGGATGAGCATCAGTCTTAGTGACTGCATTGAGCCCCCTGTAGTCTCTCTTATACCACCCTGGGTGTGAGGTTTGGGTACCAGGACTACTGGACTAGCCCAAGGGCTATCTGAGGGTTCAATGACTCCCAATTCCAGCATCTTTTGGACCTCAGTCCTGATGCAGTCCATGACATGGTCAGGTTGCCTGTAAATCTTGTTTTTAACAGGCAGACTTTCACCTGTGTCCACTTCATGGGTACACCTCCCATGAATGTCGGGGTTTCACAGGGCTCAATTTTGAGCCCAACATTGTTTAACTTGTATATGGCCCCTCTTGCACTCCTCGCCAAGAAATACGGTGCCAAAATAGTGTCGTATGCGGACGACACTCAATTGTTGTTCACGTGCAAAAAGGGTGCTGAGTTTAAAGGCAATGTGATCAACACCTGCATCTCAGAGGTATTTTCTTGGCTTACACTTAACCAACTTAAGTGCAACTCTGAAAAGTCAGAGATTATTTTCTTCGGCTCACGTCCCTGTGATGCATGGCACACATGGTGGCCGCAGGACATGTCTCCCCCACATCCTCAGTTACCACCGTGAAAAATTTGGGGGTCAAATTGGATGCTGCTCTCTCTATGAAGGCTCAAGTCCAATCGGTGGCTGGGGCCTGTTTTGGGGTGATGAGAATGCTGAGGAACTTTCTCCCCCTGCTCCCAGTCTCTCACAGGAAAACTGTGGTCCAGGCCCTGGTGATCGCGAGACTGGTCTATGTGAATTCTTTGTACTTGGGCTTCCCTGATTATTTACTTGGCCGACTGCAAGTCGTCCAGACTGTGGCGGCCAGGGCCATCTTTTTGACAGGACCTAGGACGCACACGACCCATCTTCTGTCAGCCTTACATTGGCTTCCGGTGTGGAAAAGAATCCATTTCAAAGCGCTAGTATTGGTCTTCAAAGCCTTTCATAAGATTGGAGCCCCCTACCTTAGGGCAAGATTTCAACCCTATATACCTCAACGTACCTTGAGGTCCTCTGCTCAGCTCCTGACCTCTACCCCGAAGGTCCTACTCTCCCGGGTAGGGGGAAGATCCTTTCAAGCGGTGGCCTCTCGGCTATGGAATAGCCTACCTCTCTCTCTTAGACAGGAACCGGACCTCCTTTCTTTCAGGAGGAAACTAAAAACATGGCTCTTCCAACTTTAGGATCTGTCCGATTTCTGCTGTCCGATGTTGCTCTGTTTGCCGTTACGTGGTTTTCGTCTGCTAGTGCCGGGACACTCTTGGGAGTAGCCGCGCACTGTATAAATACCTAATAACATAACAACACCAAGTGGTCTGACTAGGAGTCAGGGAAAACATATGTCTGTACTGATTGAGGACCTTCCTGCAATCAGTCTGTTGCTGCTCAGTGAGGCTGCCTGCCAAGGCTACACCATCAACTGAACCATCATCAGGGTTCTGTGAGAAGAGGTCAGGGAGTGGGTCACTCTCTCCCTCCTGTCCCTCATCAGTAGCCATGAGCAAACCCATGTCTGCCCTGTCAACATATGGCTTGAGCCTGTTCACATGGAGCACCCTATGGGGGCTCCTGGGAGTTCCAAGGTCCATCAGATAGGTAACCTCTCCCTTTTGCTCAAGTATGGTATGGGGTCCACTCCATTTGTCCTGGAGGGCTGCTGGGGCCACAGGCTCCAACACCCATACCTTCTGTCTTGGCTGGTAGACAGTCAGCACAGCCTTTTGGTCATGCCAAGCTTTCTGTAATTCTTGGCTAGCCTCAAGGTTTTTGGATGTCTTCTTCGTGTATTCAGCCATCCTGGAGCGGAGACCAAGTACATAGTCCACTATGTCTTGTTTAGGTGGTTTGAGAGGTAACTCCCATCCCTCCTTCACTAGACACAAGGGACCCCTAACTGGATGTCCAAACAGAAGTTCAAAAGGGCTGTAGCCAACCCCCTTCTGAGGAACCTCTCTGTAGGCAAAGAGAAGGCAGGGCAACAGGACATCCTATTTTCACCTAAGCTTTTCTGGGAGGCCCATGATCATGCCCTTCAGGGTTTTGTTGAATCTTTCAACCAACCCATTGCATTGTGGGTGATAGGGTGTGGTGAATTTGTAATTCACTCCACACTCCTTCCACATAGCAGTTATGTAACTTGACATTAAGTTTTCACCTCTGTCAGTTAAGACCTCCTTAGGGAAACCCACTCTGGAAAAACTTCCCAGGAGGGCCCTGGCCACCACAGGAGCTGTGGTGGTTGAGGGGTATGGCTTTTGGGTACCTAGTGGCATGGTCCACCACCACTAGAATATATCTGTGCCCAGATGCAGTTGGAGGATCCATGGGACCAATTATGTCAATCCCAACCCTTTCAAAGGGAACCCCCACCACAGGCAGTGGTATCAGGGGGGCCTTTGTGGTACCACTTGCCTTACCACTGGCTTGACAGGTGGTACAGGAGTGGCAAAACTCCTTTGTGTCCTCTGACATGTGAGGCCAGTGAAAGTGAGGGACAAGCCTGTCCCAAGTCTTACTTTGGCCTAGGTGTCCTGCTAAAGGGATATCATGTGCCAGTGTCAGTAGGAAGCCCCTAAACTTCAGAGGTATAACCAACCTCCTGGTACCACCAGGTTTGGGGTCTCTACCCTCTGAGTAAAGGAGTCCTTCATCCCAGTAGATCCTGTGGGACCCACTGGCACTCCCAGCAGCCTCAGCAGCAGCTTGTTGTCTAAGGGGTTCAAGAGAGGGGCAGCTGTGCTGCTCCTGACTCAGCTCTGCCCTGGAAGGGCCCCCTGTCTCCAAGAACTCAACCTGATCAGGTTCAAGTTCCTCTGAGACAGTTCCTTCACAGGGACTTGGATAATCTTCCACAGGAGACTGATCCTCACTCTGAGTCTGAGGGGAAGACACTGCCTTACCCCTAATGCTCCTTCTCTTGGAAGGCACCTGGTCCATTTTTCCAGGATCCAGGGCCTGTTCAGTGGAAGACATTTTTGCCTGTGACTTGGTCACACCAAACACATCTGCAGAGATGCCCAACATTGCTGCATGTGTCCTGAGTTCCACTTCAGCCCAGGCTGAAGTTTCCAAATCATTGCCCAATAAGCATTCCACAACCTTCTTAGGGCCAGTTACCCCTCCGCAGCTGAAATTAACAACTGCCAAGGAATGGTCTGTCCTGACATTGCTAGCATTGGTCACTTGGTACATCTCACCAAGTATGATCAGGGCTCACAAGTTCCTTAGTCACCATTGTGACACTGGCTCCTGTGTCCCTGTATGCCATGGCCTCCTTACCATTTATCAAGGGCTGTTGTCTGTATTTGCCCAGGTTACTGGGACTGACAAATAGGGAGGCAATATCCATGCCTCCATCACAGGCTAAAACAGCCTGAGCTGGAGTTCTGACTAGGCCAGAACCCATCTCAGAACCCAGGGTTAACCCTACTATACCCTTGTTCCCTGTACCACCATTTGGAGCTGAACTAGGGGGAACAGTTGCCTTAGGGGCAGTGGTGGTGGTAGGAGGATCCTTGGCTTTGGCACAATTGGCATCCCTAGGCCAATGTGTCTTTTCCTTACACAGGAAACACCAAGGCTTCTTTCTGCCTTTTCCCTTGTTAGATTGTGACCCACCCTCAGATGCAGGTTTTTGGGGCCCTAAAGAAGACTTCTGGTCTTTACCCCTCTCCCCACCCTTCTCTGTAGGTTTGGCATCTTGCTTCTTTTGGTCACCACTTTGGTTCTAATTCTTCTGCTTCACCCTGGTTCTGACCCACCTATCTGCCTTCTTTCCCAATTCTTGGGGAGAAGTCAGATCAGAGTCAACCAGGTATTGATGCAACAACTGATTTTGGCAATTATTAAGGATCTGCTCCCTCATAATCAAATTGTACAATCCCTTGAAATCATTCACTTTGCTGCCAAGTAACCAGCCTTCCAAAGCCTTAGTAGCACAATCTACAAAGTCTACCCAGTCCTGAGTCTGTGCCTTCTGGGTGTCTCTGAACTTAATCCTGTATTGCTCAGTGGTTAAGCCAAACCCATCAATGAGAGCATTCTTTAAAACTGAGTAATTATCAGCAACCTCTTCTATGACAGTGAGGAGCTTAACTCTACCTTTGTCAGCAAAGGAGAGCCACAATATAGCTGCCCACTGCTCTTGAGGGACCTTCTGTACTTTACAGGCCCTCTCCAAAGCAGTTATCCATTTGTGGATCTTGCTCAGGTTCCTATGACCATAAGTATATTCCTTAACCCTAGGGACACTGTTGCTGCCACCATGGGACTCCAGTCCCAATCTCTTTCTAGCCTTCTGGAGCTCTAAGGATTCCTTATCTAGTGCCAATTGCTCTTGTCTGAGCCTAAGCTTGACTTTCTCAAGCTCTAGAAATTGGCACTCTTAGTCATAAGAGCTATCTCTCTTATGGGATATGGAGGTCCCTATAGAAGTTCCTGAATGGTGAGATTCTGCAGAGGGAGATCTAGATCTCCTTGGTAAACTCTGCACTCTTCCTGGCGGAGTGAAGAGAGGGTCACTGGGGTCTTCTCCCCCACCTCCTGGAAGATCTAAGTTGTCCAGGGGGGATTCATTTTGATCCTCCTGGTCAGGGTTTGAGTCCAGGTCAAAGAAGGTTTCACTTCCTGGCCTACCCTCATTCCCTGCCCCACCCACTCTATCTACCTCATCAGACCCTGGGGTCTTCCTAAGGTCATCTAAGAGTAACACCTCAAAGAGACGTTGGGTGTTTGCATTTCTCCCTGTCTTCAGCTTCCTAGAAGCACACATGGCTTTGAAATCCTGAAATGAAAGACCATTGTATCTAGAAGGCAGAGAGCCACTGGCTTCTCCTTTAGAAGACATACTAAGTGTGGTGTGGTGTATGCACCTACCTAACCTAGTGGGAACTAAACTCTCTTAGGTTGGAGAAAGGGTGTGCTAGACCCTTAACTTACCCAACCCCAAGTTCAGTAGAACTTACTTATTCTGATCTTGAAGTATTATATGTGCCTAATACTTTAGTGGTTTTCAGTTAATCACTCAATGAGATTTATCTGGTAAAACAATAGCAAGCTTGAATTCCAACCGCTGCACACCAATGTGAGAAGTTGGCCTGGTATATGCCGTCCACTAATTAAAGTGGGCACCTTGTACCAGTCCAAACAACCCTTATGATGTATGAGGTCAAAGATAACCTTTAGAAAGCTATCCTAGTGGTAGCTGTGGAGAGCAGCCTTCAGGCTTAATCTTGAAGGAATGTAAATCAGCTTGTTTTACCAGAATATCACCTCCTGAATGACTAAATGAAGGAGAACCACACAGTAGTTATATAATAATATGTATTTATTAATATAACACTCTCTACTATCCTCTACACGAGGATAGAACACAAAGCACACAATACAAATTCAATAGAACAGTTGTAAGTAGCACAATACACAGTGGGCTCCAGGAGGAGACCAAACCATATACTAAAATAGTGGTATAACAGTCACGACTGAGATCAAGACAAGGTCTGGAGCACGTAGAATCGCTGGGACCCCAAGGAACCACCCAAGGTGAGTAGACAGGGACCCCACGGAGGACGGGTGCAGTGTGGGAACACGACCGCGGGCTCCATACAATTCTATGGGAAAGTCGCGGTTATACTTTTAACGTTTAAGGACCCTTCTACGAGGACTTCGAGCGAACACTTTGGAACTTAAGAGTTTGAAGAGCCACCCCACCCGTGGATACCATAGTACCAGAGTTATCTATCCCAGAGGAGCCGGGTGCATAGGTGTGAAGTGGCGTCGGAAACTGCTGTCGTTCTCAATGGAGAGCTGCAAAGAAGTACTGCTGCCGTGAAGGTGAAAAGGGTCCGGTGGAATTCAAGCCTGGATTCTGGAAGGAAGGACCCTGAAAGCAGAGGGGACAGAGTCTGGGTCACTTCAGAGTGACCAGGGGCTCAGTAGACGAATGCCCACCGATGCCGGGTGCTTCAGGCGCAAAGAAGGGATGCTTGACTCTGCAGCCACGAGGACCAGTAGATGTCGAGGATGACCAGGAGCCGGAGGTGAGCTGTCCCACAAAGGATGTCGAGTGCTGAGGGGTCGGTGTCCGGCGGGAGCACCAACAAGCCTTGGCAAAAGCAGCCCACGCAGGAAGGTCAAACAAGTTACGGTGTAGACCAGCAAGGTTGAGGGGACTCACCAAGCAATGGGGAGTCAGGGCACATCTGGAGCAACCAGGGAAGCCCAAGAACAATCAAGATGACCCTCAGGAGGACCCACAGGCCGAATGACCAGGAGTCGTGAGGGGACCTCGAGCAAGATTGCAAAGTACCAGCCCACGGAGCACTCGGTGTGAGGAGGCCAGAGTTCTTTAGTACAAACACTGCTCTGGGTCAGGACTACACAGAGTCCAATGCACAAGCTCGGAAATTGCCAACAAGCATATGCACTTGCAAATGGACGCAGTGCACAGGGGTTCGGGTTATGCAGTCCCCACGAGGGATACTGGCCTCAAACTTGGTGGGAGGGAAGATCGACCTCAAAGACCCTCGGAAACCTACCTCCTGTGCTGCTGAAATCTTTGGAGTCCTCAGGAGCTGCAGACTGGTCAGTTGCGGTTAGGTTCCTGCGAATGCAGGGGAGTGACTCCTTCACTCCAAGGGAGATTCTTCAGTTGTCTTAAGTGCACCACAGGTCCTGCATGGAGCCTGTATGGAGCAAAGGCACAAACTAAGCTTCGGACGGAAAGGGGGACGAAGTCGAGCCCAGTCGAGGTTCAGCGAAGTCCAGTGTGTCCAGACAGTCGAAGGTCAGTGGTTTCTTCTTGTAGAATCTTGTCCACGTAAAATCGAAAGTCTTACAGCCAGGTAAGCTCTTTTGTACCCACGGGAGAGGGTTGGACAGATTCAGGGGATCCTCCTAGGGGAGGGTCAGGACAGAGGGTTGGTTACACTCATGTCCTTTGTCCAGTTTCGCGCCAGAGCAGGAGCCAATGGCTCCCAGATCTGGTTTGAGCTGGACTATGCACAGGGACACCAAATGTGCCCCAGTGCAGACTTTCAGGCACTCTCAGAGTGCACCCACCCAGCCCCAATACACTAAATCCTGTCTGGGAGGTGGTCACACCTCCCTGTGACAGGATGCCTATTGTGCTGCCTTCCTCTGCTCGAGCTTGGCTCAGCAGCAGGAAGGCAGAAATGTGTCTCTGGTCGGCAGCATCCATTTTGTGCTGTCCGGGTCGAGAAGGCTGGCACCGGTTAGACCAGTGACCCCACGAAGCTCGCTTCAGAAGGGTGGAATCATACCTCCCACACCAGTTACTGGTGTGGAGGTATGATTCCAAGGTGTTTGATACCAAACATGATATGTTTCTATGCAGCCGTTTTCGAGATAGCATTTACCGCGAGGTTATAATGCACCTCTACCTATATGTCCGGCTGAGTCACAGACAACCCCGGAGAATGGTCTCCGAAGGCTGCAGAGAGGCTCTGCTTATGCAGGGGCACCCTCTCACATAAAACCCAGCACCTTGCCTTCAGGATTGTTAAGGCCTGCTATAGGGTTGACTTATAAGTTTTAAGTGTAGTGACCAATAGATATAGTGAACCTATATCTGAAGTAAGTGGTGCAAGCACCAGCTTACACAGGTTGCAGTAGCAGACCTGGAGTTCCATTTTGCATGGCCTATCATGGGTGGCATAATACATGCTTCAGCCCATGGGAGGCCTCTGGGGTACCTATGCCGTGGGTACATGTGTACCATATACTAGGGACTGATAAGGGTACCCCAGTATCCAATCTGGAGTGTACCAAAGTACATGAAGGACAATTTAAGGGAGAAAGCAGATAGACTGGGGTCCTGATTAGCAGGATCCCAGTCAGACTAGTCGAAAACAGTGAGACATCAAGCAAAAAGTGGGGGTAACCATAAGAAGCAGATCCTATTTTCCTACAACACCTACATGGAAGCTTTTTGTAAACGAGCTACTTAGTCTGAAGCAAGGAAACAAAGATTTATTATCTTATCTGTCAAACTTCAATAACTTATTTGTTTGAACATGACCGGATTTAAACCAAACGTTGCTCATTATTCTACTGTGATTTGTCTGATAATCTTAAGGATGGTATTTCTCAGATTGTAAATCCTCTGCAGAACTGAGATAGTCTGATTGATTTAGTGGTTAAAATTGATCATAGACTAAAGGAACGCAGAGGGAAAACATCTCAAACAAACCCTAAAAATTTTTGGGGAAAAATGAAAAGAAAACGGTTGGACATCACAATCTTGATGAGACCGAACCAATACATTTAAGAAGTATCAGAGGGCCTCTTTCAAAAGAGGAAAACGATAAAAGTGGTTGTTTGATTCTTTTTATTGCAGCAGACTCTGTCAAGTTGCTTGGGAGTGCACTGTTAAACCAAGTTCCAGAAATCAGTAGCAGTAGTTCAAGAAGGAACTTCTAAAAAAATAGAAAACTAGTTGCCTTGGTTAAAATTGAGACCATTTGGCAGGACACTGAGCAATACTTGTTCACTCATAATTTGTTAAATACCACATCCTCTATCCCAAAATAACCAACCATTTCTGTAACCTTGCTCCTTTCACCACAATTGAAGAAAATGCTTGAATGTTATGCTTGATTCAGGGGCAACTGGAAATTTTCTGGACATCGGATTGGCCAAAACCTTGGAGATATCCTACTTGAGAAAAGAGATTCCTGAACAAGTCAAAGAAGTCGGAACAATCAATGATCTTGACAAAGGACACATGTGAGATGACCTCTTAAAGGACTCTCTCCATGCTTAAATTGGATAACAAAATAATAAGCAAATCCCTGGCCAACAGGCGTCATCCCCATTTGCCTGCCTTAATTCGTAAAGACAGGAATTGTGTCATACCCACACGAAAACAGCATCAGAGATACAGCATAAGGTGATAGTGGTCTCTGTTGATTTAGAAAAAGCTTTTGATACACTACATTGAGATATCTTACAACGGTGGAGCATAGAACAAGATTGGGATGAGATGGGATGGGTCTGGATTGGTGGACCACACTACTATACACACAACTGATGGCGAGGGTACGAACAGGTAGACTAATTTCAAAATTAATTCCATTGATAGTAGACAGGGGTGTCCACTGTCTCCACTACTTTTTACAGAAGAATTTGAACCAGTTGCTTTGATTATGAGAACTGAGGGGTAAGCCAGAGGTATATGCTTGAAAGATGGCACAAATGATGAAAGGGAAGGAGGACGCCAGATGGAAACCCCCACTTCTCAGGACTCCTCTGCGATGTTGAAGATGCTTTGTGAAGATATGAAGTAAACATTGCACTTTGGATTATATGCACATACAGTACCATTTTCTGGGCTTCCTACAAACAGAGTTCTTTTCACCACCAGCCAAATGTCAGAATGTTATCAAAGGCCACAGGAGATACCTGCGCCTCCTTGAACTTCTGCTATCTAACTGGCAGTTCTCCATTCAGGGCAGTCTTTTTAGATAGTAATAGGATGTGTCTGAACATGTACACATTCTTGCTGTTTTTTACAACATAAACTAGGCCTACAAATTCTTTGCACAGACTGAATGCTACAGACATACATATACAGCAACTGAAATAAGACTCCTTGACATGTGCCTGCTGCTCATTTAACTCACATTTCTTTACAAAATGTTTATGTGGTGCAACATTGTGCAGTACATTGAGTCACTGGTGGGCCGGTAGGTCATTAATTGCATTCAGGGTTGACATGTCACTCCATGTATCATGCTTAGAGCCCAGAGCATTCATCTAATTAATGATTACGTAGTGGGCCTTGTAATCTGGGCTCACTCATTTGACCATTTAGACTCATCAAACTATTAACAGTGACTTGAAAAACGAACGCCAGGACTGCAAGTTCTGGCCCTGATTTACAAAGAGCTTGCATCAACTTTGCATTACTTTTTTCATAATTTGTGTTGGTTCATAAACCAAAGTAAAGCAACTGTTACTTTGCGTCAAGCGGGCATTCAATGGGTGGTGCATTGGTGTTCCCATCCATCAAACCATTGGTTTTTATGCAAATTCCTCTCAATATAGTATTGAAGATAGGGATTGTGCCAAAATCCTGCACCCCTCCGGGGCAGGCGTAACAAGGAGAAATGCCATTCAGTTCATCTCTTTTATTCCTCTTTGCATATGTGCTGCATTCGACAGCACACATACAAAGAGAAGAATGCTTACAGCAAAGTTTATGTGCAGGAAGGAACACCTTCCTGAACAAAAACTATGCTGAGTACATCGTAGACACCCCTGAACTATGGCGCAAGGTTGCCCGCATTAGCGCGTAGCAGCCACAGCATGCCAGATCAAAGAGAGAGCAGAATTGCACTTTTTCTAAATAGATATGGCGCAGTTCCACTCCTTACAATTCATGCAATGCAGCACACATTGTGTGAACTCTTTGTTAATATGCTTCTCGATATCCTGCTGACATGGAGCAATCTCATGCCCGTCAGGATACTGTAACAATTAGGAGAGTGTAAATCTTTTCTCGCCCCCCCCCCCTCCCCTTAGCTACTGTGCGATGCCTCCACTAGGGAACAGACTGTAGTGTGTATTTTTGTATATGCTCTCGCTCCCACGGCGTGCACTCGGTATTCCAGTTTGGAATTATGGAGTTAGCACTGTGACAGTTGCTGAAAGAAGCTGCGGCAAAAAGACGTGTTTCACGGTGGTACTTTTTCCAGGAATAAACTTGCGTTAAATACAACTTGTCGTTGCACCTTACTTAACAAAATTGGCAGAGCTGAGAGCCACCACGCTGAACCTCACACAAGGTTTCCAGGATTTACTTCTAAAATTGGAATTTGCACTTCCTAGATCTTTTGGATACTTTATTGAGGCCGGTTCTCATATGGGATTCATAAGGACTGTGTTCGGTTTGGTGGGCAACCCCCGGATCCTGTTTCTACACCTTGTACGTCTTTCTCACTAAGTGAGTTTGGTACTCACGAATATTTATTCGGTTGGACGCATTTTTTTTACTTAACACAGAGCAGCCACAGAGCAGCTTAACACAGAGCACTCAGTAAAATGCTTAGGGGGATATTCTCAAGGACTTATCGCCGAGTTAGCGGCACTTTATCACAGCCAAAGTGGCGATAGATTTATTCTATTCACAAGCTGGTGCTAACAGCCGATATCGCCAGTTATCCTGCGATAGCAGCCGCAAAAAACATCGCCACGGATGACACCGGCAACTAACGCTAATGAGATGCAGAGTAGGCGTTCCTGTGCAAAAAGCCGCGATAACACCACTTCGCAATATTCCCAACGACCAGCCAGATCGGCGATAAGATCCCAAAACAGGCGATAAGGCGAGTTAGCAGCATGGATTTAACACCTGCTCTTACCTGGTGTTAAGTAGGCCTGGGCGGAAAACTACGCTACGCTCGTGGAGTTTGCGGAGTTTGCGCTACTAAGCGCTACGCGAATTGCACGTAGCACAGTGCAAAAATGCATAGCGGGCATTTTTTGCTTGCTCGCGGTCCTCAACGTCAAGTTGGCGGCCGCGAGCGAGCAAAATCAACATCCCGGCGAGACTTTTTCCTCATTCGCGATCAGCAACATCAAGTTGCCGATCGCGAGGAAAATAAACCTCCTGGCGAGATTCTCAACGCGGGGAGGTCAGGTTTCTCATTGCGAGTGGTCGCGTATGCTCGCGACCGCTCGCGATGAGAAACTACCAGTCCGCGGTGAGAAGCTGCCGCTCGAGTACAAATCTACTCGAGCGGCAGAAAACGACTGCTTGCACTGTGCAAGATGCCGTTTGCAATGATTGCACAGTGCGGACAAGCATCCGGCACTGTGCAATCAGTGCGAACAGCATTTCCCTACCGCACTACGCAGTTCGCGTAGCTACGCGTAACGTGCATAGTGCGAAGTGCACTTCGCGTAGCTACGCGTAGCACTACTATGCGAACTACGCCCAGGGTTATTGTTAAGTGGGACGACAACCTGCACCATAAAAGGGAGCCCAGCCCAGAGCCACACCTGAAGAACAACAGATGCCATGGAGCTACTGATCATGCAGCTCGGAGCCCCAAGAGGACCACAACACCCACCGCCACCACCCCCAGGCCCGCCACCCCCCCGGACCACCCCACCCCGGACTACCACAGAGGCAGCGAAGACAAAGACAGCAGACCTTCAGAAAACGCACCAGCCTTACAGATTTAACACCAGAAGATGTCATTGCCCACTACAGTCTCAAAAGGACAACCATCCTCCACATCCTCACCCACATTGCCCACAGGCTGACGGTACCAACACAGCGGACAATCAACATCCCTCCGCAGACAAAGCTGCTGGCTGTGCTGCACCTGTTGGCCTCTGGGACCTTCCAACCAACAACTGCCAGAGTCGGAGGAGTCTCACAGCCAGCCCTATCCAAGTACCTCACACCTGTCTTGGATGTCATCATCAGCTTGGTACACCAGCACCTTTACTTCCCACACACTGCGCAGGAACAGCTGGGGACCAAGCAAGGGTACTACGCCATAGCTGGCTTCCCGCACGTGTTGGGGGCAATCGACTGCACACATGTACTCCTCATGCCCCCTGCCGCCACTGCACACAATTACCTCAACAGGAAGCACACGCATTCCATCAATGTGCAGGCAATAGTGGTCCACCGGGGACTCTTCACCAATGCCGTCGGCAACTACCCAGGCAGTGTGCATGATTCCTTCATCTTCCAACAGTCCATCATCAACCAGCGCTTTGAGGCTGGCATCTATGCAAATGCAATGCTCGTCGGTAAGTACCAACTGAACACACCACACACCTCAACTCCACCAACATACAACTCACAACTCTGGGAATGCACACGTTACAAAATCACATACAACATGACAAACAACATGCCCACATACCAGACACGACAACACAATTTACTGTGGTAACCTGGGCTAGCCATGTACACAAGCCAACAACGGCATGGCACCACAGCCACACAATAGCAGAATGTGGGGAGAGGTGGGAACCAGGCATGTGCGAAGGAGGCAAGTGACCCATGAATGAGAATGTACACAATGCCAAGTGTGGCGTGGCCATGCTGGACAGACTTGAGTATGCAGACCACAGACATTTCCATGTCGACATACACTGCTGGTGTTTGGAGTGTAGTGGACAGTGGACGCAACCATGTTACCTCAGCCAGTGGGGAATATCGCAGAAATGTAGCTTGTTACGTCCCACCCTGTAAGCGTGAGCGGAGTGTGCTGGCCCGGCGTACGCCAGGCCAGCATAGGGGTGTGAATAAAAAGCACGTTGCTCTTGGCGTGGTTCTCTTCCGGAATGGCCAATGTGTCTGCCAGGCTGGCGCCTCTCACCCCCCCACGAGGCTGACGCCGTGAGCGGTGGTGCCTGCGATCCTGTGCGCCTTCTGCACCCCAGGCCGCTGGTCCCTAGACCCGTCTTGGCCACCCCTGCGCACCCAGGCCTCACTGCTCACCTGCTCACACCGGCGTGTGTCAAAGAGGGCCCACCACGTGCCGGTGCAAGCTCCAAGCCCGAGGCCCGCGACCTTGGCAGCCTCCTCAGACCATCGCTGGCCTCCGCGACACAGGCCCCAGCACTCCTTTCTCGTTGACGTACTCCACCGCTGCCTCCGGCCTACACTGCGGTGAAGTAGTTCACACATTTGGAACTGAGTCTTGATTATTCAATGGCCGAGTTCATATCATTGTACGCAAGGAGAGGAGTAAGAGGAAGACGCGGTTCAGTCCGGAGGAAAAAGGATCATCGTTATGGAGGTGATCGAACACTACCAACAACTGCTCTGGTGCCACTAACTCTGTGCATCGCAAGCCAACGACACGTGGCTGTGGGCCCCTGCTGACCGCTGCCTCCGGCCTACACTGCGGTCAAGTAGGTCACACATTTGGAACTGAGTCTTGATTTTTTTATGCCAGAGATTATACCATTGTACAGGCCTCATCGCAGACTGCATCCCCTTTCAGCTCTGGTGCCACTAACTCTGTGCCCCGAAATTCATGGACACTCTCTGGTTGAACTTTGGTGGCATCTGAGTCTATGGCCTGGATGTTGTCTTCATTATCATGTAGCTGATACTGACTTGGTGTTAAAAATTAGTCTGTAGCATTCATCTCCTCCATATTGCCTGTTTCTGATTGGTTCTGCCCTCTGCATCATGCCCTGGAAGAACACCTTCCACTGTCACCGAAACACTCCGCGACATTCACCTTCGACATCGACGAGGACCCGCTCAACTCTCGTGGCCCTACCTCAGTGCACCGCAAGTCACCGTCCCGTGGCGGTGTGCCTGTGCCGGCCGCAGTGCATCCGGGGCCACTAACTCTGTGCAGCTCAAGTCATGGACCCTGTCTGATTGAATATTGGATGGCCTCTGAGTCGATGGCCTGGGGGTCATCAACGCCATGTGTCTGTGGCCCTGCGCTGACCGCTGCCTCCGGCCTCTTCTGCGGTCCACCAGGGCTCACACATCAAATCGAGTCCTGACCTCCCCGGACGACGCATCACCGCTGGCTGCACACACCACCACCGCCAGGACCACCTCCAACCAACAACTGCCAGAGTCGAAAGAGTCTTACAGCCAGACTATCAGAGTTGCTCACACCTGTCTTGGATGCCATCATCAGCTTGATACACTGCTCAGCTCTTCAGGTGCCACTAACTCAGTGCACCACAACTCATGGACCTTTTCTGATTGAGTTTTGTGCTGTGGACAGCTCACGCAACAATGTCACCTCAGGCAGTGGGGAAGACCTGGGACGATAATGAGGAAGATGAGGCAGGTGTAACACACCCCACTGCAGCTGCAGCAGGAATATCCCGAAGGGACACAATCCTATACAATTTCTTCACATGAGCACGCTCAGCTCTGGTGCCCCTACCTCAGTGCACTGCAACTCACGGACCCTTCTGATTGAATATTGGGTGACCTCTGTACTTGCTCCAGCTACCATGATGCTTCGCAGTTGTTTGTGTTATGTTGGTGTTTTCTGTTTCCGCTTTATTAGTGATCACTGTTCAAGTTGTTGCCAGCACCAACCACTCCCTGAGGGCTGGCTCACATTCACCCCACACCCATCCAGCAAAGGCGTCACTGGTCAGGTGATCCTGGTAATTAAAAGTGGCCGGGCGCACGTGCCCGTAGCCAGTTCAACTAACTATCAAAGTGTGTCCGTGTGCTCATTACGTATGCATGATGGCCCCGGGCCCTACCACATTACATTGTGCTGTGTACAGCGGACGCAACCATGTCACCTCAGGCAGTGGGTAAGACCTTGGACATGTAGCTTTGTCGTCCCCCCCTTTATATGTAAGAGGAGTGGACTGGGCCGGCGTACGCAAGTACTGCGTAGGGGTGTGAATGATTATCCCAGGGCCCTGGGCGTGGTTCAGTACTGGAAATGTGCAAATGCGTGTGTTTCTGTCGCAGTGTGGGTGTCCGTTGGGGAGTGTAAGTGGTCCCTGATGGGAATTAGACACTCACGTATGTAATCTAGTTCGCCGGCCATGAGGTCAAAACCCACCCGCACCTGTTCAGCCACCTCCTTCTGGCGGTCTGACACCTGGCCTTGGAATGCGATGTGTGCTTCGGTGAGGTGCTGGGAGCCAGCCGTGGTGGTGGGTGCTTCCTGCTGTGTGGTCTGTGCAGGGGGTGGGGTCTCCTCGATGCAGCTGTGCTGCCCTGCTCCTGGAGGTGGGTTGCCTAAGATGTCCATGAGCTGTTGTAGGGCGTCGGTGTCGAAGGTGTGGAGGTCCTCTTCATCATCACTGATGAGTTGTCTGGTCTGCTCTGCAGGAGGTGTTGATTGTCCCTCTACAATGTGAAGGGGAGATGCATTTTAACATTGTGTTGACATGTATGTTGACGCATTGTTCTAGTTTACATACAGACTGCATGACAATGTACATTGGGACTGTTTGGGAGGAGCTGACTATTTGATGCGGGACAGTGGACATTTGAACTACATCACGGATGTGAGGTTGTACACGTACATTTTCATCTCACAGTTTCCTGCTGTGCCAGATGTGATTGGCCAGTTTCTACGCACAAGCGGAACCAGTTGTGTCCTCTGTTCTGTAGTGAAAGTGTTGCACTTTGTACCACATTGTCGTCAATGTTGATGTGCTGTTATTGCTATGTGTGTGTGCTGCATTGTGGGAGAGTCGCCCCTGCAGCTGTGATTTTGCTGCCCCTTATCCCTTTGAGGTGGTGTGCCTTTGACTTCTGTGCTTCTACAGTGCTGAGATGTTGCAGAGTTGGCTAATTTTGGCTCTTGTTCGTATTTTGGACTCTTGTGCATGGTTTATCCGCAGATGTGTTGCTGACGTCAGGGGTTGTTTGTGCACGTGGATGTGTCAGAGTGTGACCTGCTCCTTTCTGGATGTGTTCCACACTCAGCCACCCCAGTGTCGTGGCGTGCACCATGTCATGATAATTGGACTGCAGCCATGCTATTCGGCATGAAGTGTCACTTGCATTGTCATGGTGGCTCACAGACAAGCAGCTTTGCTGGTTTTGACACGTGTGCATGGGTTGGTTGTGAGATTGGTGCTGTGTGGGGAGGGACCCCTTTGTGCCCATAGTGGACGGGGGCCTACTTGCTGTTTGTATGTGTGCTGCAGTGTGCCAAAGGGATCAGGGACATGATCCAGAGTCATTGTGAGTGTGCAGTGTGCTCTACTTAATTGTGCATGTGTGCCATTGTGCCCATCTCCCCCGTCCCCGCAGTCCCTGTTCGGTACTCACCCTGGTGCTGTTGTGTCAGGTCATGTCGAGCAGTGTCGGAGCCCCAACTCCTGCCACCGACTCCCCACTGATGACTGTGGCCACCATTTCCTCCATCTCATCGACCTCCTGGTGTTCTGCTGGACTGCCACCTCCAGTCTGCATTGCTGCCTGATGGTTGAGAGCGAGTTTCTTCTTGGTTTTGCGCTTTTCATCATTCCAGCGCCTCTTGACCTCTCCAATTGTCCTCCTCCTCACTCCGACTGCATTCACCTTGTCCAGGATGGACTGCCATATTGCATTCTTATTTGCCAATGACACGTTGGAGGTGACGAACAGTTGTTGGTGGTGTTCTATTACCTCCGTGATGATGATCCTGTTTTCCTGCGGACTGAACCTCGTCTTCCCCGTCTTCTTCTCCTTGCCCTTCCGTGACCCCGAGGTCCCAGGCTGGTCCTCCTGGGGGCTTGTGGGGTTCTGGTCGTCCTCTGTACTTGCTCCGGCTTTCTCCATGGTGCTACGCAGTTTGAATTATTTTGTTTGTGTTTTTCGGTGCTTTTATAGTGCATTTTCCCGCATGACGCGTGGAAATTGCAGCTCTGTCGCTGGTTATCGCTGATTTTTTTATCACGGTTGGCCAGATCTCAACTTTTTTCGCGTTCGTGTTTTTATATTGCCGTCACTGTAATTTTATCGCGATCATTTGACGCGTTAGCGTGAGACTATCGCATGGTACCGCCGTGTTGAGAATACAACGTTAACACAGCGTTATTTTCCCGCGATAGACTGCGATGTGCAAAGTTGCGTTAAGCTAATTTTGCGATAATTATCACACGTTCTTGAGAATATCCCCCGCAGTGCCTTAAGTGGTCGACTCTGCATAGCAGTTACTTACATAACTGGAACTCATGAGCAAGTGTGGATTTGCATTGCTTCTAGATGGAAAAAGTGGAGTTTCATGGTCCATTATGCTTGGGTCTAGTGACAGATATCAAAGACTAGCAGAAAGTAGACAGCTACTCGCATTATTTCAAGGAATAACATGGCCAAGTGATGTAGCATGAGTGAAGCTGATCTTACTTAACCAATCCTTTTGGTTGGCATAAGGGTGCTGGGAAGGGAAGGGGAAACAGGCTATAGACTTGCCAAGCATGATGGCACGTGAAGTACGATGCTGATGCATATCACTACCCATATGTTAGCATGTTGACAATAAAAAAAACATATGTGGCAACCATATCAAAACTATGGTATTATGATGCCTATGATATCCAAAAATGTACTGTTAGGGCCCAATTACGTATCTGGCGGTCCGAGGACCGTCAGACTCGTGGATGCACGGCGGTGGCAGTCCAGCCACCGCTGCACCAGAAGTCCGACCACCTCATTATTACTTGGGCGGTTGGACCGCCATGAGACCGCCGCCAGAAAACCGCCACTCCCTGGAGGTGGTGCGGCGGTCCTGAGACCGCAATATGCTTGGCGGGACCGCCCTGGTCCCGCCAAGCATATTACGAGTTTCCTCTCTGCCACTGTTTTCATGGCGGTGGAACCGTGGCAGAGAGGAAACAAAGGGGGCTCTACAGGGCCCCCTGTGCCTCCTCTGCATGTAGATGCACACAGGAGGGCGTAACATATGCCCCTCTGTGTGCATGCACACTAGTTCCTGATCAGCATGGACTTTCAAGTCCATGCCATGCAGGAACCTTGTGTGGCGTTCCCATTGCAGTGCCTTCTTCAAAAGCACTGCCGCCTTTAAAAGAGGCACTGCAGTGGGAACCTCCATGCCGCCAGCCAGACCACTTTTAAGTTGTAATCTGGCAGGTGGGCAGCAGAGACTCTTGGCGGTGCAGGGGCGCGGCGGTGGCATGTCACCTACCCCTGCACCACCAAAAGTCAAAATCGGATCCCAAGTGTCCTACAATCAGCATCATTCTTGGAAATCAGACCAAAAAATAGAATAATTAAAAATATTGAGTCCTTGAGCAAAGAAGTATAAGAATGCCCTGCCAAAATTAATAGAAGCTTCCAAGTGCACTCACTTATACCTAAATGTTACATGCAACACTCGATGGAGAGCAACATTTCACACAAATTGCCGTCTTCTTCATACATTAGTCAGGGCAAGAAATGTAAAAGCCATTTTTTTTAAATAAATGCTTAGCTAGACTTTTTCAGCACAACATGCGCAAAGCTCTCAGCGTCAACAAGGCATGCTGTCCTGCTAATTGTGGTTAGATTAGTTATTATATTATCCTGTATGTACGCAATGATATATTAATGTGCATTTAATAACCTAAATAATATATTTATAATGTTGTCTGCCTTCTGATAGTGCCATCCAATACATTGTGGCTGGACTCATCAATTCTTGCAGTATTTCTTGCTGTGCTTTTTATTACTCTATCATTTATAGAATTATTGAACTCCTTAGGTGGTTGATAGCGACTGGCTAACCTAGGGGCCTGACATTGCTTTGAAGCAACAATCTACTATATTTTTCAAACAAACCATACAAAAGCCGAATAGTAACAGCAATAATACATAATGTGGTGGAAAAAAACAAAAACGCGCTCCACAGCATTCTCCGCATTTGTAAGCGATAAATGTAAAATTAACATTTTATCACCGCCTCAAAAACAATACCCATCAGTATTCGTGGAAGCACAGTATTTCTATGATTTAATTTGTTGGATTTATTTAGGTCTGTTGAGACCTCCCTTGTGCTTTTTGGCTAGTAACATAAGTCTGTTGGAACTATAATTGTCTGCACAGAGTATACGATTTATCAGCCCTTGCAGGCTGGGAAGGCATCCAAGACAGACGATTAAGGGTTATCATCGTGTTCTACGAATATTGGTCGTGCGAATGCATTCGCCTTCTAGGTTAGCACTCTGCACGGTGGAAGAACAAGTAACCACATAAATATGCTGGATTTTTGTAAACACCGTAATCCCTTATAACTTTGCAACTCCATAAAAAAGTCAATAATGTCTCAGTGTTATAATCCTATTCACTATAATGGGCGAGTAAAGAGCAGGATGAAAAGTGCGTACATTTGCTGCCTGGCGGTGGTGTTTTAGATATACAGCTGCTGAAAATGGCAGACTCGCTTGGCTATATACAAATCAGCAAAGAGCCGACAATCGTGGAAAAAAATATATTTAACTGTATACATTAGCAACGTGTGCCTACTGCGAATGAAAGGGGCCGATGTTCACTTTGTGAAATGCTTTACGCTCAAGTTTCAGTACGCATGTTGTTCTGTTACTAGCCTTTGTACAGCACACTTCTACCATTGCTATTGTCCCGCGCGCCTGTCGCAATTTAGGGTTCTGGACCTGTCATTAGTCCAGTGGCGACTCGCAGAGGGAGTGCTGCGGGGCGGTGTGGCCGAGTTGGCGATGCAGCGAGCGCAAGGTAAATAGTAAATAGTTTTATTTATTTATTTACTTACCTTACTCCTGCCCGTCGTATGTCCGACTCCACTACCCCCCACCCAGCCCCTCCCCCGCCCCGCCCTGCCACACCGCCCCGCAGCACTCCCTCTGCGAGTCGCAACTGCATTAGTCAGAGTCATAGTGGACTGGTGTCTTTGTGTAAAGTTAATAGAACACGGTCTATGGACTGTATTGTTCAAAGCGAGTGGCCATTTTGAAACTGTCATTTCCATCATAGTCTGCAGGCTAGGTGGTTCCTTACTGAGCAAGATAATATGTTTTGTTTAATATTAGTTCATGTAGGTGACTTTCAACATATCTAGAAATATCCATGTAGTATATCTGTGTAAAATAGTAATTCTATGCACTAGGGACTGAATCACAAAACATTTTTAACTCTCTCTTGTAAATGTCCTTGGTGTTAAGGAAGTGAGTGTTGAGGCAAAAAGGTCCTCTGCGTGGTACGAGAGATGTACCCCTGGCCTGAGTGCCCAACTGTACTGTTGTCTGGATACCTAATGCTGATTTGTAGTCATAGATGAATATGGATTATGTGTGTGCCCATGACAGAGGCCTGCCTCACAGATTGCGGTCTTGTTGGACCAAGAGGAGAGCCAACAGCACTAACCTCATAGTGGTGGAAGGCTGCCACCTTCACCAGAAGTTAAGCAGCACGAGCACGGTGGTGGCAGCAAACTAAGTAGTAATCAGTAGTAATGAACAGGCCATTTTTACCCTGTGTCACTGGAGTGATGCCTGCAGGTTCACTCACCTTTTCAAAAGTTCTGCTGCTGTGTACTTAACTCACCCTTGGCTACATCAGGTAGATTTGGAGTGCTGCATAGCACAGGAGTAATGACTGCGTTAGTTGTATGTGTGCCTGGGAAGGATACTGTACAAGGATGGAGCAGTATTGTGCAGTACTTGAGTGACTAGTAATGTACTGCTTGTATGACTGCCTGAGAGGAATACATTACATGAGAGATGTAGTGCTGTGCAGTGCAGTGCGTACGCAGGGACAGCATTTGATGGGTGTATGTATGCTTGCGTGAAGTACAACACATGAAGGGTGAAAGGGTGTGCTGCTTGCACATACTGAGTGTCTGTGCTAGCATTGTGTGTGTTGAAACAACACACCCTAGTTAAAGATAGAAAAGCATCAGTGCTGAACAGTGGTTGCAGACTGAGTGTGTGTGCTGAATGCATGTGTACATGTGACGGCACAATGCATAGAGGAATTAGTCCTAAACAGAAAGTGTGCTACAAAATTACACTGAAGGAGTGTGCCTGCAAAGGTACATTGTATGGAGGACCCCAGGTTCCATTTTGGGAAGCCTAGGCCTGCCTGGTAAAGAAATGAGGAGGAGACAAATCCCCCTAGAAAGATTTGTGAATTGCTGCATTCCTGGGAGATGAGCGGGGACACATTGGAGAGAAAAGGAAGAGACTCCCTTTACATTTCAAAGGACTGCTCTTTGATTCAGTGATAGACCACAAGGAAGGGGCCTGGATACATCTCAGGAAGGAAGATGGGGATGAGGTTCTGGGATTAATGTTTTGATGCACATATCACTGTGCTGATATCCAGGTATGAACACTGGTCACTCCAATAAATTGTGCTGTGGACAAACAGCTTCGGGGTCGTACCTTCTGTGGCAGGCATCTTTCAAGAAGGAAGAAGAAAAGGAGAAGTGCCCATTTCAAAAGAAGCAGAACCCCAACATACAACTTCAATGACCTAGACTTCTAAATCACATTTGACGGCCTGTGTGAGATGGGGAATCTCTGCAAGACTTCTGCCTTTGACCAGGACTGGGGGCCTAGGCCTGCTAGTCTCCTTGCTGGGTGATGGGACATCATCCAGGGAAACTAAGACCGCCTTCCCTGGAGCACTAGCGCCTTCCTGCTTGCTAAGACCAGTGTGCCCTGTGGGGAGAGGACAGCATTGGAGGGAGTGAGGTCTAGTGGTGAGCCCTACCATGATGACTCCCTGTGTGAGGTATGAGGATTCATATTTGCACTGATAACTTGTGTGAAAGACTTTTTTTGGAGACCTCTGTTTGCCAGGAGGGGGCTGCCGCATACTGTACCAAGTACTGAGCGCTGTGTGAAGGGCACTGAGCCCACACAGCCTCATTGCAGTGACCCCGTATGCCAGAGGGGGCCACTGGTGAAGAAGTTGTGTGACCAGCATGCCAGGACTCGTGAACACCTGAGAGGCGACCCCATATGACAAGAGGGGCCGCCGTGGTGTGGGCGATTGCACCTGCAGAGTCTACATTGCATCCAGAAAGTACAGCTGCAAGCCCGTGTGCCGGGGGGTTGCTTGGACCAAATCATTGAAGACATCGGTCCGTCGCCCAGGACTGAAGTGAGGCTGTGACCGATGGGTCTAGCCACACCGAAGGATCTGCCATGACTGACCCTCATGGACCGAATGGACGCTGAGGAGGATGACGCAGCCTCGCGGGACTCTAGTCAGGAGCTGCGTCACTAAATTCCATCACCAGGGAAACTTGACTTTACAGCATCACTTGGGCTGGAAGTTGCTCTGAATGCTGGGGAGAGCGGTCGCATTACTTTGAAGAGTGAGCCTGCGCCTGCCCGAGGCTGCAATGTGTGTACCTTGAGCAGCCTGACTTCTCCAAGCAGAATCAGACTTCTCAAGTTCCCACGCTGACAGCACCACGGTAATGCAGAATGCTTCTGATGCAGCGTGAAGCTAGGCAAAAACTATTTACATATACTTACATCATTTCATAAACTTCTCTGACTGTTTCCTCTCTGGGCCCATATCAAAACACTTAACCATAGATCCTCCAATGGATCTTTTATGTGAGCTAACAGGGACTTGGATATTAAGAGAACATGTGGCAAATTCTTATGAGGACCTGGAATAAGAAGATGCCAAATTCATGCTAACAATAAACAACCTTTCTGTAGACATTAAATAATAAAACTTACAAGAAGAAATTTTCACACCAAGAATGACTCAAATATGATAAAATTGCTCATGTAAATCGTTTATTTAAGCCTCAATTTGAATGGTCAAGAAACACAAATCACATGTAAGCTTTGCTTATAGTTACCATTTAGTACAATTAGTCACACAATGTCATACAGATTCTGCAAAATAGACATATGCTGATCACTTGGGGGATAAGAGAGAGAAAAATATGGAAAAAGTCATGTACAGCATTTAGGTTATACAAACCAAATATGCAGAGTTGAAGCGTAAGTAGTCACAGGAATGAGTCCATAAACTCTCCAGCAGAAGAGTTATACCTGCTCACTTTACCAGCCGGCAGAGTACAGGTTAAGTCAGTTCAGAAAGTTCAGTTCAAATGGGTTTGGCATAGGAACAAGAATCAGAGTTCAGTCCAACAGCATGCCAGGCAAGGAAATTGAAAATGATAACCAGCCCTGACTCCTCCTCCATGGGGGCAATTATACTTCCAAAGGTTCTCAGTTTACGCCCACAAAGTATCTGTTGCATCGTACCTTATGGTTTCCATTGGTTGTCCACAGTGGGGTGCTCATGGTGTGATCAATACCTCACTAAGAAATCCGGAAGCATTCAGTAATCCTTTTGCCAAATCATCAATTTCAACAACTTTATAATTTACATCCTTTCCTCGGAAGTAAGAAAATTCATTCGTTCACTGTCTGTCCGTTTCTAGACGCTCTCTCTGGGTTTGCAATTGTATTGATACATTTCTGTCAAAAGTGTTGCTGAATCAGAAAAGGACCTATTGTTCATTAGCATGAAAAGAAACTCTCAGAAAAGTTCTCATAGCCTCTGAAATGACTACTTCAGCTAGTTTCTGCTTTTCTAAACGGGAAAAAGAAGCATTCTGAGGCCTACATGAAAACTTGTTAAATCATTACCACGTTATGATTCATATAAACACACAGATTAATATGAATAATTCAGTTTTCCTAGTAAATTCACTCATTATCCTTGTCTCTAGAAGTTACATGTCAATATTAGATACTACTAAAAAGAACATTTCACACATTTTTATTTTTCAAACAGATTACTATACTTCACTTTTGTTATTCACGTTTATTTTCACATATTACTAGAATAAAACAGCAAATCTTGTACTGTCAAGCATCTTTAAACTAAACATTTTAAACGTTTTCAAGTATTTCATTATATAAGCATTCTTTTCATTTGTCATGTTAGGTAATCAGCAGCACATTTTCTGAGTTAACCATGTTCGATTTCTTAAACGCGTGTTTACATTGCATAAACAAATAACTGTTTTTCTCTCTCTTTATTTACGTCTTTCACATTTTCATGTTTTCAGAACACTTCTGCATGCTTTTACGATGCAGTAGAAGATCTCATGTTTTTCGTCATCATCTATTTTGCACATTTTATTAAAATTATTAAATCTCATTTAATAGTGAGAATTGATAGAGGCAATCGTCTTTAAACTTTTATGCTCCATCATGTGTGTACCTTGAGCAGCCTGACTTCTCCAAGCAGAATCCGACTTCTCAAGTGCCCGCGCTGACAGCACCCACTGTAATGCAGAATGCTTCTGTGCTGAAGGAGTGGGTAAGACTTGAACTACGGCCTTTGGGGCCCCAGGGATTCACTGTCAAAAGTGCTGCGGCACAATATACACTTTTGACTGAAATCCTGAAGAGTCAAAAGGGAACTCTTGTGTCTGGTCTAATAGTTTGCATTACCTGATGTGACCACCAGTGAATGAGGAGTAACCCTGAACAAGTTACATGAGGAGGGTGGGATAGGGATTCGCCTGAGTACTAGAGCCCTGACCTCAAGGGGGATTGTGTTGTTGCATTTGAATGTTGCATTTCTTTGCTGTATAGAGTTAGATATAAAATATGACTTTTTCTTATAAAAGCAAATATTTGGCTGGACATTAATTTATTGGTCGTACTATTTGCACTTTGAGTTATGAGTCGTGTTCACTGACCTGTGTCTACATCCCCCCCACGAGGGAGCCTTAACTGCTTGACCACAGCAACATCTGAGAGTAAAGTGCAGAAGAGGTACTTGGCCCAGTTTAGTGGGATCCATAGTAGGTCAGGCTCTGGGACATCAGGAGTAAAAGGCCTTAACCACTACGGTTGGGCTCGTTAGCTCCTGAGTGCCCCATGGCCCTCTGAAAGGGGTACTTCTTGATGCAAACACCTTTGATCACTGTATTGTCAAAGCAGATTTCTGGAGGTAGTAATGTGCTACAAGATCATTTGTTCATTTAATTGAGTTTCATTTTATTGTGTGTTGCGGCACATGCAGCGAACAACAGGCCATGGCAAAATAGAAAACCACTGGACTAAGATTAGCAGAAACACCATCATAGTAAACAGCAACAGCCAAAGTTTAAAAAAATTGTTTGACTGCGTGTCATATATATTGAAGTGTTTATGCAAGTAATGAAGACTTATAAGCCCTAGGGCCACACTAATTGGACAACTCCCACATCAGTGAAGTTCTTGGTAAATGTCCTGAGGAGGCAAAGCAAATATTACAAAAATGAAAAACATCAAAATTATATTACAAAAGAGTCAGAAAGAATCAATGAACTAAGAAGAACCTTTGATAGAGAAAAAAAATTAGGGCGAAAAGTAATGCACCTCCCATCACTATAAAACCAATAAAAACCCAGAACAAGAGTGTTTTTCTGATGAAGATAACACAAGCACTCTATATAGATGCTTGAGATATCATGAGTGATGTCATTAATGATGTCATAAGCAGTGCTGGCGGGACACAAGTTATAGTGAGCTCAGTAAAATATAATTGGTGAATTTCAGAGGTTTTTTTTGTTTTTAAAAGTTAGTTTTTGTGTTATGTCAACACCAAACTTTAGCGGAACTTTAACCTTTCGTCTTTTTTAGTGAATTTCTATGTTTTTTTTTAACTTAAGCTAAAATCTTATTACCATACCAGACTATATCATCACTTTGAGCTTTATTTTTTGCAGTGAATTTCAGAGGTTTTTTTCTCTTATTAACCCAACTCACCTGCTGAGCACAGCTTTGGGCGGTGTTTGGACAAATTATTGGAAAAATAATATTGTGATACAAAAATATTGTGTTAAGAATATCAGGATATCAGAAATATTATGACAGGAATATTGAAGGTAAAAATATTTTTTAATGTTGTTTTTAATATTATTTTAAACAATATTGATGTAGAAAATATCCTTGTATGTAATATCATTAGTAAGTGTTAATTAGTATGTAATGCATTATAGTGTGTTTGATTGTATGTGTTAATTTTTTTGTGTTTTTAGTAAGATATTTTATTTATGAAACTGTTGAAATTTGTATTTTTTGTTGTAATAATGTATATTTAATTGTTGAATATTTTTTTAGTAGTGGGATATTGGGTTGTTAGGGGATAAGGTTGGGGAGATTTAAAAAAGTCATGTTTAAAATTTAAATTGTAAGGTAATCATTTTAAAGATATGCAAATTGATAATTTCGAATTTTTAAATCTATTTTATCATATTAATATTCTATTATATTTAAATTTGATGTTAATTAAGATATTTAATAATGGTATTAAATATTTTTTGTTAAATAAGAACAAACAAAATTAAAAAATAATAAAAACCTTTACTTTTTTAAATTAGGTAGACTATTTAGAAATGTATCATGTCAAAAATAACATTTAAACATTTTTTTATTTTTTTTAAATGTTTTGTTTTGTTTTTTAAAAATTGAATTTTAATTAAATTAATTAGAAAATTGAAAATATAAGATTGAAATAACTTATTAATTTAAGATTGTTAACTTTGTGTTATGATTTGTTTATTTAAATTGTTTAAAGTGTATGAATGGTAGTAAATATTATGAACAATATTTTATTTTTTAATAGTAATTAAATTAGTAATTTTATAATTAAAATATATATAAAGGTTTGCAGTTTAGATTAGTGTGTTTGTAGATAACATTTTAGTACATTTTATATTACAAACATTATGTGAGAATATGGAGTATTTATTGTGTTTATGATATTTTTCTTTTGTAAAATGTTATGTAAAATGTATTATTGTGAAGTGGATATTGTAAATTTAAACTCTTTAGTGTCCAACACCTTCTCCTAGTATGGTTAGATTGTAGTGAGAATAGTAAATGTCACCCCTTTAATGTCCAACACCCTCCCTCAATGTGGTTAAATTGGAGTGGGAATAGTAAATATCACCCCTATAGGCCCATTTACGAGTTTAGAGGTGCGGGATGGCCTAGCCACCGCACCGCCAAATCCGCATAAGAACCGCCTGTCACGGCGGTGGCTATAAAATAGACACCACAATGGGAACGTCCAAGGAAGTTCCAGCACGGCATGGACTGTGAAGTCCATGCTGTGCTGGAACTGGGGGTGAATGCACACAGAGGGGTACATGTTGTGCCCACCTGTGTGCATCCACATGGAGTGAGGTACAAGGGGGCCTGTACGGCCCCCTTTCTTTCCACATGACCACTGTTTCCATTGGGGAAAGACCTCCATGAAATCAGTGGCGGTGAGGAAAGTCATAATATGCTTGGCGGGACCGCGGCAGTCCGGCCAAGCATATTACTGCCTCAAGACAGCTGCGCCACTGTCAGGCAATGACGGCTCCCTGATGGAGTTGGCGGCATGAGCACCAAGGTCGTAATGTGGCGGTTGGAAGACCGCCACCGCCGCCCCACCACGAGTCTGCTCGTAATCAGGCCTATAGTGTCCAACACCTTCCCCAAATTAGTTTAGATTGAAGTGGGAATAGCAAATATAAGCTCTTTAGTGTCCAAAACCTTCCATCAATATGATTAGATTGGAGTGTGAATAGTAATGTCACCCCTTTAGTGTCCAACACCTTCCCCAAATTGGTTTAGATTGGAGTGGGAATAGTAAATGTCACCCCTTAAGTATCCAACACCTTCCCCAAATTTGTTTAGAATGGAGTGGGAATGGTAAATGTCACCACTTTATTCTCCAACACCTTCCTCAAATTTTGTTTAAAAAACATGACACATTTTTCTTTCTTTGTTTACAATTATTATTTATTCTATAGGTTTCCATTTTGAATCATATATACTTTAATAAAAAATAAAAAAACATAAAGTTAAGTAAATAAAACATTTTTTCCATATTTTTTAATTATGAAAAAACAGGTAAATCATAGTTACACACATTTGTATTTTGTATATTTTCAACTCTTATTTTTCATTGTTTACAATTTTTTAACATATCTTAACTTTTTTATATATATACTTTCAATATTATTTTAACATATGTTTAATTAGTACATATTAACTAATTGTATATATTTAATACTAATATTTAAATTATACTTTACAATTTTTTCAATTTTTTTGTGACATTGTTTGATATATTTAAATATTGTTTACATTTCTTTAACATTTCTAAGATTTTTTACACATATATCTTCAACATTATTTTAACACATCTTTTATTGGTATACAATAAATAATTATATATATTTGTAAACTATTATTTAATTTATACTTTACAAAATTTCATATTTTTATAACATTTTTTGATATGTTTGATAATTTGCTTCTTTTTTATTTCTAAACGTTTTTATATATATATATTTTAACATTATTTTAATGTTTCGTTAGCATATATTAAAAAATTGTATATCATTTATACTATTATTTGATTTATTCTTTACAATTGTTTCATCATTTTTCATAGCATTGTTTGATGTGTTTTACATTTTTCTAAACATTTATTCAACACTTTTACAATATTTCCCATTCATTTCTGTGGGGAGATAGTCTTTTTTTTACGAGTTCAGAGGTCATTTTCTTTTTCCCCTACCTTCAATTTTGTATATCTATTTGAGTTTATTTTAGTCTATTTTCCCGGTGCTGCTGTTCGTCGAAACAGATAAGTCCTTTTTCAAGGATTTTTAAAGGATTTTGAGGGTAGGGGGCATTTAGGATGGAGGTTTAGAAGTTGGTTATAGTGTAGTTTGTGGGGCTTGGGTACATTTAGGGTCCTATTACGATGTCGGGCGGAGTTTCCTCCGCTCGACAGCGTCTCTGTCATGGGACCGACTGACACACAGTCCCGACCGACTAATTAGGATGTGACCGAAAACTGTTTGGTTGCATTACTATACTTTACAATGGGAGCAAGTATTCCGGCCGTAAACAGTCCGGAATGCATGCTCCCATTGTAAAATAGGAGGTGCAGTTTATCCCTGCACCCCGTGGCAGGCACCTCAAGGTGCCTGCTGTGGAGTGCAGGGATCAACAGGGGAACAACATAGGTTCCCCCTCAGCCTCCATCCGGAGGCCGTGCACCCAAGGGGGCCCTGCTGGGGGCCCCCAAAGTCGAGTTACAATAGCCTTTCTGTGTCAGAAAGGCCGGCACGGAAAGGCTGCCGAAAACCGACATCGTAATCCCAAGGGCAGAAAGAGCCGCCCTTGGGATTACTGGCTACATTCTGACTGGCAGACGGGCTCTCTGAGCCCGTCGGAAGCCAGTCGGAATGACCATACGGATTCCTTTTCGACCGCCTCCATCGTAATGAGGCCATCGGAAAGGAATTTGTCCAGCATATTACAATGCGGTCAGAAAGGCTCCGACCGACAGTCAAAGCCTTTTCCGACCGACGGTCAGAGCCTTTTCCGACTGCATCATAATAGGACCCTAAGATGTATTACTGTTAGTGTTTTCCACTAGTTTGTTGTTTTGCGTTTTGATAACACTGTTTTAGTAATGTATTTCTATGCAATGTTAAATTGTGTGATGTTAGTTATATTTTGATGATTAACTGTTCTGTATGTGTATTTTTGGGAATGTAATGTGTTTTGGAGTGTTTGTTTTTAAATTTATGTTAAACGTTTTTGTCTACGAACACGTTATAGATATTTGGAGATTACTTTTTACATTTTTTTCAAAGGAAATCAGTTTTGGTTTATAATAAACCAATGGTTTTTACTTTGATTTCCTTTAAATGTGGGTTTCTTAGAGCGATTCTATTTTTAAAACACTTTTTCAGGTTTTTTATGGAACCTACATACTTTGGATTGTTTCGAGGGACTTCAATTTGATTCGTTATATTTTTGCATTTTTTGTGGGATTTCTGTATTCATTGATCTCATTTCTGGTGGATTACTTACTTTTATTACATCGAGACAGAGAAAGATCTGCAGCTACAGAACAGTAATGTTTATTTATTTCATTTATTTTGGGTGGGAAATGTGATATTATATTATTTATGTCAAATACATGTGATTGTTTTGTTTGAATTATGTGTTGTAATTAATTTATGTGATGAAATGAGTTTTATTTGATCTATTTTGGTTGGTGATAGTTAATTTATTTTTTAAATAATGTTTATATATTTTTAGTATATCAGTCTTAATTAACATTGTGATTTTAAATAATTGTTTGGCTGATTTAATAAAATATTAAATAGATTTGGTATGTTGTTTTAGACTTTGTCATACTTTTTGAGTACTTTGGTAGGTTAATATTTATTTTATAATCTGCTTTTGGCTATCATTTCTCCTTTGCTATTTAGGAAGAGTTTAACTTTAAATTGTAGCATGTCACATACTCTTTTAGTTTGTTTTCTAAGTTTAGGGTCAATTGGGCTAACAGATTGCTTCATTCACAGTTGTTGGTAGCTTTGCTCTTTTTGTAATGCTTCTGTAAATTTGTATATTGTAGGTTGAGTTCTGTCTAGTGTTGATTGGAAGGCATTGTACCATCCTTCAATTTCTTTATTTGTTTTGGGTTCCTGTGCCAAACTGCTGTCATAGACATTCCCCCATGATATTTGGAATTTGGGTTGGTGTCTGTGTCCAGGGCAATGCAGTCAGCCAACCCAAGTGTCTTCGAAATAGTCCATTAGGGGACAACGCTTGTCTTCATTTTGTTGGTAGAAAGGGCTTTCAATTAGTTAATTATAGTGGTTGGCTACCTCTGTGACAGGGACATAGGCTAGTGCTATCATTTCATTTTTATTTCAAAGGCAATTAGACTGCTTGTGGAGTATTTCATACTTAGTGCAGATTTTTACAGGTGTCTCCATATAATTTGATTGAAATAATAGTAACAGCTTTGTATGGCTGTGTAGGGGTATATTTTTAGAATGGTTTGAATCATGGGTTGCTCAAAGTCTATGATTATTTTTTGGGTGTAATAGTTATTTTTTTCATGTTTTATATGGCTTAAGAGCTTGTACTAAGTGCTGCTTTGTTTATTTGATAGCAGGGCATATATAAAAGGTATATTTGTGAATCGATATTCACCATGTATGGTGTATAACTGAGGGAATAGTTTGGGACATATTTTGAAGGTGCCATCCATCATCCAGGTTTGACATTGGCTAAGTTTCATTAAGTTATTTGCTGTAGAGAATATTAGAATTAGTTTCTCAATATTTAGGTTATCATGTAAAAGGAATGGTTCCTCATTATGTGTAATTGTTAAATGCTCAGGTATGTCTATGTCTTGGTATCTGTTAGGGGCAGGTGGGGTATCGTTGGTGGCTCTTTAGTTCATGCAATTAAACATTTTAAAGTCGGGATAGGTGGTAGTTGCCCTGTTATGTGTTCGGGGACTCTAGGTAGTATATCTTTCAGGATTTTACATGTGGTTTCTGGGAGCTAGTGTTTGCATCTCTTATATTTTGTAATATTTCTCTTACTTCTATTTCTGTCACATTTGGGGGTGGTTGTGCTTTCTTACATGAATTACATTATGCTTTGTAGTTGCCCTCCCATAGCATGCATTCAAATAGTTAGTGATAAATTTGGCGGCCTCTGTCATTGTATCTGCAAGTAGTTTAACAGCATAAATATATATTATGTTTTAAAGTTCGCAAGTTTGTTATTAATATATTAAAAAGCTTGATTACTTCTATTTTGCATGTTTATATGTATGTTCTGTTGATATGTTTCACACGGCTTTGCAGCTTTTCTGTTGGTGGTGCTTTAATGTAGAGCAGGTGGTTTATTTTCTGTTTAATGAAAAAAATGCATAAGTTACATTTTAAATGGTCTTTTGTTGATAGTTAGTTGAGCTTGAGATCATTAGGCTTATTGTAGTTCACTATTTGGGTGATTTTATAATCTGTTATTTATTTATGTATACTTAGGGGCCGATTCCGATCTCGGCCGGAAGCGCACCTAACACTATTCGTCCGGAAAAAATACAAGCCGAATGCGTGTTTCCCGACCGAATCGTACACTCGTCCGGACGAACAAGTACGATGCGTATAACAACCCAGTTACCGAACGAGCTGTACTCACCCAATCCAGCTCCTGTTCCCCGCCCGAGCCGGATCCGTAAACGCCGATTCGAGCCGCACGTAAGCAAATACACAGCACCTTCCGGCCGGACTAGTACGATGGGCATTCCGTACGCGCCGAACCCGTCGCTACGTCCGGCACGTTTGAGCATCCGGGCGAGCCGTACATAAGCTCCGTTTCGCGCCACAAGACAATCCACGGCTACGAGACGAACAAGCCAGCGACGAGTACGAGTCAAAGACACGAGAAACCCGAACGAGACTATCCAAGCATGAATCCCATTGCGCAGGTCCTACCTATACTCTACATCTATTACCGGGACCGGCACGGACGCGTACGGCGCAGACGGTAAGTCAAACACCAACAATACAAACAAACTACACGTACCCGAAATATGTCACACACACATAGGGATGCACAAATGACGTACACAAGCAACAGCAGAACCATAGGGGTGGGATGGCCAACACCAATGCCATACACACCCATAGGGGGATGGATGCCTACCACCTACATCACCCTCCAACCACCCCTACTCATGGGTGGCTAGATGCCTGCCACTACCACCACCACTATCCAGGGGGGCCTGGATGCCTGTCACTACTACCATACCCACCCTTAGGGGGCTGGATGCCTGCCACTACTACCACCCCTACTCAGGGGGGCCTGGATGCCTGTCACTACCATCACCCCTAATCATGGGTGCCTGGATGCCTGTCACTACTACCATCCCCACCCTTAGGGGGATGGATGCCTGCCACTACCACCACCCCTATCCAGGGGGGCGGATGCCTGTCACTACTACCATCCCCACCCTTAGGGGATGGATGCCTGCCACTACCACCACCACTATCCAGGGGGCTGGATGCCTGTCACTACTACCATCCCCACTCATGGGGGATGGATGCCTGTCACTACTACCATCCCCACTCATGGGGGATGGATGCCTACCACTACCACCACCCCTAATCATGGGTGCCTGGATGCCTGTCACTACTACCATCCCCACCCTTAGGGGATGGATGCCTGCCACTACCACCACCACTATCCAGGGGGCCTGGATGTCTGTCACTACTACCATACCCACCCTTAGGGGGATGGATGCCTGCCACTACCACCACCACTATCCAGGGGGGCCTGGATGCCTGTCACTACTACCATACCCACCCTTAGGGGGCTGGATGCCTGCCACTACTACCACCCCTATCCAGGGGGGCTGGATGCCTGTCACTACTACCATCCCCACACATGGGGGATGGATGCCTACCACTACCACCACCCCTAATCATGGGTGCCTGGATGCCTGTCACTACTACCATCCCCACCCTTAGGGGATGGATGCCTGCCACTACCACCACCACTATCCAGGGGGCCTGGATGCCTGTCACTACTACCATACCCACCCTTAGGGGGCTGGATGCCTGCCACTACTACCACCCCTATTCAGGGGGGGCTGGATGCCTGTCACTACTACCATCCCCACACATGGGGGGATGGATGCCTACCACTACCACCACCCCTAATCATGGGTGCCTGGATGCCTGTCACTACTACCATCCCCACCCTTAGGGGGATGGATGCCTGCCACTACCACCACCCCTACTCAGGGGGGCCTGGATGCCTGCCACCACCACCACCCCTACTCAGGGGGGGCTGGATGCCTGTCGCTACTTCCATCCCCACTCATGGGGGGATGGATGACTACCACTAACACCACCCCTACTCATAGGACGGGTAATGCATGACACAACCAGCATACTCCCACATAAGGAATGACAGAAAATTACATCCCCCCCAACACCCTGACAAGCGTGTGTAGTCTGTGTCAAATGCCTACAAGACTGAACATGACATTGAACATACAATGTGACACCCTAACACATGTGTCACACATAAATGTGTGTGGCCTCCACAATGCAAGCCGACCATGGCCACTGTGGCAATGGGCTCGAACACCCCATCACCACAGTGACCAAAAGGGAAGTGTGGTGTCCATAGCTGATGCACTTTTTGAACAGTGTGGCAATGGGGCCTAAAGCCCCATCACCACAGTGACCAAAAGGGAAGTGTGGTGTCCATAGCTGATGCACATTTTTGAACAGTGTGGCAATGGGGCCTAAAGCCCCATCACCACAGTGACCAAAAGGAAGTGTGGTGTCCATAGCTGATGCACTTTTGAACAGTGTGGCAATGGGGCATAAAGCCCCATCACCACAGTGACCAAAAGGGAAGTGTGGTGTCCATAGCTGATGCACATTTTTGAACAGTGTGGCAATGGGGCCTAAAGCCCCATCACCACAGTGACCAAAAGGGAAGTGTGGTGTCCATAGCTGATGCACTTTTGAACAGTGTGGCAATGGGGCATAAAGCCCCATCACCACAGTGACCAAAAGGGAAGTGTGGTGTCCATAGCTGATGCACTTTTTGAACAGTGTGGCAATGGGGCATAAAGCGCCATCACCACAGTGACCGAAAGGTAAGTATGGGGTCCATAGCTGATGCAACTTTTGAACAGTGTGGCAATGGGGCCGAAAGCACCATCACCACAGTGATCATAAGGTAAGTGTAGTCATGGTAAAAGCTGCCAAAGCCAAACTGCATGGATGAATCCTGGTCACACAACAACAAACACATCAGTGGCATAGTAGTGCTTGTGTCCCATAGCAACATAGATTGGTCGAGGCAAACAGTGCAGTGTCACTGAAACATCGTTTTGGCCATGTGCATACAAACATCACCCATGGGGTCCCACATTGTCAACATTCACAAATAACACAATGACAGAAGTGACCATCATAATGCTGACCCACATATCTGCACCAATGGACACACAAATGTAGATATCCTGTGGAGACTGTAGATGTCAGGTGAACAAATACCATACCATGGCAGCAATGGGACATACAAACCATGATTATTGTGCTGACTGATGACCTAGGAGTCCCAGGGAAAGCAGGGGAAAGCCACCAAACAACATACAGCCAATGGCACACTATAGATATGCCAATGCAGTGGTGCTAAGGCACAAACACAAACAGGCAGACTCACACTGCATATCAAACACAACGGGTGATGGGGGGGTGTGCCAGTGTCCCCAGGCAACCACACAACACATGAGGAGGCCTGAATTCCAACCACACAGATGTGTATACAGTGCCAGTCAAAAGTTACTCATGGATCGGATACCCCTATGTGGGCAATCAGGCATTGTTAGATGAGAGGGAGCCCAAATTACACATGTCACACAAGCGTGTAGGAACAGCAACTAACACAGCAAGAGACAGACCCACCACAGCACTACCCCCAGGGACCCCACATTGTGCTGACACTAGCCTGCATGAGAATCCCACTGTGATGACAAAGGTAGATGTCGTTCACACTGTGAACCACAGCCATGTGTCCTGAGCAACAAACTACCATCACACCTACACAAGCTCTAATCAATAAGCACGGCCTGCCAGCCAAGGCCAATATGGAGGTAGGGGTCTAGCCGTGCAACAACTCACATTTGCACACACTCAACACCACACACCCTGATCTCCACCAATGTGCAGCAGTGAAGCTCACATGGACTGGTGACATTGCACATGCACCCATGACAATACCAGGGGTGGTGGTGGGAACTAAGGTGCAGAAAGCCATCACACATGGCCAGTCAACAAGACTCGTCAATGTCTGACACACAGCACAGTACGCTGTACATGGGCATGATGTGAAATCCACCACAATCAATGGGATCCTGGCCATAGTCACACACCAACGAAGAAGCCAAGGTGACACACTAAGAACACATGTACACAACTTCCAACATTGCAGCTCTGACCCTGAGGAGTGGCAGCAGTCACACACACAACGTGTCACAAACACTGAAAGCTACCACAAACTGTAAATCACATGACTTGTGTAAACAACAAGTGCCAAGGGGAATCCTGAATGTGTCCCATCTGCGTTTGACCACATCCCCAGCTCTGACAACAAAGACAACCTGGGATGACAACCTCATGAACATTAGTTTGCCATGCACCCACATCACGGAGAAACCAGGTCCAAGATGCTGGATGAACACAGAACAACTCAGCAAGCATCACAAACAGGAACATCCCTAGGGACACAGCCTGTGTAGGAAAAGGGAAGGGAACACGCATAGACATGCTTACACAACACACAACACAAGCCCACGCAATGTCACCGGATTACACACTGCCTTGAGGAGACTCCACTCCTGTGGAAGGTCCGCTGTGCCAAACCTTGTCTGTGCACGACCCAAACATGTCAGCAGAACACTCCGTCAGTCAGTCAACAACTACAACACACAGAAGGCTCTGCTCACATCATCCTGGGTACGGGAGTGTCACGTCAGTCATCTGCATACACCCAAAACACGTGTCAAGCAAGTTGCACTGTATACACAGATGAGTCCTTCGACATTGATGTGCAAAACTGCATGTCCAGTGGAGCTGGGCACACAGTCAGGGAAATCGGAAAATTGAACAGTGGTAAGCCCACCAGATGTGCATCAGTGTAAGACAAAGATGTTCATTTACAAATGCTAAACGTACATCCCTGTGTCAAATGCAGAACATTACACCCTCAGACTGCAGCAAAGGATGCCATAGATCCAGACTACAACAGGACACATATCCAATGGACCACATGGAGTCCATCACAGCAACACTTCATTTTCCTGATATGAACACTATTACAACTGCAAATGCAGGATGCTACTCATCCACATCATGTACATCAAAAGAAAAGCCACAATTAAACAAAAAGAGGCTTTATTCAGCAAAAGTCAAGGTAAACTCTGAAGTCCAAAGGAAAATAAGGCCAATGGCCAGTCCAAAATCACAGTCCCAACAGGGTGATAAGTGACAACTGGTCACCCATTGCTTGCCTGCACTGGTACGGAGGGGCATACAAGGGGCAGGCCAGGCACCGCATGGACAGGATCAGGGGATGGCAGAGTGAGGCAGTGAAGGGGTGGTGGGTGCAGGAGTGTCACCGGCAACTGCAGTGGAGGTGTCTGACTCAGGGGTGGCCGGCACCACTGTGGTACACAAGTCAGTTGGTGTGGGTGCTGCAACCACTGCAATGGGCTGGCCTGATGTAGTGGACTGGGTCCCCACTGCAGTGCCCGAGTCAGACGGGGTGGTTGTGGACTCCACTGCAGTGCATGACTCCAAGGGAGTGGAAGGGTGGGCAGATGAGGTGGGCAGGACAGAGGGGGGGACCCGGTCTCCACACCAGTGGCACTATCAGGCAGAGCGTCTGGGTTGGGGGTGGAAAAGCAAGTGGCAGGGGGGAGGGCCTAAGCAGTCTGGGGATGCGGTATCGGTGTGTGGGGGAACCTGGGGCAGGGTGTGGCGGGGGAACCTGTGGAGTGGTGGCCTGGGGGATGGAGGAGAGAGACTGGGTGGTGGAGCTGCGTGGTGGTGGCAGTGGGGTCTTGCTCTTCCTGGTCCGGGGGACTTCCGACTGGGGTCCTGTGTCTGGCTGCGCCTGGGGGAGGGTGTCCGGGGGCGAGGGCACTCCCTCTGTGTGGGTGGACTTCCTCTTCCCCGGTATGCTGGATCAGCAGGATCGGAGGGGAAGAGGCCGAGGTCACACAGGAAGATCTGCTGTGTAGGTGGGGTAGCAGGTGAGGCAAGGGAAGGGGTCTTGGAGGGAGAGGATTTGGAGGACTGCGGAGTGACTGTGGATGCCTGTGTGTGTGTCTGTTCCCCATCCCCTGTGTGTGTGGTCTCAGTACCCTGAGGATGCTTGTGTGCACGTCTTGTCTTTCTCTTGGGTGTGTCTGTGCTGCTCGTGTCTGTGTTCTTGGGTGATTGTGCAGGTGTGCATGTGCTTTGGACAGGTAGGGTGGCAGGAAGTGTGGATGGGGCAGAGGTGGGAGGGGTGAGGGACTGTTGGAGGAGGGACACGGCTGCCGTCAGGGAGGAGTCCATGGACTTATTGCTCCTCTGTAGGGCAGACATATCCGTCGAGATGCCCTCCATGAACAACACCAGCTGTGTCAACAGAGTGGTGTGTGCATGGAGGACACTCAGCATTGCTGTCTGCCCTACATGGAGCTGCCGAAGGAGGTACACAGACTCCTCACTCAGGGCAGCAGGGGACACAGGAGTAGGGGGTGCGGTGCCTGGCACGAAGGAGACACGCTCCCGAGCACAGGAGCCTCCACGGACCTCAGGAATGGGAGCCAATGGGAGGGCGGTGGTGGTGGTGGTGGCGGGGCCAGACAGACTAGCTGGCCTTTGGTGGCTGCTGAGACCCGCCTCCACAAGGGAGTCATCCTCCGAGCTGCTGTGGTCCTCAGCTGAGGTGGATGGTGCTGAGGACTCCTCGGTGTGGCTCCCCTCGCCCTCTGTGCCACTGGGTCCCTCTGACCACTGCGTCGGATGCTGACCCAGTCTGGCTCCGCTGCTCCTCCTGGTCCATGGAGCTGTCCCCTCCTGTGGCCGTGGATGTATCTGCAAACAATTAGGGAAACAGACAAACATCAGTCACCTGCACTGACCGCACACACCACAGTAAGTACAGCACATTACAGAGCAAGCCCTGGCATCCTTAGTTGAACATTGCCTAAAGTCCTCACACAGATTCGGGGAAGCCAATTGTCAGTCTGATGGTCAACCATGGGACTCACACCCCTCCTGCCCTTGCACCCATCTGTCTGGTGCCTGTCTGATGGTAAGACCCCAGTGTGGACACATGCACCACCTACACAGTTGTTGGACATTGCAGGGAACACGGTGAAGTATGTGAACATGCACACATCACATCTCTTGCCACTGAGTCAGTGCAGGTGTCCAGAGAAAGGGATGGCCAGAGTCTAAATAGAAATGCATGTGATGCATACCAGCACCAGACACCATGATCCACCCATGTCCGGATAGTCAATGCCACAATGGGGTGCATGTTGCACAAGTCACTCCCCTGCAGGATCAGTCTTAGGAAGTGTAATGCCATGACACAGGCATGCGTGCAAATTCATACATCACTGTCTCCAGTCACATGGCCATGGCAGCCAGACAACAACAGTCTGCACTGTGTCACAGTCCTAGGACATGGGGAATGCAAGTTATGTAACTGACAAGTGCACATGTCCATCCCCCAAAAACAACATCATCTGAACTACTATTTGTCCACGTCATACCAATTGGACATATGGGGGACACGAAACACAACTCTCTGAACATGAGCACCTCACAGTGTGCTGTGAATGAAAAACAGCTGCCTGAAAGTCACAGTCGCATACACCTGTGTGCACAGTCAAGTGATCAGACACCTATAAGTCACAGAAGTATCGTCTCTCATGGGTTATGTGGAGTTTGTGTTGAGGGGGTGTGTGAGGTGAGCTGCTTGTAACTATGGTCAGTGCTGTGAGTCCTCCTTCCCACCCAGCCAGATATCCCACCATGCAACGTGCTTGCATTGCAGGGAGTGCAAGTTGGCTTTCAGGATGTCAGGCAGTGGTGTTGTGCTGTTTGTTGGTGCACAGTTCCCAGCAGGGCCTTGTGCTCCCCACAGCAGTACCCAGTGTCAGCCATCTTGTCAGTCCTTTTCCACTCCCTGTGATGTGAGCATGGTTCAGAGTGGTGTTGATGGGCCAATTGTGAGGGTGAGCAGTTTCTGTGACTACAACTCCCATCATGCTATTGCCTACACCCCCTTCCCAGCATGCCCGTACTTCCTTCCTTTGGACTCTGCTTCCCTGTGGGGTAGTGTGCCTGTGCTGACAGGAAGGCTGACAGTGTTGTCCTTGCGTTTGTTTGGCTACAAGTCCCAAGAGTGTCCCTGTGCTTCACACAACATTACCCAGGGTGGTGGTTCTTTGTGGGATCTTCATTTGGTATGTGAGGCATGGCATTCTCCCAGGTGGGTTATGTGGAGTTTGTGTTGAGGGGTGTGTGAGGTGAGCTGCTTGTAACTATGGTCAGTGCTGTGAGTCCTCCTTCCCACCCAGCCAGATATCCCACCATGCAACGTGCTTGCATTGCAGGGAGTGCAAGTTGGCTTTCAGGATGTCAGGCAGTGGTGTTGTGCTGTTTGTTGGTGCACAGTTCCCAGCAGGGCCTTGTGCTCCCCACAGCAGTACCCAGTGTCAGCCATCTTGTCAGTCCTTTTCCACTCCCTGTGTTGTGAGCATGGTTCTGAGTGGTGTTGATGGTACAAATGTGAGGCTGCCCATTATCTGTTACTACGAGTCCCATCATGCTCTTGGCTACACTGACTTCACCAGCATACACAGGATTCCTTCCTTTCTGTGAGCTTCCCTGTGAGGTGGTGTTCTAGTGGTGGCTAAATATCTGACAGTGTTTGTTGGTTATATTTGTGCCACTGCCTAGCTCAATTTGGTATTGGATTTGTACATGTCATGACACAGTTACATATCACTATGAGATGGCATGTATTGTGTTTATCTGTCTGACATACACTTTTTGGGATGATTATCTTTTGTTTGCTGTTGATTTGCTAGGGGTGCATGGTTTGACTGTCCCCTTGACAGTGATGTGTGTGTATTGGCACACAATATTGTGTATATTAGTTGTGTACTCACCAGGCTCTGGGGTGTTTGTTAGTCCATATACGCTCACTGGTGGTAGGATGGCCCGCACCTTCTCCTCCCAGGGCCTGAGGTATACTGGTTTGGCAGGAGGGCTACTGCCGGTGTGCTGGCTCAGGAGGTAATCCTTCTTCAGGAGGTCCCTGACCCTCCTGCGCACATCATACCACCTGTTCTGGATGTCTTCCTTTGTGCGCAAACATGGTGATTGTGCGTTCACCCTGTCGACGATCCTCGCCCACATCTTGGTTTTCTGCGACATGGGGGTCTGTTGGACCAATGTGCCAAACAACTGTGGCTCTACCCTCAGGATCTCGTCTACCATGACTTCCAATTCACTATCTAGGAACTTTGGATTCTTCTTTAGGGGCATGGTGATGGGTGGTGGTGGTGATTGATGTGTGTGTATGTGCAAGTGAGGGTGTGTGAGTGTAGGTTTTGCTGTGTGTGTGTGAGGGTGCTATTTGTTGAGGTGCTAATGGTGTGTGGCTTTTGTGTTGGATGAGCTGTGTGTGTGTCTGTGTTTGCTGTGTGATGGTGTTCTGTGCTGGCAGGTCAGTGGAATTTGCAAAGGATCATGGTAGGGATTTGTGGCCTTTATGTAGGTGGAGTTGGGGGTGTGTCCTTGTTCAATTTTTTTCACCCCTGTATTTATTGGCTTTGTCATTGCTTGTTTGGCCCTCTTTTTTTGTATTTTTTCATTTGTGATTATTGTGCATGTTGGAGTCGTTCTTCTGACCGAGTAGGACGTTGCAGTTATCTCGTGCGCGCCTCTCCGAGTCGTTCCCGCTGTGTTTCAGCTCTGTTTCATATGCGGCGTACGCGTCGTTCGCGGTGTATTGTGTTTGTTCGGCTGGGTTTTGTATGCGTGTCGGTCCTACGGCTTTTGCTCCGTGCGAATCGGTCTGCTTTTGCACCCATTGGATCGTACTGCGCGGGTCGGAGTTCGCGGGTACTTTTTGTTCGGCTTTCTTCCTGGTGCTTGTCGGTCGGTTCGATTCGCGTGGTTTTCCGGCCGGATAGCTTGTTTCCGTCCGGGTCGGTCGTTCGCCTTGAGTTCCTGTACGAGTCGGTCGTGATTCACATGCATTTCATCGTACTTCCCAGGTCGGGCAACGCCGGTACGTGTCGGTCGGACTATTATCCCATACCGAGTCGGTCGGATTTTTTTCCGGCCCGAATCGGAATCAACCCCTTAGTTTCTTACATGCTTTTGCTGGTTTGTGATAGTTGGTATTTTCTGGCAGTTTATCGGTTTGCAAGCTGTAGGTTTTTTCTATTAGGTTAAGTTAAGTTGGAGAGTGTGATAATATTTATTTGCTATTTTACATTTCTAAGTTTCACAACAGTTATGCTTCAGTTTAAATCCAAGTATTGCTTACTTGGTTATGTAGTTGTTCAAACGTATTTTTGTCTTCTTTAGTAGTTTGTTGAGAGAATCGGGTAGTTTCCTCATCTTGCAGTGTTTGGCATTTTTGAAGTATTTAGTTGTTTACAGTAGAGTACCTTTTATGTTGTTGATTTAATTGTTTGTTTGATTTTATTGGTTAAAGTTGTTTATAGTTTTATTTTATTGGTTGGTTTAGTAAAGTTTGAATTTTTTTACTAAGTTGAGTCCTTCTAAAGTAAATACAAATTTTGATTTTACTTTATATGTATAGTAAATAGGTAATAAATATATATATAACCACCAAAAGCAATGTACTCCGCGCTCCAGGAGGGTGATGTATTAAATTCTATTTATTAGTGACCACATACTGCCACCAGCACAGCACCACCATCGCTTTTTCGACCACAAGGTCTTGCTCACAGTCATGTGAGTCCATCATACATTGTACTATTTATACTTAGTACAATGTGTGGTTGTGTGAGTGCCTGTATGAGTATGTGAGTGGGTGTGTGAGTGGCTGTATGGATGAGTGAGTGGTTATGTGAGTACTTGTATAGGTCTGTGAATGGATATGTGAGTGATTGTGTGAGTGTGTGAGTGGGTGTATGAGAGGTTTTATAGGGATGCGAGTGGGTGTGAGTGATTTTGTGAATGATGCCATCAGTGATGTCATCCGTGATGTCACTGACCATTTCATGAGCTAACTATAACTGCTAAATTTCACTGGTTTTGCACGAGAGAAAGTTTCTTTTTATTCTATTTCCTAACGATAACGTCCCTGTAACCTTGTTTTATTCAGTGAATTTTTATGTTTTTTTAACTAATAGTTGCATTTGCAGAGTGGTGGAGAAAAAGGGAGGGGCCTCCGAGCAGCTCTCAGGAATCCTGCTGTGTCATACTTACTGGAGGTAACAAGAGGGCTTCTAGGCCCCCAAGAACCCTCAGCATCCAAGAGGACTTCATCCCCCAACCAGCAGTGCACCCGGAGGCATCTTTTCAGAGTAATGAAGAAAGGGGGCATGGCCTCTGAAGTCCTCTCAGCAATTCTGCTGTGTGGGACTTACTGGAGGTAACAGGAGGGCTTGCTGGCACCCAAGGACACTCTAGAGCAAAGGGGACTTAATCACCCAACCATCAGTGTGCCAGGAGGCATGTTTGCAAAGTGGTGGAGAAAGTGGGGGTGGCTCCGAACTCCGCTCAGCAATCACGCTCTGTGGGACTTACTGGAGGTAACGGGGGGCTTGTTGGCCGCCAAGTACCCTCAGTATCCATGGAGTTCTCATCCCCTAACCAAAAGTGTACCAGGAGGTGCATTTGCAGAGTGGTGGAGAACAGAGGCATGGCCTCCGAAGACCTCTCAGCAATCCTGCTGTGTAGGAATTACTGGAGGTAACAGGAGGGCTTGTTGGCCCCCAAGGACCCTCTGAAGCCAAGGGGACTTCATCCCCCAACCAGCAGTGCGCCAGGATGCGGATTTGCAGAGTAGTGGAGAAAGGGGGCGTAGCCTCTGAATCCATCTCAGCAATCAGGCTGTGTGGGACTTACTGGAGGTAACAGGAGGGCTTCTTGGCCCCCAGGGACCCTCTGAATCCAAGGGGACTTCAACCCCCAACCAGCAGTGCATGAGGAGGCACGTTTGCAGAGTGGTGAAATAAGGGGGCATGGCCTCCGAAGACCTCTCAGCAATCCCACTGTTTGGGACTTACTGGAGGAAACAGGAGGGTTTATTGGCCATAAGGACCCTCTGCAGCCAAGGGGACTTAATCCCCCAACCAGTTGTGCGCCAGGAGGCACATTTGGAGAGTTGTGGTGGAAGGGGCTGGGCCCCCCTTCCCTTGGGCAATTTCAGCCCAGGGGCCCTATCCCCCAGGGCCAGGCCTATTTTGAATGGGATAGGTGGTGGCCCCCAGGGTGCAGGGGGGTCCGTCTGGCCCCCCGCATTCTGTAAACAGAAAGCCCTGGGGAGGTGGCGGTCCCCAGGCTGGGGTGTCCAGGGGGCCCCCCAATTATAAATATTTAAGCCCCAGGGAGATGGTGGTCCCTGGGGCTTAAATAATCAGTGATCCCTTTGGTCATGTGCAGTGTAGCCCCTGTGGCCAAATCCCTGTGGATGGGCAACACCTTGGGGAGCCCATCCCACATCTTTCTTAGTTATTTATTTTCATGGTCCCACAATACCACTGTGCAAGCATCACTAACATGGTACTGTGGGATCGTGCTTACTTCACTTACAGAAGCTTGCGCAATCCTTGAGTACCATGGAGGTGCCACTTGTGCGGTGGCTCCTGATGGAGTCCCACAGTACCTAATGGGAGGATCAAGTTCTCCCTCATTGGAGTGCTGCAGTACCTCATGGGTTTTTTGGCTCCTAGGTGGGTCCCTCTGGGTCACCTCACATGTTCCAGGGGTCAGGGTATCACTAACCTGCCCCCTTATATTTTTATAAAACAACGTCAGGACACAGGGATTGAGTCTCTTTGTCCTGTAATGCTGGCAGCTAAATTTTTCTTTAAATCGCAGCTAGCCAATCCGATTGCTCAGTACCATGTGACCAGTACTAATCCCGCTGCATTGAAAAGGTTGATAGGAGAAAAAGCTCTCTTGGCCAATTACAGATCCTTATTTTTTACATTTACAGTACCTTGGGCTCTTGAGGGATCAATCATGCAGATAATGCTATAACTTAAACTCCTTCATGAAACCCCTAGCACCACTTTAAACACAACATTCGCAAAAATGACTTAATGGATTTACATCAAATACTGAAAAACACACTTTCTGAGTAAGGTTCTACCCTTCTGCCAACTTTAGTGTAATTCTGCTAAGCCATTTTTCGGTATTGTTTCCCAAAATTTCCTATAAGAATTAAGATAAGAAATCATTCTTTGGCACCCCCACCCCATTTTCTTGGCCTCCTCTTGATAATTTCACCCTGAAACCTTTCAGGAAGGAGTTGAGGTGGTGAGCTTTTTTTGGAAAGTTTCATGTAGACTCGTCAAACAGCACCAAAGTTATTAGCAAAACAAGAACTGCTATATACATATCAAGACAATACTCTTTCGGGCTTACAGTGCCACATAAATCATGCAAAAAAGTAAGAGGGGAACTCTGGGTAGTTACCAAGTTTAGGTGGAGAGTAGTTCCCTTATATGGAGCACCTGACAACACCACTGACACTCTGAATCTGCCCACCTCAAATGTCTTTTTTTCTAGCAGAGTTTTTAAGTATAATATTAATACAGTGCCATCCAAGCTCTGTGAATAAGAATTAAAAAATAATCAGATTTTACCATGTAAAACAATTTAACACATTCCAAACCACAGAAATGCGAAATATTTTATTGCATGGACAATTGCATGAAAAACTGAACAATATAGGCATACTAGATATATATTTTTATTTATGCAATCTCTAAAAATGTTTGTAAAAATAACATAAATGACTGTTAATAAAAATTATTGCAATAAACTGTTAAATTTGAATAAGAAATACACAGGAAAAAGGGAAATATGTTAAAAATGTTAAAGTTATTTCTATTATGACCTAGTAAAATACTAGCACTCTTAATTCAAAACTAACCAGCTTAACCAAATTTAGCAAATTTTTGGGAAGTTATATTTACTATTGCCACTACAAAATTAACCACTTTGGGGAGAGTGTTTGACTTTAGTGTTGCCGGTGGGGCTTCCCTTATGGGAAAAGTGTTGTAATTTGCGGTGGGGGTTTTACTTTTAGATTTACAATTCACACTCCAAATTAGATCGCATTTAGCCACTTTGGGGAAAGTGTTCGATTTTGGTGGGGGCCTACCTTTTCTATCCGCTCTAGAAACGTAACCACTTTGGGAAAAGGGATGGACTTTGGTGGGGGGGGGGTAATATTTACTTTTCCAATTCAAAACTTGGGGAAAGTGTTGGATGTTGGGGGGAAGAGGCTAATTTACTATTCACACTTCAAACTTAGCCACTTTGGAGACTGTGGATTTTAGGGGTCTACATTTACTATTGCGACTCCAAATGTAACCATATTGGGGAATGTTTTGCAGTTTGGAGGGTTAGATTTACTATTACCACACCAAACTCAGCCACATTGGGGAAAATGTTGGACTTTGAAAAGGCTAGATGTACTTTTCCTTCTCCAAACTTCATCACACAGCTGTGCGCTTTCAGGAGTTATATTTACTATTTGTTCTCCAATTTGAGCCACTTTTAAGACATGTTGTATTTTAGGATGGGGGTGGTCCTAGATTTGCTAGGCCCACTCCAAACATCGTCACAATGGGGAAAGTGTTGGACTTTGAGGTGCTAGATTATTATTCTGGCTTCAAATATAGCCACAATTCGGAAAGTGTTGGATTCAAGTAGAGTTACTTTTAACAATCACATTTGAAAAGTACCAAAAAAGCTATAACTCTTTACATTAAAAATTAAAAACAAATATAATAAATGTAAAAAAATGTAAATTAATAATTCAATGGAAAGACAAAAAACACTACAAATGTAAAAATTATAAAAAGAAAAATGTAAATATTCTAACATTTTCATTATTAAAACAAAGGGGCTGATTCTGATGTCGGTGGTGGTCCCACCAGCAGACAGCCCTTCGGTCCGACCACCGCATTATGATGCAGGAGGTCGGACCGAAAATATCGGGGGGAGACCACCGCCTCTGGCAGGATCTATGATCTCGTTGGGGCAGGGGGTGTAATCGTATCCCTTTAGTAGTGGTGGTGCTGAGGCAGGCACCGCTGTCTAGATTATGAAGTCCCTTTCGACCAGCCTTTTCGTGGCAGTCTGACCACCATGAAAAGGCGGCATTTAGGAGCACATGTAGTGCCCCTAAGCACATCCATGCACAGTGTGCCATGCACCACATGTTGCATGCCACACGGTGCATGGATGTGCACAAAGTGCTCTTTTACACTGCGGCTTGTGCTGCAGCCCTTTTCCAGGGCTGCAAAACAAGCCGCAGTGTTGAAGCACTTTTCTGACTGCCAGCACAGCGGTCGCATCCTAATTTGGCGGTCGAACTACCGAATGCTTGTCGGGCGGTCTCCTGACTGCCGAAAAAGCGGTCGGTAGTCCGACCGCTGACATCAGTATGAGTCCCAAAATATTTCACAAGTACATTTTAGCTTAAATATAATGGGAAAATCATCATTTTTAGAAATATATATTATTTATTCAAAACATCTTTATGAGTTAATAAATTTAATTAAAAAGGTAAAGAATTATATCTAAATTAAACATCAAAAATATTTTTGACAATAAAGAAGATTAAAATGAAATTTTGACAGAAACATTGTTTTTAAAAATTCAAAATTAAAAAGTTTAGAAAATGGTATACATGGTATACATGATAAAACAAATGAAAATAAAACTCTAAAAATAAAACAAAATTCAACATATTCTTTAAACAAATCATTTAAAAAGATTTTAGAGAAATACCAAAATAAATGTAAAACACTTCACATCCTATGCAGCTACAAACTCTTCAACCATCTCCTGAAATAGTAACCAACAAATAACATACTGTAATACATATTTAATTAGAAAATAATTTAATAATAATGATAATAATAATAAAGAAAGCAAATTCAGTATTTTATGCATCAATGTTTCAATGCTTGCTATAAAATACAATACTGAAAAAAATGAACAAATGTATATTCTTACATGCAATATAATAACCACAATGGTAGCTTTAAGGGGGTGTTTTGGGTGTGAGACCCCCAAATAAATGCATTCTTAGTTTGGTAGTTGGGCTTGGGAGCTCAGAGTTGGGTCTGTTATGTCTGTGTCGGTGCCCCAGGAATAAAAGACAAAGGGCTGAATTAAGAATTTGGGTGTCCCGAGACCACAGTACCCGCAGTGGCGGTCCGACCCCCGTGACCTCGGCAGTCTGACCACCGTATTATAAGACATGCAGTAACATAGACAAAAGAGCGCCACGGTCCACCTGCAACCGCCAGCCAAATCCAACCGCGGCGGCCACCGAATAGACCAATGAGTCTGTCTGAGGCTCACAGCTGGCATGACCGTGGCGGTCCAACTACCACATCTAAGCAGGTGGAAGGAAGGTATATGAGGCCGAAACTCACCTCTACTCACCTCTACATATCGTGTGCTGCCTTGGAGCCGATCGTACATGTCCTGTCACTTCTGTACCCGCTTAATCATGTCCAATACCCATACCATCATGGACGCAACAGACGGTAAGAGTCAGAGTAACTGCTCTCCCCTCGCACAGCTCCGCCATGATGACCCAGATAGGTGTTCGAGGCCCTCCTCCACCCGCAGGCTCCTGCCTGTGCCTCATCCCTGGTGGTCCAGTGGAAGAGCCTGCTCTTCTGCTGGTCCGCTGTGTGGGTGTCAGCCTTTTCTGTCTTTTCTGTTTTTGCCTTTTCTCTTCTGCCTTTTTTGTCTTCTGCCTTTTTTCTCTTTTGCGTTTTTCTCTTTTTGCCTCTTTTTTCTTGCCTTTTTTCCTGCCGCTGCTGACCCCACGGCCCCTCCCCCCCAGCATGTTCCCGCTCCCGCCTCCCACCTCCCAGTTGCTCAACCTCCCCCGACCCCTACTTAATGGCGGCCGCTGCGCGCCAAGGAGAGCAAGACCTCTGACCTCCTGGTCAGATTAACTGCTCTCCCCTCGCTCAGCTCCTCCGTTAAGGCACTTCCCCTAGCGCCTTCTGTTGACCCAGGTAGGTTTTTCGAGGTCCTCTTCCAGCTGCAGGCTCCTGCCTGTGCCCCATCCCTGGTGGTCCAGTGGAAGAGCCTGCTCTTCTGCTTGTCTGCTCTGTGGGTGTCAGCCTTTTCTGTCTCTTCTATTTTTGCCTTTTCTCTTGTGCCTTTTTGGTCTTCTGCCTTATTTCCTCTTTGTATTTTTCTCTTTTTGCCTCTTTTTTCTTGCCTTTTTTCCTGCTGCTGCTGCTGCTCCTGCTGACTCTCCCCCCCAGCGTGTTCCCGCTCCCGTCTCCCAGCTGATCACCTTCCCCTGACTCCTACTTAATGGCGGTCGCTGCACAGCCTTGCCACTGGTGTGCCAAAGGTGCGCAAAAGGCAAGCCTGTCTGCGCCCGTCCGCGACCCGCACCAGGGACCCTGGTCCCCCGACAGCCCACCACTATGACCCCAGCACTCTCCTCGCACTCAACAACTGCCAGCAATCGACGATGAGCAACACCCACAGCCCGATCTCCTGCCGACACTGCCGCTGCACCTTTACCCACCTCTGGACCCAGACAGCTATCCCCAACCCACCGGACACCACCGCACTCAAGCCCCTGAGCTGAATCCTTCTCAACGTATGCTCCCTACACAGACATGACATAGAAATCTGGGACCTCCTGAACGCTCACTCGCCCGACGTTGCCTTCCTCACCGAGACCTGGACCAACGCCAGTTCCGCTCCAGACATTGCAACCGCCATACCAGACGGATACAAGATCCTTAGGAAAGACCACCCCAACCGCCCAGGAGGAGGAGGCCTCGCCATCATCCACAAAAGCTCCCTCCGTCTAACAACTACCAACTCGGACGATGCCTCACCCCTCATGGAACACATCCACTTCCAGATCCAGCCCAACTCTAGAACGACGCTCCGCGAAACACTCGCCTACAGACCCCCCGGACCCCACTCTCCTTTCACCAACGTCATCGCAGACTACATCGCTTCCCACGCCCTCGCCTCCATGGACTACATACTGCTCGGAGACCTGAGCTTCCACCTAGACAACTTCAGCGATCCCAACACCACGGCCCGCCTGGAGAACCTCACCAACATAGGACTGAAGCAACTTATAACCACACCATACACACGGCAGGACACACACTCGACCCCATCTTCGCCAGAGGAAACAACATTCGCTTCAGCCACACCACAGAACCGCTCTGGACAGACCACCACTGCATCCATTTCTCCTTCTGGAAACCCACTGCGCACAAGTGCACGCCACGCCTCCCACGCAGAAACTGGAACAAAATCTCTGAAGAACACCTCACCTCCACCCTCAGCCGCACTCCTACCCCTACTATGACAGACGCCAACACAGCAGCAAGCAACCTTTACCACTGGATTACCAACTGCACCAACACTCTCGCCCCCCTCCAGAACACCACCAGACGACACAACACGAAAGCCACCTGGTTCACCACAGAGCTCCGAGAACCCAAGCGCTCTTGCAGATGACTGGAGAAAACGTGGTGAAACAGCAAAACCCCAGAAGCACGCTCTGCCTACAAGGCCGCCACCACGACACACCACCAACTCATCAAATCAACAAAGAGAAACGTCATCCAACATAGAATCCTCTCCAACTCCCACAACTCCAAGGAACTCTTTGCCATCATACAAGAATTCACCAGACCCAACAGCCAAACTACCGACATCCCACCCTCCCAAGACCTCTGCAACAAACTCAGCTCCTTCTTCCACTGCAAGATCAAGACACACTACGGCAACTTAGAAGACCAAGTCCACAGCACCCCCCCCTACAACCTCAGTGACGCCATCCAACAGACCCTCCTCACCTGGACCCCTCTAACCACAGAAGACTCTACAAAAACTATGAAAAGCATCCACTCCGGAGCACCTGCTGACCACTGCCCACCGCACATCTTCCACAGGGCCGCCATCGCACCCGAACTACTCCAAACTATCAGCTGCTCCCTCGAGACCGCCACATTCCCCGACAACTGGAAACGTGCCGAAGTCAAACCCCTCCTCAAGAAGCCCTCCGCAGACCCGACAGTCATCAAGAAAGTCATAAACACCCATCTAGCACATTTCATAGAAACCAACAAAATCCTTGACACCTCTCAATCCGGCTTCTGCAGCAACCACAGCACCGAGACCGCCCTCATAGCCGCCACCGACGACATCCGCACACTCCTCGACCAAGGCCACACAGCAGCCCTCATCCTCCTGGACCTTTCAGCAGCCTTCCACACTGTCTCCCACCACACAATAGCCGCCAGACTCAATGACCCCGGCATCCAGGGAACAGCCTTAGACTAGATTTGATCTTTCCTCTCAGGCAAAACTCAAAGAGTAAGACTCCTGCCCTTCCTCTCTGAACCTACAGAGATCAGATGTGGAGTACCCCAAGGATCCTCCATCAGCCCCACACTCTTCAATGTCTACATGGCCCCCCTTGCATCCATCATCAGAAAACACGGACTCAACATAGTCTCATATGTCGACGACACCCAGTTCATCCTCTCCCTCACCAAGGAACTCGACATCACCAGGTGCAGTTTCTAAGAAGGGATGACAGACGTTGCAACCTGGATGAGCAGCAGCTGCCTGAAGCTCAACTCGGAGAAAACAGAAGTCCTCCTCCTCCTCGGCTCCACCCCCTCTACATGGGACAACACCTGGTGGCCCCCCACCCTCGGAAACCCACCCACCCCAAGGGACCATGCTCGCAACCCCGGCATCATACTCGACTCTTCACTCACCATGAACCACCAGATCAACACCGTGTCCTCCACTTGCTTCAACACCCTCCACATACTTCCCAAGACCATCAGATGGATCCCCCCGATGCCAGGAAGACCGTCACTCATGCACTCATCACCAGCAGACTCGACTACGAAAATGCCCTCTATGCCGGAATCAACAAAAAACTCCTCCGCAAACTCCAAACCGTCCAGAACGCCGCAGCCAGACTTATCCTCGACATCCCACGACAAGACCACATCACCCAACACCACCGCGACCTCCACTGGCTCCCTGTTGAAAGAAGAATAACCTTCAAACTGCCCACACATGCCTACAAAGCCATCCATAACTTTGGACCCCAATACCTCAACGAACGAATCTCCTTCCATGCCCCCAAGAGAAACCTCTGCTCTGCCGACCTAGCCCTCGCCACAGTCCCCCGCATACACAGGGCCAGAGCAGGTGGCAGATCCTTCTCCTACCTCGCGGCTAAGACCTGGAACGAACTCCCCACCTCATCCAACAAAGCCCAACGCTGCACCAATTCAGAAAGGACCTCAAGACCTGGCTCTTCGAATGACCTACGGAGCTGCGTGCACCCCCCCACTGCCTTCAGATCCTCAACGATGTTCCACCATTGACCAGGCAAGGGTGTTGGAGTGGCTTGGTCAAACAGATTTACTGGGATCCCCTGAGGGAGTTTTTTAAATGTATAACCCAAATACATCTGTATGATGCCCCCGTCCCCAAATCACTGTTGCTGCTGCACATTCTACACAAATGGACATGTGTTTACAACTCCTAATCAGTGATAGTGATGTGCGCATTAAATTGTGTCACACAACAGCACCTCATGATCAATATCACACCTATTAATCTCTGTGACACACTAACATTACACATGTCCCAGATTCTGTTTTGATGTCAAAGACACATCTGTATGGATGTGGCATTAAAGTGAAACACACCTTCTCTGCTGCAACTCTGTATTGGACTCTCACACGTCATTCACATTAAAAGGCAATGTCAGTAAATGGGATTTCAAAGAATCAGTGTAAGAAGCATTTGAAGGGCACAATGGGAACCCACTCTGCAGAATAGATATGCCTCTATCATTGAGAAACCTTAAAGGCTGGGGCTCTGGGGCAAAGTACATTTTGAACATGGCTGAAGAGCTCAATGTGCACAGGACCTGTGAACTGCGAATTGAGGTATTATCAGGGACAACCAATAGCATTACCAAGTGCCATGCATGTGTAGGTAATGTGTAAGTGCAAGTCAGGAAACCAAACACAGCACTAACAGCATTTCTCACACATCTAGATAAAGATGTAGCTGTAAGGTACACACTGGAAAATGAACATATTTTCAAACAAAATTCAACACAGGTATGGCAATTTAACACACTCCATGTGTGGATAAACCATATCTAACTTCAACACTTCAAACACAAATCCAACCTACATCAAAGGGAGACGTGTAACCTAAATGATGTTGACAGTGGCCAGGTCAAGCTGAAATACTTACCACATAACATGTCACCCAATGCAATGTCTACCGCATTTGATTTAAATCCCACATAGACATCCATCCAACATTTCCCCTTCTCCTGTGTAACTCCCGCACTGGGTCCAAGGTCACATCATACTAACCACATCAACTGGATCAACAATAAGGGATGAAACAAACACAACTGTAGTCACACATCTGTAACTATACAATAGCATCAAAACATTAGAAAAATAATGTCAGGACCAATATCTGCAAAACTAGGAAAAGGTTTAATGACTGTAATTGTGTGAACCATAATATCCAACAAAAGCCAATGGCCAGTCCATGTAAGATTCATGTGCCACAGCACAATGTTGTGCCAACAAACTTGTCCTTTCTGATACTGCTCGGGAAGGGTTTACTTTTTGTTTTTGGGCTGGGTTCATTGGGGTGGAGAATCTGGTTTCTCAGGGGTGGAGTGGGATGTGGAAGGGATGACTTGAGCTTTGGGAAGGTTTTTTTAGAGGTTTTTTTGTTGTCTTTGTTGATTTTTGGCTGGGTTCAGTGGGGTGGGGATCTGGTTTCTCTGGGTTGGAGTGGAATGTGGAAGGGATGGGTTGGACTTTGGGAGGGGTCTTTGAGACTTTGGGAGGTGTGGGTCGTGTGTCACAGGGCTAAGGGCAAGGACAAACAACACATCTTCATGGGGAAAACAATTAGGATGTTCAGGATGGAGTTTGGTTTGGGAGGTAGAGGGAGTGGAAATGTGAGCTGTGTGTGCATTTTGTGGGTGTTGTGTGGGTGACTGTGAGTGTTTGCATGTTTTGCCTGTCTGTGCTGGGTGTTGTGGAGAGGTCTGTGTCTCTTGCTGTGGTGCCTAGGTGTATGGTTGTGGGTGTGGAATGGTCTCTGTCTGTTGCTGTGGTGCCTGGGGGTATGGTTGTGGGTGTGGAGGGGTCTGTGTCTTGCCGTGGTGCCTGGGGGTATGGTTGTGGGGGTGCAGGGGTCTATGGTGCTGGGGGTGGTTGGGGTGATGAGGGGATGAGTGTCTGCTGAGTGCTTGCATGTGCCTGTTTCTTGTGTGTTTGCATGAGGTGCTTGTGTCTGTTGAAGTGTGTGGTTGCTTAGGTGTGTGTGTGCTTGGGGCAGGAATGGGAATAAGGAATTTGGATGGGAAAGGGGCAAGAGGTGGGGTAGAAGATTACGATGGGTTGAAGGCTGCTGTGAGGGAGGTGGCCAGAGCCTGAAAAGATCTCTGTAGGTCAGACTTTGCAGTGTTAATGCCTTCCAGGTAGGCAACCATCTGGTTGCCTTGCCTCTGGATGGCATTCAGGGCTGCATACTAACCCACAGAGCTGGTCCTCAAGAGGTCAATAGCCTCCTCACTCAGGATAGCGGGGCTAACAGGGGCAGGGGCTGAGGTGCCTAGAATGAAGGAGACTGCTCCACTCTTAGAGGAGCGGGGCTGGCCAACTTGTTGAGGGACAACAGAGAGGGTGGCGATGTAACTGGGGGTGGCAGATATGGATGAAGGTGGTAATGATCCTGTAGGGTCCACCAGCACTCGGGAGAGTCCACCAGAGGATGAATCAGATGATGGTGAGTTTGAGCTGCTGTCCTCTGTGGCACTCCCCATACCCTCCTGTTCACTGTGTCCCTCTGTGTCTGACATCTCACATCCTGAACCACTGTGACCAGCTGTGTCCCCACGGATGTTGGCCCCTTCTCCTTCGCTTGCCCTGGATGTATCTGAAATGACATGTAATATGGGTTTATTGCAACTGCATTTCCACACCTGACCATCATAAATAAACAGAAAACATTGATGAAGTGCACATATCACACCAGCTTCATGGTTCGCTCCATAGGCTTCAAATTTAGCATGAGCACCTGCATGCATGCTACATAACCTGCAAACAGTTGGGTCCACTTATGTCATAACCCCAGACAGGCCCAAATACATTGATGGAGTTGGCTACACTCCACCCTTATGTCCAATGTCCATATTAGGATAGTTGATCACCTTGCATACTTTGACACTTGTATCATACCATTGTAAAATGTATGTAACCAAATAGGAAGGATACAATATACACAATGCTCACACAAGGCCCAGAGTCCAAAAGATCTGTCTATCCCTCATGACACATGATGTCATGAAGGTCAAGTAAAACACCAATTTACCATCAATTAGTGTTGTGGCAGACATTATGTCACATACAAATGATCACACTTTGGACTCCAAATTACATCATATGTCCACTTCCTGAAAATGAAATCTGTACAGGAGTAGTTTAGCTACGTATCACATGTAGCATATACAGTTGCCTGAAAACATTGAGGTACAAACATTTTGGAGATAGTTGCTCGATTTCACACAGCACAAGTCTTTATATAGCCATATGAACATCCCCAATTCTGCTTGGTACAGGTGATAACGCCATTAATAGATTGTACACCTACAAACCAATACACCTTTGAAGGTTGTGGGTGTCCCTGAATATCTATGACATAAAGATGTGGGATCACTAGAGTCCTAATGGATTGGCACATCACAGCACTCTTTGGTATTTCAAACTCAGATTGCCTTGTAAGGATCAGTGTAGAAACTGCGTATTATCTCTACAGTTCTACATCGCACTCCCTTATGCATGTCACCAGCCAGTGAATGAGTGTTGTGAAACAGTACTGCAGATGAACCATCGACTTGCAGTTGCACAGTGGTCAACATGTAGGCACTAATGCAGATGGCACCAGTCATGTTTGCACACTCATTTCACTGTATTACCAGTACTTACCAATAGGAACTTTTGTACAGTAACTGCATGTGCTGTGCACTCCATGTCATGTCATATGTAATAGGACGATCATCACATGAGAGACAGTAGTTAGGGAACATCACTCCTCACACAAGGAAGACAAGTTGCTTGTGTGGTATAGTTGTCACCCAGAACAACTGACAACATGAGATGATCACTCACTTCACTAAGCCAGGTGTCTGCTCCAAAAATAAAAATTGGCTGTGAACAGGACTCTGCTGTGTTCCTGGTCAGAAAGACAATAGGCACAGCAGAGCAGCATGCACCTGCTACCAGACCTACACAAACAATGACTCATCCTGTGTGTGGCACATGGGCCACCACCAATCTTGGTTTAGAAATGCCTGCCTGTAACACACAACGTTGGCAAAGTAAAATGTATGACTCTGGCCAGGACTCACCCCTGTGTAGCTGCTGTTGGTCCCTCAACTGCCCATCAAGCTCTGGGTAGGCCGCCGCCAGTATGCAGGCCATTAGGGGGGTCAGAGTCCGGTGTGCGCCTCTTCCATGTTGGGAGAACTTTCCCAGCTGGACCTCCAAGATCTTCTGGGTTGATTGGAGTCAATGTGACAAAGCTGTTGATTTACATTTCAATACTCTATTCAGAATTTACCAACTATCTACACTGTTCATGTGTCAGAGGTGCAATAGCGTGTACAGTGGAAGCATGACTTCTGGAAAAGTGACAACAGACCTGTGTGAGTAAGAGGAGAGTCATAAGGGAACTCCACACATTGACAACGTGGGCCAATAGAAAGAAGTATCAGTTCAAGGGGTTATCTCAGTCACTATTCCAAATATGATCCATGTAACAGTTATCTGGGCTGCTAGTGGTAAGGAAAACATATTTTGGAAACATCCATGGATCTGCAGGCCTACAGGGTGCTTACTCTGTGCATCAGTTGTCTTGCCACAGTAACTCTGCCCCAGCCTGCGCCATGGCCCAGACTGGCCACAACTCATTGTCAGGCCTTGCTCTCCGCAGGCTTAGCACACTAATCCCACATGAACCTCACCTTTCCAGTAAAGAAATACATAAAAGTGATACTTCTGCCCATCTAATATATGGCCATAAGGTTGTGTGGCACTCTGAAACCCTTCAGAGTTCCACAAAATGTTATGGTCACATATTAGATGGGCAGAAGAATCACTTTTAAGTATTGATAGCTACCTCCCAGACAACAGTTTTGCCATGCCTGATGTGGGCTTAGTGATCTGTGGGACTGTACACATGGCTTGCATCATACTCAAACGCTCCTAACAGTATACATACACAGCTCCTGGCGTAAAGCCTATACTTATCTTTTCACCTATACCATGATGTGAAGTGGAAAACCGTTATAGGTACCATGAAATGTACACATGCATATGTCTATGCATGTGACACAAGTACAATATAGAGATTATCACACATTACTATGCTGATGTTCACTCCACGAAGTACAGCGCTCCATAATTCATTACATGATTGTCCTATGTAGGGACCATTCCATTTTACCAAACAACACAATATGGTTACACTCTGGGACTCACAGGCACATTGCAGCCTATGGGAATTAAAAGCAAAAGTTGAGCAGAGTGAAAAACTATGTTTGAGATTGTTACCATATCCTCTGGTGAGCCATAGAGCTGGTCCTACAGGGGAAGGACCACTTCAACCAGGGTCTCCTGATCCTTTGGAGAGAAGGGACCTGCTTGGCCTGGCATGATTGCTCCCAGAGGTGACAAGCAGCAGCTAAAGTGGAGGAGGCATTGATAGCAGCAGAGTCAGGAGGCAAATGAGTTATTCTTCAAATCGTAGTATGCATGTACGACACGTGCGCGGTCATCAGCATAGACGCACACAGTGATTGGACCGCGACCATCACTGTCACCAACGTTAGCCTATGGCTATATCAGCTGTGGTGACAGCTGCCCACTGCACGGTTGACTTCCGCCAGCAGTGGTCATCCCAAATGTCCTATATGCGAGTTCAGGCATCTGCCATTTTAGCAGTAGGAAAGACAGTAAGTGTGACTATTAAGTGTGTCACCACACTATAAAGGAGGCTTAACAGGTTTACATATGATAGACTCCCTTCACCTGTCATGTCCTTTACAGTACCTCATCTGTGTAGTGCATTACTGTGCATATCGCCAAATTGTGCGCAGTGCACTGTACACTGCGGTTGGCAATGTTTCAATAGGAAATGTCGTGGAAAGCCTAATATAGGGCAAGTTTAACTTTTCAAAATTGATGATGTGTACAGTTCTGTTACAGACATGTGAATGCCACATTGGGGATTATTGGTGGATGTTTAATAGTAGACAATGATGATGTGGAATATGTGTAAGGGTTCATGAAGCTGTTTTGTTTTGTCACATGACTTTTGCCTTACTCTTCATATATGTTACTCAGGACACTGTGACCAATGTACATTTTTATTTGTATTCCTCACATAGGTACCCTGGGAGTGGGAGAAACACCAGCCTGCAGTGTACCACCCACTTCCAGACCTTCAACCATGGAAAAGAGACATGTGAGTCAGAAATATTGTTTGAATTGTCAAACAGTCCTGGATTTAGGTCATCAGTTGGAGCCTGACCTCCTACCTCACATCTTTTATCCTACATCTATCATACTACTTGTGATTCTCATGTCAGTATTGCATTTTCTGGTCACAGGTTCCTTTCAATTCAGTGTTGCTATTTCTGGTGGTATGTCACAACCAATGTGCAGTCATTTACTCCAAGAGGTGCTTACAGCATTGTTGAGACACCTAGACAGCTACATCCAGTTCCCCAGACGTGAGGATTTAGCCACTGTGAAGGCGGATGTCTATGGTTTTGGTAACAGCCTCCATTTAATTTAATTTAATTTGAAGCTTATAGAGCGCACAGCTACCTCCAACGGAGGTGTCCCGGCGCTAGCGGATATAAAAATAAAAGCAAGTTGCCACAGGCTACAGAAGCTTAGGGAAGGTCAAAAAGCCAGGTTTTTAGAGATTTACGAAAGACAGATTCCGAATTAGCCTTCCTAAGATGTTCCGGTAAGGAATTCCACAGCCGAGTGGTTCTGACTGTGAACGACCGGCCACTAAGCCTCGCTTTTACAAAGCGGGGAGTTACTAGTAGGCCTTGATGATTGGATCTCAAGTTTCTTGTCTGGAGATATTTGCGGAGTCTTTTTCTGAGGTATTGTGGGCCCGTTTCTCTTGTTGCTCTGTAAGCTAGAGTCAAAGCCTTGAATTCTATCCTCCTCTTTACTGGGAGCCAGTGTAGGCTCCTCAGATGGGGAAATATGGTGTCGTATCGGGATATTTCTAATGAGCCTAGCGGCTGCATTCTGTATAGTCTGCAACTTCCTGATCAGGTAATCTGGCTGACCCAAGTACAGACTATTTGCATAGTCTAGCTGTGAGGTAATAAGTGCATGGACCACTGTTTTTCTACATTCCATGGGCAGCAGGTGGAGAAATCTTCGTATGGACTTCATTTTCCAGAAACATGAGGATGAGACCTGATTTACCTGAGTCTTGCATGAAAGGGTAAATCAAACTTAAAACCCAAATTTCTAGCAGAGGACACCGGCTGAGGGGAGGGTTGAGCTCAGATGGCCACCATAAATCCGATGGTGGTGGGGATGGCTGGTTAAAAATAGAACCTCAGTTTTATCCGAGTTAAGTCTTAAACAGTTATCAGTCATCCAGGCTGAGATGTTAATCAGGCATTGTTTAAAATTAGTGAAAGCTGCCTCGGTGTGTTCCCTGAAGGAGAACACCAGCTGAGTGTCATCAGCGTATGAGATGACACTTACACCATGCTGTTCAATCAGTGAGGCTAGAGGGGCGAGATAAATGTTAAAAAGGGCAGGGCTCAAGGCCGAGCCCTGGGGAACTCCACAAACTATAGGGCGTGGAGACGAGATAAAAGGGTGCAGCAGAATTTTCTGGGATCGATCCCCTAAGAAGGAACTAAACCAAGACAATGTGGTCCCTGAGACTCCCAGTTGTCTTAATCTCTCCAAAAGGATCTTGTGTGACACAGTGTCAAATGCTGCCGACAAATCTAACAGCACAAGCATTGCACAGTGCCCAATATCCAAGGTCTCCCAGACAGTTTCAGCTACTTCTAGCAGTGCTGTCTCGGTGCTATATCCTGACCTGAATCCCGATTGTGAATCATGGAGAAATTTGTTGGTTTCCATGAGTTCGGAGAGCTGTATCTGCACTACCTTCTCCAAGATTTTTGCAGGTGCCGGTAAGAAGGAGATGGGCCTAAAAAATTTCAGATCCGCTGGGTCTGCATCCTCTTTTTTAAGAATGGGTTGAACGAGTGCAGTTTTCCAGGCAGAAGGGTAAATGCCTGTTTCCAGGGAAGAGTTCCAAATCTCATTTAGATTGGGGTTAAGTAGTGGGGCCAAGAGTTTAAAATATCTTACTGGACAAGGGTCTAATGGAGATCCTGATTTTGTTTTTTCCAACAAAGTCAAAGAGACTTCGGGACTTAAGGGTCTAAAATTTGACCAGGTATTAGGAGGGCAAACACGGGACAGAGGTGCAATAGATGTGATTGGATCCATTGATAACACACATATTGCCTTCGTACCACCGCATACCAGGGATCAAGTGTACCACAAGAGGAAGCACTGCCAGTCTATCAAAGTGCAAGTTGTCTGATACCGGATTTGTATATCTTAAACATCTGTGCCCGGTTCCCAGAATCTGCACATGATGCCTTCATACTTCGGAACAGCACCAAACCCCAGCTGATGTCACAACTACTACCAGAGAGGGCCTGGTTTGTAGGTAAGCGTGATCTGTCCTAACTTGTGTGGGTAATGTCAGGAAGTATGATCTGAAAGTCTGTAACTCATTGTTGCACTTCTGTCTGCCTTCCATCTAGGAGACTCAGCGTATCCCAACTGGCCATGGATGTGGCACCACTGAGGAATCCCACAACGCCAGGGGAAGTCCGCTTCAATGAGGGCCATGGAAGAACATGTCAGCCAGTGGAGCGGGCTTTTGACCTCCAAAAAGCCAAATTCAGATGTCTGGACAAGACTGGGGGAGCCTTCCTCTACTCACCCAGGAAGGTGTGTAAGATCACCGTGGCATGCTGCGTGCTCACCATGGCCTGCTCCATGCACCACAACATTGCCCTGCGATGGAACATCCCTTACATCATGGAGGATGCAGACCATGAAGAGCTACTGGGTGAGGAACCTGAAATGCCAAAAGATGATGATGATATTGGTGAAGGGGAAGGAATGGACTTGCGTCAAGATGTTATCCAAAACGTCTTCCCCTGAGTGTAAGTATAATGTGAGATGTGATGACGTTGACTATTATTGCAACTATTGAGATCTTGTGAGGAGGATGTTAATGCTACATACTATGAATATATGGCCCTGACAATACCTGGGGAAAGGTGTTAGTTTTGCACGTGTAGCTTTGTTTGGCTGTAAATTTTGTCTTGGACAGTGTTCTCTAGGAGTTGACTATGTGATTTTTGCCATATGTATGGTTTCCTAGCTAATCCCTCTTTGTGTTGGTCTGTTGTAGATTCCTTCACCATGGCATCTTCATTTGGACATTTCAGAGTTGTGACATTAGCAGGTATATGATGATGTTAAGACGTGCGAAGTGCACATAGATTGGTTCTGGGATTATCTGTCACAGAGTTTGGGTGTTCAAAGCCGGTACCAAGAAAGCTTGCACATCGATAGGATGGAAGTTATGTGGCTTCCATTGTACTTGTTCCTTGTGGTGTGTTGGTCCTAATGCAATATGTGTGCTAACATGTGATCCAACACAATGTTGTGTTGGGCCTAAATCATGCTAATCTGTCTTCACATTGGCTAAATCCTCAGTGTGTATGAACTGTATGTAGCTGTTGATGTGCCTCCTCATTGTAGGCCTAAGTGCTTGTGGCAAATCACTGACATTTGTTTGTGGCATTCCACCAAATGCAAGCAACACTGTATTGGAATGACCCTGTGGTCAGAAACTGTTGTATTGACATATGTTTGTTTATTTGTTTTTTTGCTGTGGGGTATCTTTTGTGAGGTAGGCAATATGGCTCCAGCTGATGACGTAGACCTAATTTAATGTTGCCTATTGTAGAGGATATTGTCAGATGTATCCCCTCCTTTCATGTTTTGCAGGTCTGCAACTGATTATGTGATCACTGACACAGAAGAATTGAGTCATGTCTTATTTGTTATGTTTCTGACATCATGTCAGCCTATGATTTGAACAATGGAATAAAGATATTATCAGACCAGACACTTATGTATGTGTTGCTGTGACATGGTAGTGTTCCAGAGTTGAGCATTGTTTACATACAACATACCCATGCTTCCTGAAGTACCTAGTTTTGGCATTGCAAATTCACATGATAGTACATTTACATTGGTATATGTGAGAGTTACAACAGGAGACGATGAATTGGTGACTTTTGTATTAATGAAGTGAACAAGGATAAGATGAAAAAGTGTACTAAAAATAAACAGTGAAAACCAAAAGTGAAGTAGTCCGTCATGGTGGCTGTAACCATTGTTGCAGAGTCCAAATTGTCCTGAGTCCAAAGTCCAACATACTACTCCCATCAGATATGGAAAACTGGGCAGGAATAGTCCAGAAAGTGAATGTGTTGCATACACAGGAGGAAATTAGGGTTGAGGTTTCTTACTGGTGGTGGTGGGTGTCTTGCCATCCCACCTCCTGGATTGTTGAGTGGACATCCTCTCTTTTTGCAAGAGGGGGATCCGCAGCTGCTGATACAGGGGTGCCTACGTTGGTGCTAGCAAGGTAAGTGGGTTTATTTATTATTTTTATTTTATTTTCCCTATTCCGCCATTTGTCAATTTCACCCCGCCCCACCCCCACCCCGCCCACCCTTATTAACTGCACCAGCCGCAACTGCTCTACACTTCCAGGGGGATATTCTCAAGGACGGGCGATAACTATCGCCAACGCAAGTTATCGGCAGTTTTGTTATCACCGCCTAACCCTGAAATCTATCGCCATGTTTGCGCCGTATTATCAAGCCGACGCTACATGGCGATAGTACCAGGGTTAGGCGGTGAAAACTCCCGATAACATATGCGCGATGGCGATAGTGAATCCTGCATTAGCCGGCGATACCTGCCAATCTGCCCATTAGCACAAGAAAAGTCCCATCTTCATTCCCGGCGATATCGCCTTGTGAATATGCCCATGAATGCGTTGAAAGTGTCATTAATCATAGGCACGAGGAGGGGCTTGACTTCACTTCAGCAGCAACAAACAATTGCAGCTGTAAAACAGAACACAGAAGGCAAAATAAACCTGCAATTATTGGGAATAATCAGGCGCGCGCTGGCACGCCGGAGGATTAGATGAAGGGGAAGAGAAATCTGTGCTCTTTCCTCGAAATGTTGACTTAATTTCCAGGTCTCCAGCCTCTTGCCCCCTCCCTGCAGCACACGAGGCATGAGGTGCTACGCATGTTGTTTACTACGGCACAGAGACCGTGGGACACGGAGCGGGGCCTGTACACAGGAGCGACAGAACAGCGACGGTAGAGTGTAAATATTAAACACGCATGATACCCAGGCCCCGGAGTACAGGAAGCCTCTGGTATGCATGGCTGCTTCCCAGACAGCAAGGCAGCCTCCGCGCTCCTCACAATGTGAGGGACTCGTGCCGCAGCGCTTCCTGTGGGCTAAGTCACCAAGGCTGGGCAGAAGTGGGCATCTGTTTAATTTAAGCAATAAATACCCCAGATATCTGGCTCTTTGGAGCAACAGCTCCAAAGATTACTAATCCCACCTCCAACCTGACTGGAAAGACACATATTATGCGCGATATCTGAGGGGATTACCCTGGCATGTCAGACAGTTGGATCTGGGCAGGGGCACATGGCCCGATGGTGGCTGTGCGGTGCTGCTGGCTGGCAGGGGGTCGGTGGGGTGACTTGGAAGTGGGCAGCAGTGCGACTTGAGCAGCTAGACGGATCCTGCCCATCTGCTACATGCATTAATATCCCTGCGTGCACTTCCCTGTGAACCTTTGCATCGGGTAATCCGTCAGGGAGATGGGCACGCTGCAACTTTCACTGCTTCTGCGGGGGGTGAAGGAGCCTTGCATCTTGTGGCTTTGAGTAAGCCGGTGCGTGACCTGGAGGCGGAGGGAGGGGGACTGGCTGCCACTAGGCCGCGTTCACTGCAATGACTGGCACTGCATTACAGCGCAGAACATGACATTGTAATGTATTCCTCCCTGTAGATGTATCACCCTTGAGGGAGTGTATAATTGTTATGCATGACACTGAGGTACACCTGCTGCGTCTGGCTAAGTATGCATGCTCGGGTACAATTTCACAGAACACCCTAAGATGTGCCCCCATGCCTCACAGACCTCAAGTTAATTAACCCCACTTTGACTTGAGCGTCTCTAGGATTTTTTAGTGTACACCGCACATCTCAGCCAAAGGACGGCGGTCTCTCCTAAAATACAGACCCCATCCCCGCCTTGTATCCTCACGGGGTGGGAGGGTGGGTGGGACTACTCCAAACACGGAGCAGGGCATGGGCAGATTGGCATGCCTACTCAAGTGCGCAGTGACTGTTTGGTCGGGCCACTCAGGCCGCCCAAAGCAGTCATGCGCACTACCATGTTCGCAATGCAGGCTGCATTACAGCCTGCATGGAGAAAATGCCCACCCCTCCGGCCCCTGGCTGCATGACTTGTCCCGTTGCAAATTAGCAATCACACTGCTGCATCACAGCGTTGTGATTGACTCAGGGTAGGGAGCCGAAGCAGATGCAGGGGAGCAGGAGCTACGAAGACACGGGACCCAGCTTCAAGGTAAGACTTCACTCATTACAATATTTACGACACCCGCTCACACACACATACCCGCGTCCAGGCACCATCCAGTATTCTTTCCGGCGTTTACCACCTCACAGCTGTACAGCACCCCAGCACTTCTCAATGGCGGCCGCTGTGCATACATGCACAGCGGGACTAACACTCATGTGCCAAAGGCACATACGTAGTTACAACGCATTACATGACATTGCATTCCATTGCAATGCATACTAATACTAGGCGCATTGCAACAGTAGGTTAGGCGTTGCATTGCGGAGACATGAACATCAATATTCCCACTCTAGTGAGTGCAACCCTAAACTAACCTTTGCACCCCAATCCCAAACGTGAACCCAGGAATTCCTTTTTGAGGCCACAATACACACACAAAAATCAAAATTGACCCAAATGCACACCCCAAATTTCATATTTTACCCCAAATGCACACCCCAAATTTCATATTTTACCCCAAATCACACCCCAAATTTCATATTTTACCCCAAATTTCAGATCCGACATCCGACACACATACCCACACAAACTACTTAAAATTACCCCATTACTGACCTGACAATGTGTTGTACTCAAATGCGATGTAAAGGCACCTGCGTTGTTGGAGTTGTGTAGTTAATGATGTACTGCCTGCGTTGTACTGGATGTCTCCCATGCCAAAGGCAAACCATAGGCTAGCACGTCTGCGTATGTCTGCCCCTGGACCGCGCTCTGCACCAAGGAGCCTTCCTCTTGGACACTCCAACGCTACGACGCCAGCACCCTCCTCGCCATCAACCCTGGACGCCACCTCGCCTGCCAGGAACAACCTCTGCTCCGGACCGGACATCGCCATCGCAATCACTGACGGCTGCAGTATCACCCGCAAGGAGCAGCCCGACCTTCAAGGACAAGGCACTGCCATCACCTACAGAGGCACACTCCGACTGACCATGCACTCTAATGACCCAAGGGTGAACATGGACCACCTCAACTCCCAGATCCGGACCAAGCCCATGCACATCCACTGCGGCACCCTCATGTGCAGGCCCCCTGGCCCTTGGCCCCCCCATTCAAAAATGCCATTGTTGACCTCATTGCACCCCAGGTTCTCCCATCCACCGACGACATCCTACTCGGTTATCTCAAGTTCCACCTGGACAACCCCAGTGAGCAGAACACTACCGCCTTCTGGGGAAGGTCCCCAACATCAGACGCAAGCAGCAACTCACCTCAACAGGCCACATAGCAGGACACACGGTCAAGCAAGTCACCTCTGCCAGCGGGAGCTTCGACTTCAGCCACAACACCGGACTCTCCGGGACCGACCATCATTGGATACATCACGTCTTCCCCTTGCCCACCGGACGCCACCGCCATCATCGCAACCCCTCGCAGCTGGCTCAAGGCCACCAAAGGACGTCTCGTCAACCCTCTCTGCACCAACACTCCGCCACTGCTTCCAACCGATGACACCGCTGCGCGCAACCGCCACCGATGATTCTCCAACAGCACCGACATTCGGGCACCCCTCATGAACGGCACTGCGTCAGTACCTTCCGCCTGCCTGATGGCAGGCGTGAGGGTGACGCAGTGCCACAGGGATAGGCTGGCCCCATGCATTGTTGGAGTTGCATCATGGTTGTGACACAACTGCAGCAATGCGTGACTTTAGCGCAGACAGATATGTCAGGATTCCAGATGTATCTGTCATTACTTGCATCATGGAGCGCTGTCCAGTGAATACAGCACATCCATGGTGTTGCAAGAAGGGGATAGTGAAAAGTGTTGCAACGCTGTCTTGTTGCAGCGCTGCAACAATTTTCATGAGTGAGGCCCAGGAATGCGCACTATCTTATTGATGGTGCGCAGTCCTGCCCTGTAATTTTGTAACAGGGCAGCGCAGCAACATTGCTTGCAGTGCGGTCCAGCAACAAAACATGTGGAAATAAGGCCCCAATGGTTATCTCCATTTTAAGACCAGATATTTTCTGGTCTTAAAAAACTGCCTCTAGTTGCAGTTGCCTTTTTTTGGAACTCTGGACTTAAGGAATCCCCTTGTGAATATGGAGATGTTGGGTTAACGGCAGAATTTGCACGGGAACGCCTCCCTTGCATGTATTTAGCGATAATTATCGCTAACAGAAATCGCGATCTTTAAAATGGTAGTTTTCGCCTAAAAGCTGTCGCTAACGGCTGTTAGCGACAGCTTGTGAATACTGCGATAAAAATATTGCCGCTTTAGCGGTAGAAAAGTGCCGCTAACGCTGCGATATTGCCTTGTGAATATGCCCCCCAGTCTCATAATCTTTCTATTGTAGGTTATTTTTCACTGTAGTCATATGCTTCTCTTCCCCCTCCTTTCACCCTTTTCAGAGATGTGGGAATTAGAACAGGAATTATGTCTAATAAAGCAACCCTAAAACAACTATTCCAGAAAATTGAAAAGTCATTGCCTATCTAATAGGCTTGATTCATTAGGAGTTTTGAACCTAAAATCTTGTGGCGGAGATGGGGGTTACTTGCACATTGCATTGAACACACTTAAGCTTGAACATTTGTGACTGGGTGATGCTCTGGAAACACGTCAAATATTGCACTTTTAATTAAAGGCAGTAGCAAGTGCTTTCCTAGGGTGAGGAAGATGAGGGAACACTCCTAAATTAAATAGGGATGAGATGAAGGTTTCTTCACAAGGACCTGTATTTTGCTTTTGAGAACATAAAAAATTGTCTATGTTGCGGCATAAACTAACATGAAATGTTCTACTAGGTGGAAATTCCGGTGAAGGACGTTTCGTAGATGGTAGAATTTAAAAAAAACAAAATTACAGAGGTCCGTAGATTTTTCGGATTATGATTGGATTTTTGTGCACCCAAATAATTCGAAACTCTACCCCAAATATAGAAGTAATACTCTGGCTGTGTATTTCCAACTTATAATACTTGGGACCTACTTTATTTTCGTTTGTCTCTAATTAGAACAATGAACTGGTAAGAAATCGTTACATATCGCAAACATTGCATGCTGTAGCAGCATTATTCCTAATGTAAGCATATGTTATCACTGCTAATGTCCCCAGATTGAGACCCCAATAATGTTCCAAATAAAATCTGTATCAATTGAGTGTATGCTTGAATTATTACAAAATCCAGGTTATAATTTCACAAACTCTTCCTGTCTCCTCTAGACTATGCAGTTTAGGCGCTTTCAACTTTTCCTGTGTTTTTTGTTTGTTTGCTTTTTGTGGTGGCTAATCTCGAGCACGGATGCAACTGTCATATGGCGTTTACAAATCCTGTAACAAATGCGCACTCTGCAGTTAAATCTCATCTCCTGATGATGAAGCAAAACTAAGGTTTGCAGAAATGTGGGAAAGCGTTCAGAAATATAATGAGCATGTCTAGACATTGTGATTTAGACTTAATGCTCCTGTTGCAATCGTTTAAGTACACTTTGCATTATGTATATACATGAAATTAGTCATGCTTCATGAATCAAAAATGACACGTTGAAACAGGAATTTTGATCAAAGATATGGTTCTTACATTTGAAGTAAATTTTTGTATTCTTGGTAGACACTGTAGGAAAAAATGTACAAAAGGCATTTGCATCTTCAATTAAGAAGACTAAAGTCTGTGCTTGTCCTACCTCTTGGGGCTGCCAATCCCTGAATGGGTATATTTTCAGCACCCTTTCACTGAAGAACGGCATGATTCGTATGTGATAAGTAAGTCTACTAGGGGACGTGTCCCTTTTGGACTGTTAACCCCTGTCACTGGTGACAGAGATCTTGACTTTTTTATAACATGATATTCCCCTTGTTAATCGCACTTTCACATACATGTACAAATTAAGCAGTTTGATACAGCTCATACTAATCTTCGAACAACGCCATACCAATTACTTACAGGCAGGGAGGGCACTGCTGGTTTCTTGAACCAAAGTCCGTAAGTTAATAATTTTTAACACTTACATAGTATAACGTGCAAATGGCCCAGTAAAAGGCCTTGAAACTCCAGCAGTACATGGAAAGATCAAAGGCAGTTTTATTCACACAATTTTTGCTGCAGATACAATTTACTCCTGTATTTCCTGGAATCAACCTTCCTCAAGGGTAAACCTCCATGTCGAAGAGCCAAACTCTGCAATTTCTTTAAGCCCAACATGAGGCCTGAAGGTAAACAACTCTCTTCAGAAAACGTCTCTAGGGAGAGCTTGTGAGAATGGAGTTGATTTGAAAATGCACAATGTCAGCAGTAGCAAGTGAGTAATACCAGATAGGGACCTACATCTTGATTCTGGTTGAATTTAAAATGTTTTCCATTGTGGATGGTGTAGCAGGGATGATGGTCTGCTGTTCCTTGAAGGCTACCATCCGTGTGATTGTTTGCACATTGTGACCTGGTTAATGAATAATAATAGCCTTTACTGGACCTAATAAGAACAGTGACATTATTACTTGTGGTGGGTACCATCCTCCCCAACTAATAATCCACTTTCTCACATTGGTGTTCAGCTGTGAGATCCAGAATTTGTGTTTAGCAGTATCACTCAGCTACCAGGTTGGAAATTAAAAATCCCTAAATTGAACAGAAAACAAACATTGATTTTTGATTTTCAATTGACATCAGGTCTTTAATTGAGTTATTTTTTATTTTTCCAAATTATTCTACATTCCAATGTTTGAAACTTTAATATCCAAGGTAACATGGAGTTGGATCTGATTGCCTAACAATTCTCACAGAAGTGGACATGAAGGCCCTATGCAAGAAAGAAAGTTAAAACTGGGCCACAATGTCAAGAAGGCGGTTTTCGAGAGAGCCCCCATGGGACAGGAGGAAGCCAGCCAAGCACAGACCCCCTCCGAGGAAGAGGCAACTTCAGAGGAAGCAGAAGAAGGGAACAACCTGTCCCAACATGGTTGCTCTGGTGCACCATCCAGCGCTGGAAGTGAAGCAGGCTCTGCCAGCTCCTCTGAACCGGCCATCTGCCAGCTGGAGATCAGTGACAGGCTTTCAGAAAAGGAGCTTCTGGGCAAACAGGCAGCCATAGTTTGGAGGAAAAGAAACTGGCACTAGAAGCAAAATAAATTGGCCTTGGAGAAAAAGAAGACCAGACAGGGTTTGATGCCTCATGAAGATGGTGGTATCAAAGGTGAGGTCTGTGAGGACACACACCCCTCAGTTGCTCAAGGGTATAGTGACTACCTTTGGGCATGGGGACGAAATTGATAAATGGTTTTCCTCCTACGAAGGGTATTGTGAATGCACAGAGTGGGTCAACAGCACTGGAGAGCCTTACTATGGGAGTTAGTACCAGCACACGGGAGGGATGCACCTGTGAATCTAGAAGAAGGAGTAGCTGATTCCTACACTAACATAAGGGATACTCTTGTGCAGAATTTGTTCTCACACCTGAGGAGTACCGGAAGAATATCCAGAACACACACAAAGACACACAACAATCCTGGGTTGACAATGTAGATGTCTCACTCAAGGCACTAAAGGGCTGGAGGAAAGGCAAACCTGTCACTACTTACAATGGATGTTAGAAATGGGGTCTCTAGTTAGCAGTGACCTGCACCCTGTCCAAGTAGGGACCCTTCCTTCTACTCAGGATAAGGGAGTTGCACACCTAGATAACCCCTGCTCACCCCCGTGGCACGAGCAGTCAAGCTTATCTCAGAGGCAATGTGTAAAGTATTTGTACATAACACACATAGTAACACAGTGAAAACAATACAAATGGACACCACACCAGTTTAGAAAAATAAAGTATCATTATCTAAACCAAACAAAACCAAAATGACAAACATCCAACATACACACCTCAAAATATGACTTTTAAAAGGTTTCAAGCAATTATTTCCATAGAACTCTATGGATGCAGTGCTTTTACACAAAGTGCCTCAAATGTGTCACAATTCACAAGGCAAAATAGCCACAGAGGAAGGTAGCATCTGAAAACACATTAATGTGTCAATTCCTGAGTTCTTGGGGAGGCACTGCACCAGGTCTGCTGCACGCAGGAGAAATCTTGCTTCAAATCCGGACTGTAGGGGGAACCGACGAGTCAAAATTCCAGATGGTTCACATCTCCGGGTGATGCTTCTGAAACTTGGTGCACAGGTACAATGCATTCGAGATTGATGCTGCAGCTGCCCCACAATGCATCGATTCTTTCAGCCACACAACAGGGCCTGCGTCGAGTCAGTGCGGTGGTCTCGGACTTCGGAGACTCGGTGCACTGAACTCGAGCTGTGGGAGTTTCCTCGACTGTGTGCATTGCTGCATCAATTTCTTCACCGCACAGCAGCGGTGCGTGGAAATTTATTCCTCACAGCGGTGCTGCATCGGAAAACAGGTGCTGGAAGGGCAATGCATTGATTGTTATGGTTTTAAGCAGATCTTTGCAGCAGGAACAACCTTTCAACAGTCCAAAATTGGAATTGGCATCACTTGGCAGGTCAGAACTCCCAGCAGTGGAGTTCAGGGATGCTGCAGGTGAAGTCTTTGCTGGCCCTGAGACTTCTTAACAGTAGGCAAGCACACACAAGCCCTTGGAGAAACTTCACAGGCAGGATACGAAGCAAAGTCCTGTCCTTTTGCTCTCCAAAGCAAAAGCAGCAACTGCAGGCCAACTAAGCAAAGCAACACACAGCAAAGGGGCAGTGCTCCTCCTCACAGCTCTTCAGCTCTTCTCATTGGCAGAGGTTCCTCTTGTTCCAGAAGCGCTCTAAAAGTCTGGGGTTTTAGGTCCAAAATGTATACCCCTTTTAGCCTTTGAAGTAGGCATTCTTCAAAGGATTGTCTTTGTAGTGCACAAGTTCTTTTACTGCCTGGTCTTAGCTCCAGACACACCACAGGGGGGTGGAGGCAGCATTATGAGAGGCCAGGCACAGCCCTATTCTGATGCAGGTGACAGCTCCTCCCACCACTCTAGCTCAGGAAGGCCCTTCAGCCTGGTGATGGGGCATCAGGATATGCAGGGCATACCTCAACTCCCTTTGGGTGACTGTCTAGAGTGAATGCACAAACAGCTCAGTTGTCAGCCTAAACTAGACGTTCATTCCAAAGGTCAGGCAGAGGCACAGGATGGTAAAGCAAGAAAACGCCCATCTTCACTAAAAGATGTATTTTTAAATCCTGAGTTCAGGAAACCCAAACTCCAAATCTCTATCTTTTCCCAATTGAAAGTTACACTTGTAAGATGTTACAAGGCAGCTCCAATGATAACTTATGTGGGAGATAGTCCTTGCAACAGTGAAAATAAAACTGGCAGTACTTCATTATTAGGTCATGTAAAACACACCGGTACATGTCCTACTTTACACCTACACTGCATCCTGCCCAGGGGCTACCTTGGACCTACCTTAGGTGTGCCTTACATGTAATAAAAGGGAAGGTTTGGGCCTGGCAAGTGGGTGCTCTTTCCAGGTTGACATGGCAGTTTAAAACTGAACTCACAGACACTGCAGTTGCGGGTCTGAGACATGTTTGCAGGGCTACTCATGTGGGTGGCATAATCAGTGCTGCAGGCCCACTAATAGCATTTGGTTTACAGGCCCTGGGCACACACAGTGCACTTTACTTGAGACTTACAGTAAATTAAATATGCCAATCCTGGATAAACAATCATAATCACAATTTAGACAGAGAGCTTAAGGACTTTAGCACTGGTTAGCAGTGGTAAAGTGCTCAGAGTCCTAAGGACAACAAAAAGAGGTCAGAAAAAATAGGAGGCAAAAGGCAAAATGTCACAGAATAAACCTGCAAAAAGGCCCAGGTCCAAGAATGGACTATACAATATAATCATAAAAAATCATCATCTTAAGTAATTGTCATTCAGAGCTACACCAGTATCTAATACATTCCAAGTTGTCTGAACCCAGGCAGTTTGGTAAGGCAGCTGATGTGACAGTGTGCACTAGGGTGTCCCAGGGAGTGATCCCAAGAAATGGGGATCTGTTTCTCCTCAGACGAAATATAGGCGCAACAAGAATAAAAAAAGGAATTCTCACAAGGACCCCAAACGCCTACTTCAGAGGGGTAGCCCTGTGCCTTTCCAAACATAAGAGAAGACGGTACAAGGGGAAGAACCCTTTTGAACCAGTGACGGCTGGGGTATGCCTGGTTGGTCACAAGCCATTACATAAGGACTTGGTCAGTTCCAAGAACCCCTCCCCCTCCACACTGGTGGGCAGTCTCAAGGGAGTGCTAGTGTAGGAATTGGGGAGCAAGGTTGCTTCAGGGAAGAATAATGTCAAGCACGTCCAACTCTTGAAGACCTTTTGCGCCAGGCTGAAGTCCAGGTACAGGGGGATGCCAGTAGAATCCATAGGATCTACTAGGAGAATGGTTACCTATAGAGTGTGGAGAGAGGCCCAAAACCTGGGACAATCAGGAGATTAGTGGTCCCCCAAAAGAGCGGATCCTTCCTCTTGAACTTAGCCCAAAATGTCCCCTTGGTTGGGCTTTTGAGGCAGAGCAAAAACTGCATTAGGTTGGTCAACCACTACTACAGATGCCTGATGTCTGAGAAGATGAAGGAGTTCTGTTGCTCCTGCATCACCTGTCAAGCCAGTAGCAAGACAAGAGGGAAACCCAAGACTCCCTTAATTCCACTAATTGTGGTTGGAACACCCTTTGAAAGGATGGGGATTAGCATTATCGGTCACTTGGACCTTGATCTGCTTCAGGGAATAGGTTCATCTTGGTGGTGGTGGACCATGCCATTTGGTACCTTGAAGCCATACCTCTGAGGACAGTAACTGCGCCTGTGAAGTCCAGGGCACTGCTTGGGGTCTTTACCATACAATGGTTCCCCAAAGAGGTAATCTCCAGCAGGGGGGACAAACTTCATGCCTCCATACTTGAAGGCTATGTGGGATGAGTGTGGGGTGGTTAAAGGTGGCCTATGTAAGGGTAAAGAAACTATATATAACCTAACCTGTCTGTTGTAGTCTACTCTTAGTAAAAGAATGTTGCAAAATCAATGTCTTGTGAATATGTTCCAAGTGACTGTGGGTCAGAATACCAAGAGCACTATCAGTCTACAAATATATTGTGACCACCAAAATATTGAGAACCAAAATACTGTGAAGGTAAGTATAGATTTAGTATTCTTATCTCCACATCTGTGTACCTTTAAAATACACAAATGCTCAATGTACATAACTGTGGAGTTACGTATAGTAAGCCTGTACTTATCATTATATACTGACTTTCACAATATTTTGGTGTCAATATTGAAGTCACAATAGGTTTGTAGGACGATATATATTCCACAATATTCTGCAGTACACAAATCTGGACATATGTGTCACAAAATGTACTTTTAATGAACATTTTCTCTGGTCGAAATATAAATTGACAAAGTTATTGGGGAATCTCACATTGTTTCTTTAGTAAACCACTGATGTGAAATTGATCGCTTTCATAAAAAAATCAAACATGGTCATTTTTTGAATTCTGGATAATATTTTACAGCCACACAAAACTCATGAGACACAGGGTGCAAGTTATACATCAAATGATTAAAGCATGTAGGAAAAACCAGGAGATCCCACGGCTCATGTTTCATTTTTCCCACCAACCTATAACCTCCACATCAGGGTGCAATAAGCGAGGAGGCTGCTTCCTGACCTGGAGCTTAAACAGAATGTTGAGAAAGAGATCACTGCAGAGGAGAAAAACATGGAAACTGTGTGTGGTATTTTTCAGTCTGCTTTCAACACATTTATCGAGCTCTACAAACACAAATGCCCAGAGTCCGCCATACGCTTAACAGCTGGAATTGTACCTCAAAGCGAAGTCGATAACTGTTGTGAAGCAGAGAGATAAAAATCTATCAGAAATGGATAGACTTCGGCTGTTTCGGATGAAAAAACCAGGGGACATATTAGCAAGACCGGCGATAAAATTATCGCCGTTTTAGCGGCAGGAAACTGCCGCTAAAGCAGCGATAATGGGCTTGCTAATATGCGTTATAGAATTCAATAGAAGCCCAGGTTAGATGTCCTGCACATCTAACCTGGGCTTCTATTGGAATTCTATAACGCATATTAGCTAAGCCCATTATCGCCGTTTTAGCGGCAGTTTCCTGCCGCTAAAACGGCGATAATTTTATCGCCGGTCTTGCTAATATGCCCCCAGACTTTAGAAAAGATGTGTTCAATTCAGCAGACTTCCATTTTTAGGGCGTGTCTGTCATCTCCGTTCTTCCTCTTTCTAATATAAGATTCTATAATGCTGCTCTACTTTATTGATACCCTGGATTAGGCGTTAAAATGAATAGTATGCGTATAGATTGTTGCCAAATAAGAAGCTCAGATTATATTTGGCGCAGCTTTTCTGTCTTTAGTGCTTGCAATTTAACACGAATACTTATTTTTATGTGTACATTACATGCTGCTTTGGCAGATCAATGTCTCTGTGTCTCATTAGCCCCCAGAAATGTTCTTGGGCCTCTACTGCACAATTTATAAAACAGGTAATGCTAGAAGTATAAGGTTTCAATTCGAAAATGCTATATAGGGAGGTAAAGTGGTCGAATGGATACATTAATGGCGTCCGCCTCACGAGCGTTGGTTCTAATTTCACATTCAACACTTGGCCAGCAATGTCGTGCTCCTGAACAAATGGTTTTGCTCCCCTGTGCCTTAAACTGCAAATTTGTATAATTTAAATATGTACAGTGCTGGATTGTGTTCAATGTAAAAACGTTAAAATGTCCATAAATGAAGGTAAGCATACAAAAAGTAAGTGATTTAATAATCTTCACTCAAACAAAATATATATATTTGTTTTTATTATATATATATATATATATATATATATATATATATATATATATATATATATATATATATATATATATATATATATTGCCACAATGTAGCCCACTTGTTCGACGCCGGAGCTCTGAGATGGGGCGGTGCGTTTCTTCCGGCAGAGCCACGCCGGTATTAATGAAAACAGAGTTTTGCCTCACGGCAAAATGATAGAAACGCACTCACTCGTGTCCAGGAATCAAGGCGGTTTTATTTTAGATGTTCGCCATGCCCAACGCGTTTCGCCTTAACACAAGGCTTGTTCACGGGATAGTGTAACATAGAAAAAGAAGACGTCTTTTATTTCTATTTGCACACAGTTACTTCCTGTTTTCTCATTAGTGCATTGTGGTTAGTGTAGTTTAACATTTAAGAAAACTTGTAGAATTCAAGTTTATAAGTGATATCAATGTGCTCATTTTTCTATGTGATATTTTAAAACAGTTCATTTTAATCCATTTGCGGCCAACTCTGCTTAGTGTCCATTTATGTGCCTTCATTCTCAATTTTTGCTCTCCAGTGAGCATTTTTTAGAATGGCAGCAAATTTAACCCATTCTTGGTGATGATTTGTTTCTGCAGCTCACACGTTCTTTATTTTCTTTATTTCTTTTCTTAATTAGATCTTTCTTTTCAACTCTCTTGTGAGTTATTTTTTGTTAATTGATTTCTTTTTTGTCTTCATATCTTTCATTTCTTTGAATGGTTTCTTAGAGGTGTACATAAAGTTCTTCATTTTGGTTGAGACCTCTCGGATCTAGGGTTCTGAATGCCACTATGTGTCTCGATTCTTTTTGTCGCAGAATCTTTTTGTGATCTCCACCCCTCTCCGATTGTGGGATTTGGTCTAGGGCCCAATATTTCAAGGATTCCCATTTGCCTTCATGGTTTGTTTCCATGTGCTTTGCAATGGCATTTGTTCGATCCTTGTGTTTCGTGGCTCGAACGTGTTCGAGAATTCTCTTCTTTACTTCGAAGATTGTGCTTCCGATATATCGCAACTTACATGGACACTCCACCATGTAAATTACATAGTTACTTTTGCAGGTAAGATGTTGCTTGATTTTCCATTTGGTGCCCATTTTGATGTCAATTTCTCGTTTGTGTGTTGCGATCTTACACACCTTGCATTGTTTGCATGGCCAGAAGCCTTCTCTTTGCAGCCACGTTGTTATTGGGGCTTCCTGGAAATGGCTATGTATGATTTTATCTCCAATGTTTTTTGCCCTGCGATATGTCACATTAGGATGATCACCAATGATTTTTGTTAAAGTTGGATCCAACAGTAAAATTCCCCAGTGCTTTTTGATGATTTTCATCAGACTCTTATTTTCTGTGCTGAATGTTGTTATCAGTCTTATTGTTGAGAATTTGTCTGATTCATTTGTTCTTGATGTTTTATTGAGTATGTCCCCTCGCTGTTGGTTTAATACTCTTTGTAAACTTTTTTCAATTACTTTTCTGGGGTATTTGCGTTTATGAAATCTGTTACTTGCTTGTTTGCTATGTTTGGTGAATTCAGTATCAGCTGAGCAGTTCCTCCTAAGTCTTAAAAATTCCCCATATGGGATGCTCCATTTCAGTGATTCATTATGGAAGCTTTCACCATGTAATATCGCATTGGTAGCTGTTTTCTTGCGATGTAGCGTTGTATGAAGGGAATTGTTTTCCACATAGATGTCTGTGTCCAGGAATGTTACTTTTTTCGCACTGATTTCAAAAGTAAATTTTAATTTTGACACATTGTTATTTAATTTGTCAAAATAACTTTTGAATTCCAATTCAGTACCATCCCAAATGATCAGGAGGTCGTCTATGAAGCGTAGCCATATGATGGTCTTTTCCATAAATTCATCATTTTCCGAGGTCCATGCCAGTTTTTGTTCGAACCATCCCATTGTTAGATTGGCATAATTAGGCGAGAAGGAGAAACCCATGGCACATCCTTTTATTTGTTTGTAGATTTGTTTATTAAATAAAAGGATGTTGTTGTCCAGGCATAAAGAAATCATCTCACTTAACATAATATTATGCTGATGGTAATGGATGTTTCTTTTACCTAAAAAGTATTTGCATGCCTGGGTTCAATGTTCGTATATAGCGAAATCACATCCATGGTCACTAGTTTATAAGTTGACTGCCATGTGACTCCTTCTAATTTCTGTAAGAGATCTGTGGTGTCGTGTAGGTAAGAGCTGAGATCTTTGACAAGGGGTGCTAAGAAGTGATCAATGTAATTTGAGATCGGTTCGAGTAGCGAATTATTTGCAGAGACAATTGGTCTCCCCGGTGGATTGACTTTGCTCTTATGTATCTTAGGTAAACAATAAAATGTTGCCAAGGTTGGATAATTATGGCTAAGATATTTTCGTTCTTCCTCGTCTATTAGTCCTTTTTCAAACCATTTTTGTAAGCATAAAGTCAGTTTGTTCTGAATTTCTATTGTGGGATCACTTGTTAGTTGATTGTAACATTCCACATCCATCAGTTGTCTATTGGCTTCGGCAATGTAGTCTCTTTTGTCGAGGATGATGATATTACCGCCTTTGTCTGCGGGTTTTATTTCAATAGACTTATCCTGTTGTAATGTATTTAATGCTTCTCTTTGATGTTTCGATAAGTTGTCCTTAATCCTCGTGTTTCTGATTTTATAAAGATCATCTATTATTGCCTCATGAAAGAGATCTACTTTGTTACCTGGTGATAGATTTGGGTAATATTTTGATTTTGCTTTAAGTCCACTTTCACCTGCTCCTCCTGGCGGTTGTGACTCTTTTAATTCAATTAATGCCTCTGTTTCCTGTGATGTTGTTACTGCACCCATTGTCAATAAAGTTTCCAAACCTTGAACATCTTCAACCAAAAGAGTACTAATTGGTGATATTGATTTTGCGTGATGTTTTATAGACGTCTTTTCTGCATGTATTTTTGCTAATTTGATCTTTCTTATGTATTTATATACATCTATTCTAGTTTGGGCTATGTCCAAATGGGAGGTGGGACAGAAATTCAAACCCTTCTTGAGAACTTCATTTTCAGTATCAGTTAGAATTTTCTCTGAAAGGTTGATGACATTTAGTTTTTGTGAACTTGATTCTGCTATTTCTATTTCTTGGGCTGTCTCAGACGATCTTTGGACCATGTATCCATTCTTGGTTCCTCCCTTGCCTCTCTGACCTCTTCTTGTCTTCCTCTTGTTCCTCTTTCCCGGCCTCTGCCTCCCTCTCTTTTTGGTTGATTGTTTTTGTTCTGTTGTTCTAATGCCATCCTCATTTCGGTTAAAAAGTTGGTCTTTTTTCTAATATCTATTGCCATTTGTGGGACACCTTCATTTTCACTTGTGTCTGTGCTGGCGAGAGAGTCATAACTTGAGAATTCCCTATTTGTGGTTTCCAATTGTGCTTTACCTTTCCGTGCTTCATATTGCCTGCCGAAGGTGAAAATTCTGCCTTCTTCAAAATCTGTTTTATCTCGTTGAAACTTATGTTGTTTTCGTTGTTTCACTCTATCCTCATGTTTTTCCAGATTCTTTGTTATATCAGACTTTAATTTTTCCAAGTCCTCTGATAGGTTCATTTTATCTATTTCTTCTTCTAGTTCTTTTAATTCCTTTCGTATTTCTTTTAAAGCCTTTTCAATATGTTTTATTAGGATTAGGATTAAGCCCATGGATGATTCTAGTAGATGCTCTCCCCACTCTTGTAATAATTCCCCACTCGTGTCTTGTTGGCTTGGCATTAGCATGAGGCAGAGGCCTCTGGGGATTCTTTTCACTTCAACATACTTTTGTAGAGTTATCAGTTCCCACCACTTATTAATTTCTTTTTTAGAGAGTCTCTCCCAATATCTTAGTTTTTCTTTGGTGTTACTCATTGTTGTTATTTGTCCTCTCTCCAATCGTTGTGAGCCTGCAGTTACAAATATTTCGGACATTTCTGCATTGCGTTTTGCCTCTCGTTTTTCCATGGCGAATATATTATCTATTCGTTTGTGATACAATTTAACCGCTTGGTACACGATTCCCTCTTTCCCCTCTCACTTGTAAATTCTGTTGCACTCTCTTAATTACTTCTTTGCCGTCTTGGCTTTTAATTTGTGCAACTTTCTTACAATTGTCTTTTGGCACCTCAGTGTCTTAATAATTTATTGCAGGAAAGCGATTTTGTATGATCCAATATCGTACAGGGGCCCCTTTTGTCACATTTACTCTGTTTATCTTGATTGCGATTTTCAGAAAAAAAAAAAGAGAAAGAAGAAAGGACTGGGGTTACGCGGTAGCTCTTACCCGCTGACGGCTTACAACGAAGTCCTCCGCCCTCCGGTTAGGATCTCCGCAGTCCGACGCCTTAATGTTCCGAGCTGCCGCTTGCCTATATCTTTGAAATCCTCTCGTTCTGTTAGATAATCCTTTCGCATATTACAGAGTTTCTTGATTGTGACGGCAGCCTCGCGTCTCAAAAATCTTGCCACAATGTAGCCCACTTGTTCGACGCCGGCGCTCTTAGATGGGGCGGTGCGTTTCTTCCGGCAGAGCCACGCCGGTATTAATGAAAACAGAGTTTTGCCTTACGGCAAAATGATAGAAACGCACTCACTCGTGTCCAGGAATCAAGGCGGTTTTATTTTAGATGTTCACCATGCCCAACGCGTTTCGCCTTAACACAAGGCTTGTTCACGGGATAGTGTAACATAGAAAAAGAAGACGTCTTTTATTTCTATTTGCACACAGTTACTTCCTGTTTTCTCATTAGTGCATTGTGGTTAGTGTAGTTTAACATTTAAGAAAACTTGTAGAATTCAAGTTTATAAGTGATATCAATGTGCTCATTTTTCTATGTGATATTTTAAAACAGTTCATTTTAATCCATTTGCGGCCAACTCTGCTTAGTGTCCATTTATGTGCCTTCATTCTCAATTTTTTGCTCTCCAGTGAGCATTTTTTAGAATGGCAACAAATTTAACCCATTCTTGGTGATGATTTGTTTCTGCAGCTCACACGTTCTTTATTTTCTTTATTTCTTTTTCTTAATTAGATCTTTCTTTTCAACTCTCTTGTGAGTTATTTTTTGTTAATTGATTTATTTTTTGTCTTCATATCTTTCATTTCTTTGAATGGTTTCTTAGAGGTGTACATAAAGTTCTTCATTTTGGTTGAGACCTCTCGGATCTAGGGTTCTGAATGCCACTATGTGTCTCGATTCTTTTTGTCGCAGAATCTTTTTGCGATCTCCACCCCACCCCTCTCCGATTGTGGGATTTGTTCTAAGGCCCAATATTTCAAGGATTCCCATTTGCCTTCATGGTTTGTTTCCATGTGCTTTGCAATGGCATTTGTTTGATCCTTGTGTTTCGTGGCTCGAACGTGTTCGAGAATTCTCTTCTTTACGACTTTCGGTATTCGCAAAAGGCATTTAGGAGTAGTAAAGTTAGGAATCCTAACTTTACTACTCCTAAACTGAGATAAAATCCTAACTTTACGACTTTCGCTATTCACAAAAGGCATTTAGGAGTAGTAAAGTTCGGATTCCTAACTTTACTACTCCTAAATGCCTTTTGCGAATACCGAAAGTCATAAAGTTAGGATTTTATCTCAGTTTAGGAGTAGTAAAGTTAGGATTCCTAACTTTACTACTCCTAAATGCCTTTTGCGAATACCGAAAGTCGTAAAGTTAGGATTTTACTCAGTTTAGGAGTAGTAAAGTTAGGAATCCTAACTTTACTACTCCTAAATGCCTTTTGTGAATACCGAAAGTCGTAAAGTTAGGATTTTGTCTCAGATTACTTTTGTGAATCGGGCCCCTAGGTTTTTGTCAATACCTCTGTGTTCAGCATACCTTTTGCACCAGAAAACATAGCTGTGCCCTACAAACCACACTGTGAGCATCTTGAAGGGACGTCTGGAAGGAATGAAAAGATGTCTGTAGCTGAGGTAGTCAATTGGTAGAAGAAGATGCTATTTTTGAAAAAGCCGATTGGTGATTGGCTGTTCATCAACATTGTGCATTTAAAAATAGGATGCATGTTAGTTTACTGAGGAATCATGTTTCTGATTGGCCATTAAAAAATGTTTGAAAGGTACAGAAGACAGGATAAGGTAATATTTTGCAAAAGTCAACCACACCTGATGTTTGCATTTGTAAGCTTGTGTGCTGAACTTGAAAATATGGTGAACTTGTGACCTGCCAGTACTGTTGAATGCTGCAGAAACTGTTACTATGGAAACTGGGATTAAGCAGAATGGGGGAAGGGTTGAAACTTAACTGTGGATTTAAAATGTGAAATGGAAGCTTAAATATAAGTGATATGTTACTAAATTAAGGTTTTCTAAGTCAGTAGTATGTGTAGAAGTAGTGTGTTGTTAAAAAACTATACTAGTATTATTAGAAATAGGTTTTTGAACTCCCGTATGGGTTCGCAGCTCCATCGCGATGCTACACTGCGGCAGCGAGGTGGAATCGCGACTCCATAAAATTACAGAACCAGTTTGAGCACCAGTTGAAGACAGTTAGAAAGGGTTAATATGTCTAACCAATAGAAATGTGTTTCACAATTTGAAATAATGTAGGAAGCAATGTGATTTGTTACTTACATTTATTTGTGTGCAGAAAGAGTGGGAAAGTTTGCCATTAATGGTTTCACCTTGCTGAGAGTGCTGGATTACATTTATTGTGCGGAAAAGAAAATCTTTAATGAGTTTCTGATATTTGATATTCTACAATACTATTTCAAAGGTGCACTTTACTAATCTTATGGCTGTTTTTAAATTTCACCATTCTATATATTAAGTGTGCCTCCTAGGGCTACTTCTAAACTATGTCACTTATATTTAGATTGATTTTAACAAATTCAAAAACAGATGTCAGGTAATAACCTTGTAACCACCATGTGTGGGCTTGGACTATCATATTGTACTATACATTTGATTTGGCTTGTGTCTGATATGCACGAAACGTTGGAATCTGTATCTTTTATGGTTTTTTAAATCGAATAAAGATTGAATGAATGAAAGTCTATTTCAAAGGTGAGTAACAAATTTATAAGGTGTGTTTTGTATTATGCAGCCGTGATTTACTCTTTGTAGTGATATTTTTAGATTTCAAAAAAATTAATTTCAAAGTGTGGAAATTGTTAGAGAAGTGTGATGTTTGAAATATGTTATGAAATGTACTGTTGTCTATTGTAGTTTGTTTTATTGTAATGAAATGATATTTGAAATAGTTTGTGCATAGTAACATGTGTACATTGGCAGATGGATTAGTGATTATGGTAGTTTGTATGAGTGTGTGGAAAGGTGCAGATATAGTACGCCGCATAATTCAAAGTCCATTATGGTCTAGTGACTTAGGTATATCTCTACTTGCACATGTATTCTGAAATGTGTTTTGCCTATGAAGATGGTAGAGGTATAAAAAACAGGTATACATCTATTTGTATGTTTCTTTTAAGTATGATGCCACTAGTAACAGGTACAGAGATATGCATGCATGCTTTTATGAATATAGTGAGAGTTACAACACACACATGCAAAGGGTTGCTGTTTTATATTTGGCTAGACCCAACACTCTCAGTAGTTGCTGAATAGTGAAGCTGCAGCACAAAAGTGAGGATTAAGACATGTTGGTAAAAGGATTAGTGATTAGGTTAGCTCGTATTGGTCTATGGAAATGTACACTTCAAGTACGCCGCATAATTTTAGGTGTTTCTTTGAAATGGGAAGCGCAGTTTGTCAAGTTTAAGGGACTTTATAGGCTTATGACTGAGGTATGTGTCTGCTTGCACATGTATTCTCACACGTGTTATGCCTATAAAGATGGTATAGGTATAAAACACTGGTATACATGTATTTGTATGTTTCTTTTATATATGATGCCACTAGGAAAAGGTACAGACACATGCATGTTGCTTTCTGGAATATAGTGAGAGTTACATCTTTGTACTCAAGTATTAGCCATGCACTGATCTAAGGAGACAGGTATGACTCTTGAACTCATGAATTCCCTCAGGCACTCCCATGCAGTTATGCAATCAGGGAGGCACTACCTATACACACATCTAATCACTCGTACATTCATGCAATCACCCAGGCACTACTATTCCACTCAAACATTCACTCAGGCACAACCCATGCACTCATCTATTCACTCAGGCACTACTCATGCACTCATGCAATGACCCAGGCATTAGCCTAACTCTCATACTTTCTCTCAGGTATTTCCCATAAACTCATACAATCATCCAGGCACTACCCCTGCAGTCATAGAATCACTCAGGCAGTACCCATGTACTCACACATTCTCTCAAGCACTATTCATACACTCATGCAATAAACCATGCATTAGCCTTGCACTGATAGTTTCTCTCAGGTATTTCCCATGCACTGATCCAATCACCCAGGCACTACTATTGCACTGAACTATTCACTCAGGCACTACCCAACCAGTAATCCATTCTCTCAGGCACTACGCATGCACTCATCCAATGACCTAACCATTACTCTTACATTCACCCTTTTACTCAGGCACTAACCATGCACTCATACAGTTAAGGAGGAACTACATACACACATTCAATCAATCAGGTATTACCTATGCAATTCTGCAATCACCCAGGCAGTACTTTTGCACTCAAAGATTTACTCAGACAATATCCATGCACTCATCCATTCCCTCAGGAACTACTGTTGCACTCATACAATGACCCACGGATTACTTTTTGAGTCATCCTTGTACTCAAGTACTAGTTATGCAGTGATCTAAGGAACCAGATATTACTCTTGCACTCATTAATTCACATAAACACTACCAGCGCACTTACCCACTCATCCAGTCCATACCCCTGCACTCATGGAATCACCGAGGCACTACTCCTGTACTCATGATATCACTGACATACTACCCATATACTCATACAATTACTGAAGCAGTACTCTTGCACTAAACCATTCTCCTACACAGTACCAACGCACTCATCCAATGACCCAGGCATTACTCTTACAGTTATCCTTTTACTCAGATACTACCCATGCACTGATGTAATTACCCAGACATTACTCATGGAGTCATAGACTCCATCAGGCAGTTCTCGTGTATGCATCTATCTGTATATTTCTTTTATATTTGATGGCACTAGGACAAGGTACAGCACATGCATGCTTGCTTTTTGGAATATAGTGAGACTTATAACAGACATATTCCAAAACTTGCTGCTTTGTATTTGGCTAGGCCCAACACTCTCAGTAGTTGCTCAATAGTGAAGCTGTAGAATAAAAGTGAGGTTTAAGACATGTTGGTAGAGGTATTAGTGATTAGGTTACCTCGTATCAGTCTATGTAAAAAAACACTCCAAGTACACCTTATAAATTTAGGTATCTCCTTGAAATGTGAAGTGCAGTTTGTCAGGTTTCAGGGACTTTATGGTCTTATGACTGAGGTATGTCTCTACTTGCACATGTATTCTCACACATGTTATACATCTAAAGATGTTAGACGTATAAACCACAGGTATACATCTATTTGTATGTTTCTTTTATATATGATGCCACTAGTAAAAGGTACAGACACATGCATGCATGCTTTTAGGAATACAGTGAGACTTTTAACAGACACATTGAAAAAGTTGCCGCTTTGTATTTGGCTAGGCCCAACACTCTCCGTAGTTGCTGAATAGTGAAGCTGCAGCACAAAAGTGAGGTTTAAGACATGTTGGTAGGAGGATTAGCGATTAGGTTGCTAGTATTGGTCTATGGTAATGTACACTTCAAGTACGCCACATCATTTTAGGTGTCTCTTTGAAATGGGAAGTGCAGTCTTTCAAGTTTAAGGGACTTTATAGTCTTATGACTGAGGAATGTGTCTGCTTGCACAAGTATTCTCACACGTGTTATGCCAATAAAGATGGTAGAGGTATATAACACTGGTATATATGTATTTGTATGTTTTTTTATATATGATGCCACTAGGAAAAGGTACAGACACATGCATGCTTGCTTTCTGGAATATAGTGAGTACTTACATCTTTGTACTCACGCATTAGCCATGCACTGATCTAAGGAGGCAGGTATTAGTGTTGGACTCATGAATTCACTCAGGCACTCCCATGCAGTTATGCAATCAAGGAGGCACTACCTATACACACATCTAATCACTCAGACATTAACCATACATTCATGCAATCACCCAGGCACTACTATTCCACTCAAACATTCATTCAGGCACTACCCATGCACTCATCTATTCACTCAGGCACTACTCATTCTCATGCAATGACCCAGGCATTACCTTAACAATCATACTGTTTCTCAGGTATTTCCCATACACTCATACAATCATGCAGGCACTACCCCTGCAGTCATAGAATCATTCAGGCAGTACCCATGCACACATTCATTCTCTCAAGCACTACCCATACACTCATGCAATAAACCATGCATTAGCCTTGCACTCATAGTTTCTCTCAGGTATTTCCCTTGCTCTGATCCAATCAGCCAGGCAGTACCCCTGCACTCCTGCAATCACCCAGGCACTACTATTGCACTGAACTATTCACTCAGGCACTACCCATCCAGTCATCCATTCTCTCAGGCACTACCCATGCACTCATACAGATAAGGAGGAACTACCTATACACACATTCAATCAATCAGGTATTACCTATGCAATTCTGCAATCACCCAGGCAGTACTTTTGCACTCAAAGATTTACTCAGACAATATCCATGCACTCATCCATTTGCTCAGGAACTACTGTTGCACTCATACAATGACCCACTGATTACTTTTTGAGTCATCCTTGTACTCAAGTACTAGCTATGCACTGATCTAAGGAGGCAGATATTACTCTTGCACTTGTGAATTCACATAAGCACTACCAATGCACTTACCCACTCATCCAGTCAGTACCCCTGCACTCATGGAATCACCCAGGCACTACTCCTGTACTCATGAAATCACTGACATACTACCAATATACTCATACACTTACTGAAGCAGTACTCTTGCACTAAGCCATTCTCCTACACAGTACCCATGCACTCATCCAATGACCCAGGCATTACACTTACAGTTATCCTTTTACTCAGATAGTACCCATGCACTGATGTAATTACCCAGACATTACTCTTGGAGTCATAAACTCTGTCAAGGCAGTTCTCAGGTATACATCTATTTGTATATTTATTTTATATTTGATGCCACTAGGACAAGGTACAGACACATGCATGCTTGCTTTTTAGAATATAGTGAGACTTATAACAGACATATTCCAAACCTTGCTGCTTTGTATTTGGCTAGGCCCAACACTCTCAGTAGTTGCTCAATAGTGAAGCTGTAGCACAAAAGTGAGGTTTAAGACATGTTGGTAGAGGTATTAGTGATTAGGTTACCTCGTATCAGTCAATGTAAAAGAACACTCCAAGTACACCTTATAAATTTAGGTGTCTCCTTGAAATGTGAAGTGCAGTTTGTCAGGTTTCAGGGACTTTATGGTCTTATGACTGAGGTATGTCTCTACTTGCACATGTATTCTCACACATGTTATGCATCTGAAGATGTTAGATGTATAAAACACAAGGTATACATCTATTTGTATGTTTTCTTTTATATATGATGCCACTAGTAAAGGTACAGACACATGCATGCATGCTTTTAGGAATATAGTGAGACTTTTAACAGACACATTGAAAAAGTTGCTGCTTTCAGTAGTTGCTGAATAGTGGAAGCTGCAGCACAAGAGTGAGGTTTAAGACATGTTGGTAAGGGATTAGTGATTAGGTTGGCTCAGTATTAGTCTATGGAAATGTACATTTCAAGTATGTCGCATAATTTTAGGTGTCTCTTTGAAATGGGAAGTGCAGTTTAACAAGTTTAAGGGACTTTATAGTCTTATGACTGAGGTATGTGTGTGCTTGCAAATGTATTCTCACACGTGTTATGCCTATAAAGATGGTAGAGGTATAAAACACTGGTATACATGTATTTGTATGTTTCTTTTTATATATGATTCCACTAGGAAAAGGTACAGACACATGCATGCTTGCTTTCTGGAATATAGTGACAATTACATCTCTATACTCAAGCACTAGCTATACACTGATGTAAAGAGGCACATATCACTCTTAGACTCATGAATTCAGTTAGGCGCTCTTATTTAGTTATGCAATCAAGGAAGCACTACCTATACACACTTCTAATCACTCAGACATCGACCATACATTCATGTAATCACCCAGGCACTACTATTCCACTCAAACATTCACTCAGGTAGTACCTATGCACTCATCTATTCACTCAGGCACTACTGATGCACTCATGCAATGGCCCAAGCTTTACCCTAACACTCATACTTTCTCTCAGGTATTTCCCATACACTCATACAATCATCCAGTTACTACCCCTGGAGTCATAGAAGCACTCAGGCAGTACCGATTCACTCATGGAATCACACAGGAAACTAGTCTTATACTGATCCATTTATTCAGGCACTACTCATGCACTCATCCATTCTCTCAGGCAGTAGCCATGCACTCATCCAATGACCTAGGTACTAGAGTTGGACTAATTCATTCACTCAGGCACTACCTGTTCACTTATCCATTCTGTCAAGCAGTACCCATGCACTCATGCAATGATTCGGCCACTACAGTTGGACTAATCCATTCATGCAAGCACTACCCATGCACTCATCCATTCTCTCAAGCACTATCTATACACTCATGCAATAAACCATGCATTAGCTTTGCACTCATAGTTTCTCTCAGGTTTTTCACATGCACTGATCCAATCACCCGGGCAGTACCCCTGCACTCATGTAATAACCCAGGCACTACTCTTGTACTGAACTATTCACTCAGGCACTACCCATCCACTCATCCATTCTCTCAGGCAATACCCATGCACTCATCCAATGACCCAACCATTACTGTTACAGTCATCCTTATACTCAGGCACTACCCATGCACTCATACAGTTAAGGAGGAACTACCTATACACACATTCAATTTATTTTATTTTTATTTATAAAGTTTTATATAGCGCGAACGTGACCCACGAGGGTATCAGAGCGCTTTACAGTATATAATTATTAAACATTAGATGGTTGATGTAGTATACAAACATTTGGTATTCGCTATTCAGTACAAAAGAGGTATATAGTATTATATGGATAGCATAGGTGACTAGTAGACAACAAAGAATGATCCACGAGGGCATCAGAGCACTTCACAGTACACAGTTATTAGACATTAGGAGGTTGAGGTAGAATATATACATTAAGTAATTTCCATAAAATCCAAAAGAGGTAGACAGAAATATCTGGATATCATAGGTAACTATTAGTCAACATCGAATTAAAGCCTTAGGATGTAAATTTGTTCAGTAGAAGCATTTTTACTTCTTTTTGAAGGAGGTAAAGGATGAGATTCCACGTACCAGTGGAGGAGGGAGTTCCAAATCTTCGGTGCGATCCCTGAAAAAGCTCTGCAGCCAGTTCTCTTTTTATGGAAGGATTGTGGTTTCAATAGTAGTGACCTCGCACTTCGCAGTTGTCTGCATCCTCGCCGATTCGCTCTAACTTTAGTGCTAAGTAAGTGGGGGTATTGTTATGCAGGGCTTTGTGGGTCATGCAGGCAACCTTTAGGTGTATTCTTGCCTCGTAGGGCAGCCAGTTCCAGAGCTTTCAAGGTTGGAGAGATGTGGCTATTTCTTTTAATCCCTGAGACCAGTCTGGCCGCTAGCGTTGAGTGAAGCCCTCAGCGGGGCCAGCGCTTGTGTTTGGGGAGACCGCATAGGGTGGTGCTTCCCGTAATCCAATCTTGGTCAACACCAGGGCTTGTACACGCCATTTTTAAGTCGGTCTGTGGGAGGAAGGGTTTAAGTTTCCTTAGTATACTCAACTGGTGATTGGCTCCCTTGGTGGCATTAGTGATTTGCGCTTGCATGTTCAGGTGTTTGTCAATGGTGACTCCCAAGGATTTCGCGGAGTCAATGATGTGGGGAGCACAGTCAAAGGAAGTTAGATGCTCCAACTATAAATCTATCTTGGGTGTGTGATTGGGAGGGGAGATGAGAAGGAATTCTGTTTTTTTGGTGTTAAGCATAAGGTGGTTGCCAGTGAGCCAACTTTGAGTGTTCTGTAGAATAGCGTTGAAGAGGATGAAGTCTTCTGGTGAGGAGATTTTCATATACAGTTGGGTGTCGTCAGCGTACAGGTGATATTGGATGTTCGCAGAGTTCAATGCGTTTGCCAGGGGCTCCATGAATAAATTAAAGAGAATGGGAGAGAGTGCTGAGCCCTGTGGGACCCCTATGGTGACCAAGGAGGGTTGAGAAAGTGAATGCTTCATCTTGATTCTTTGTGTTCTGTTATTAAGGAAGGAGGTGAACCATTGTAACACTGGTCGGTAAGGCCCATCCTTCGTTCCAGTAGGGACAGTAGGTTGTCGAGCTGTAACCGTATCGAAAGCAGAGGATAAGTCAAGAAGTATCAATAGGCATGATTCGTTGTGGTCTAGCATTTTAGTATGTCATCCAATATGTGGGTGAGAGCAGATTCTGTGCTATGACCTTGCCGGAGCCGGATTGGTGTTTGTCTAGGAGGATGAAATTCTCGATGTAGATTACATAGTTGTAGTTGTACACATTTTTCCAGCAGTTTCGCTAGAGTAGGGATGTTGGTTATCGGGCGGTAGTTGTTTAGATCTGAGGAGGGAGTCAGATTTCTTTAGTATAGGTGTGACCTGCCCTACTTTAAGACAGTCCGGTATGGAGCCTTGTCTCAGAGAGGCGTTTACAATCTTCGACCATAGGGGATATGATAGAGGTTTTGATCATTTTGAATAGGGAAGGAGGTAGGGGTCAGAGGAAGTGATTGGAGGGGTTAATCGCTAGAAGAGTGTTGTAGATTTCTTGTTCAGGGATGGGCAAGAGAAGGCGCCAAGAGGCATTGTTTTTTGGGGGTTTCCGTCAGAGTACTAGGATGGGCCACGATCTGAGCATAAAATTTAGTGTCCTGAGCAATAGGTTGTGGAAGGACCTTCTTGGATTGGATGTCGAGTTCAATGGATTTTGTTTTTTCAAGGAAGAAATTGTGCAAGCTGATCACAGTTAGGAATAGCCAGATTGTTTAGTTCCGCAGATTTAGGCGTATTGCGCGCTTGTTGTTTGACTATTTCAAATAGTTTCTTGGGGCGAGTTAATGGCTTGGTTCAACTGAGTTTTGAAAAAGTCTGCCTTAGCCTTTAGGATCTTCCTGTTGTATGCATTCCTCAGCACTCTAAGGTGATATAGGTGATCAGTGGAGGTACTGATTTCCATAATCTCTCGGCTGATCTTAGCTTTCGCCGGTCAGAGTTCAGATTCTCGTTGAACCATGGTTTGGAGATTTTGGAGGAAACGTTTTTTTTTCTTGGAGGGCGCTGTAGAGTCCAAGAATTTCAAGCATAGTGGAATTGTAAAAGACCGTGAGAGTCATGGACGTCAACCATGTCTGTCTTGGGGGTTAGAGGCGGAGATGCATTGGTTTACTAGGTCGGTGGGGTTAATATTTTGAATATTTCTTTTCCACTGTTTTTGTTTTTGGGGGTTGGCCCCTTTTTGTAGCTACCTCAATCATTGATAGAAAGAAGAGAATGCTGTAATGGTCCGTCCAATCACATGGGGTGATGGATTCTAGTGATACAGTGTTCGTTTTCGCTATGATGAGGTCTAATGTCTCTCCCTTGTTGTGGGTTGGACTGTCACAGAATTGAGAAAGATCATGATCTGACAGAAAAGATTTGAGACAGCTTACAACATGGTCGTTTGAGTTATTCCAGTGGAGATTGAAGTCAGCCCAGGAAAATCTGTGGTACTTGTGAGTTGTCGTTGGATGTAATGACTTCCATTAGCTCATCGATGAACGTCAGATTGTCACCAGGGGGTGGTAAATTATGTGAAGTTTGCTGGCGATGCGCTTGTCATCGGAGATGTTGATACAGAGATATTCACAGGAGGATAGAGAGATGGGGTCTGCTTGATTGACTGTGATTGTGTTACGATAGATGCAGGCTGAGTCCGCCGCCAGGGTTCACGTTTCTGTCCAGACGGATTATATCGTGACTAGGAGGTACCAGTAGGTCTAGGATGGGAGAAGAGGAGCTATTTAGCCATGTTTCTGTGAGGACGATAATGTCTAGATCATTCTCGAGGATGAGGTCGTGGATGTCAGGAGCATGTTTGCAAGCGGATCTGCAATTGATGAGTGCACACTTCATCCTGCTAGATGAATGGGATAGAGTAGTCTGCACTAAGTTGATATTAGTGAGGTTTTCTCTATTAATGGATCTGAAGTTGTGAGTGGGTTCTCTGAAGGGGTTGGTTTGTATGGATTGGATAACGCTACATCGGGGCTTACTGTTGACATTCGGACTGGCATAGGATAGGAGGAGGTCATCTAAGTCCTTGTCAGATAGTTCAGCAGTTGCCCTCCTGGGACGGGATGGGTCATTGGGGGAGGGTATCTTACTCTGCCTAGTGTCCTCACGGTGTGATTTCTTGGCGATGTATCTTCTAGTTTGGTGACTAATACGGTTTACTGTGGCACTAGTGGCTCTGTGTGTGTATAGGATTTCCTTGGTGATGCTTGATAGGTTTTTCAACTCGACCTTGAAATGGGATAGGCCAGTGGCTAGCTCATTGAAACGTGCAATCCAATCAGAATTGGGATAATTAGTTGCGTGTAAATGTGTGTGGTCTAATATAGGCGGAGGTCCGCAAGAAAGTATTGGTTGCGTGATCTCGCTGTCTGGTTGCCTGGGGATATCCTTAGTAGGGATCGATGGGGTTAGTTGATCATGGAGGCTTGTTTGAAGGTCCGAATCATTGTGGGGGATGGCCTCGAGATGTGGCAGCATGATGGGGACTGACGCATGCGCTCGGGGTATGGATGTAGAGTGGTGAGTTTGGATGAGCGGAGTGAGTATCAAGGGAGTTGGGAGCCGATCAGATATCGTGGTAGGCGGTAGGACATGGGGGAGCTTTGCATGCCATCTCCAATTGAAGGTGGGGGAGGGTATGTCATGGGTGGGATTGGTGTAGGTGGATTCTTCCTTGGACATCACGGACATCAATGGTGTGTCTGCAATGGGGTGGCCGGTAGCTAAGAGTATCCCTGACTCTCCTGTGCCAGGGGACCCCGGTGTGGTTGAGACCGATGTGACAGGGAGGTAGGAGTCAATGGGTGTGTGGGGAGAATTTGGTTCAGTAGCATTCGTTGTGGGATTTTGTGGTAGAGTTGGGGTGTCAACAGAATAGTCGGGATGAGTAGTGTTGGGGAGTGCGATTATCTTGCTGTTCACTGCATTCTTTAGGGTAGGGAAGATCTTGTCTATGGTAGCGAGATTGGAATTGGAGGCTTGTATAAGGATATTACCATTGTTGTATATGGAAATGGTGGCATTCACAGGGCAAAGGTCCGAGGCAGTTACCGTCAATTTAAGGGCATGCGGGGTTTTTTTGACATTGGAGATTCGGAGCATAGAGTGGAAGATGGTTCTCCACTGAGCACGTTTCTTTGTGTGGAAGATGAGATCGCTCGTTATTGTGCCTTTGCTGACGCAGAAGTATGGATCTGAAATAAGAGTCTCAGGGTGAGTTTTCATTAGCCTGTGCTTGAACTTTTTTGCTGCATTTTTGGAGAGATTGGGAGGATAGGTAATGGTGAAGGCATGGTGGCCATAGGGTACTAGGTTTTTATCCATTATATTCCGGGGCTTCGGTCAGCTGCTCTCCAAAGACTCACTCTACAGTACATAACAATCACTTCTCGTCTCTTTACTCAACTGGGTACAGTCTTCATCCTCGTTAGCCTTACCCCAATCCTTTTTATAGAATACTCATGTATGATTACAAAATATAGGTAATTATTCTACCCTATCTCCCTACTGGGGTATCCTTGAAATGAATCCAATCAATCAGGTATTACCTATGCAATTCTGCAATCACCCTGGCATTACTTTTGCACACAAAGATTTACTCAGACAATACCCATGCACTCATCCATTCCCTCAAGTACTACTGTTGCACGCATACAATGACCCACTGATTACTTTTGGAGTCATCCTTGTACTCAAGTACTAGCTATGCACTGATCTAAGGAGGCAGACATTACTCTTGTACTCATGAATTCACACAAGCACTACCAATGAACTTACCCAATCAGCCAAGCAGTACCCCTGCACTCTTATAATCACCCAGGCACTACTCCTGTACTCATGCAATCACTGACATACTACCCATATACTTATACAATAACTCAAGCACTACTCTAGCACTAAACCATTCTCGTAGGCAGTACTCATGCAGTCATCCAATTACCCAGGCATTATTCTTACAGTGATCGTTTTACTCAGGCACTGATGTAATCACCCAGACATTACCCTTCAAGTCATAAACTCACTCAGGCAGTACTTATACACTCATCTAATCACCCAGACAGTACTTCTCCACTTATACATTCACCCAGGCACTACCCGTGTATTCATGTAATCACTCAGGCACTACTCTTAAACTCAACCATTCACTCAGACACTACCTATGTACTCTTTCAATGACCCAGGCATTAGCCTTGCACTCATGCAATCATTCAAACACTACTCTTGCATCTTTCTGCACTTCTCTTGTCTCTTTCTGCACATCTGTTGCATCTTTCTGCACTTCTCTTGCCTCTTTCTACATTTCTGTTGCTTCTTTCTGCACTTCTCTTGCCTCTTTCTGCACCCCTCTTGCTTCTTTCTGCATTTCTCTTGCCTCCTTCTGCGACTCTGTTGCTTCTTTCTGCAATTCTCTTCCTTTTTTCTGTACCTCTCTTGCTTCTTTCTGCCCTCCTCTTGCCTCTGTTCGCACCCCTACTTGGCCGTTTCTGCAGCTCACTTGCCTCTTTCTGTACCTTTCTTCCTCTTTCTGCACTTCTCTTGCCTCTTTCTGCACCTCTCTTGCCTTTTTCTGCACCCCTGTTCCCTCTTTCTGCACATTTCTTGCCTGTTTCTGCATCTTTCTTGCCGCTTTCTGCTCCTCTGTTGCTTCTTTCTGCATTTCTTACATTTTTCAGTAGCTGTGTTCTTGTTTGTGTATTTCATTTCGCTGTTTCTAAACCTATCTTTTTTTCTGTCTCTTTCTTTCTCTGTGAGCATCTTTTCTTCTGTTTCTGCAATTGTCTTGCTTCTTTTTACACTTTTCTCTTTTTATTTGTTATAAATGCAATAGCAATGTAATTGAAATTATTTGCTTAGTTGTTATTTTCCATATTGAAATGTTATTAATTTTAAATTGTAAATTGATGTAACAAACTAATCAAACTATTCTTTGTTTTTTAGAAAAATATTTTGATTGGTTTATAAATTGAAGATGGCAAGAAAACATGAAAAGAGAAGAGAAGAAAGAAAACAGAAGTTCTTAATGAAAACTAAAAAGAGTGGACTGAAAAACACCAAAATATTACTGAGGATAAGTTCTCTTCTGGTAAGAAGAACTAAACAATTTATTTTAAAAGTTGTAGAGAGATTAAAGAAACACAATAGTAATGAAAGGAAAAAAGAATTTTTTACAATAAGCAGAAGCAAATAAAGAGATGCAATGTAAAAAAACCATTCATTTTAGGAAAAGGCAGACATGTCACAAATAGACAGAAACAATTTAAAGACATACATGAACGTGTGTTTTGAAATGGAGTGATTCAAAATGTATTAAAAGATTGTAAAAAGTATAAAAGAAGATCAGCAGCGTATAAGAAAAAGCAACAGATTGAAAGTGTAGTAGATACTGCTTTTGAATTTAAACGAAAATTATTTATATTGGTATTGAAGAGAATGAAAACATTGAATAAAACAATGCACTTTATGAAGGAGAAAAGCAAAAGAAAAAGACTGGTTAATAGAAGTAACTTTTGTAAAACCTTTACTGGTGAATGGAAGCACACTTCTAGTGCTGAGCCTCTCTTTAATTAAAAAAACTATTTTCAACAGAATACATTAGTTCATGCAGTTGATACTAGTGGTTGATGCTATGAGATGAAAGATGGTTGTCCCATTCCTAAAGAAAAGATGGTTCCTAGGAATGTGCAAGAAGTAATAGTTGAAGAAGTTCAAGGGAGGCGTACACAAGCTCCGGTATATAAGTGGTATTGTAGTAGTATTTGTAGTTTTCAACAGGAATCTATCGACATATTATGAGGTTTTTTACGAGAATATGCCAAAAAAGTCTTAAACAGAAGATTAAGATGTTACAAGGACTAGATCCATGTAAAAGTAAGAAAATATACTAAGTTGCAGGGTCATTCTCTGGCTTGTCTCTCTAGAAAAGTGTGTAAAAGTACATTTCATCATTTAAGAATGTTAGCAGTACACCACTCAGAATTGCGGAAGTTAGTAAGGAGACTCTACTATGTAAAAAGTCCTGCATTATGTTTAAGTGAAATGAACACAGCTCTTTTGCACGGTTCAGTATCAGATATAAAAAACCTTGTGAGGAAATACAGTTTCATTTTTTTGGATAACAAGACGAGTGTAGAAAAAGTGAGAGCTTGATAAGTATAGGTGTTGAAGAAGAGGTAGAAGATATTGGTATTGACGAGTTTGCAGAATAAATTACAAAGTTTAAGACCATTTCATCTGAAAAACCAAACTATATTTGTATTTGTTGTCAACGTACTCACTATAGAAGTCAAACTAGGAATGTTGATTTATATTTAAAAAGCGAAAAGGAAAACAATGAAAAGTGGTAGCAATTTGGTTCTTATTTGTTGGTAGAAGGTCGGATTGAGTTGACTACTGATCAACATATTTGTAAATATTGTTACAACAAATTAGAAGAGAACAAAATGCCAGCTAGAGCAGTACATAAGAACTTAGAGTTGGTAGCTATTTCTCTGGAACTGACAGATTTGAATGCATATGAGTCCATTCTTATTCAATCTGTGCATCCATTTCATGCTATAGTTCGTATGGAGCCTAAAACAGGTAAGCTGCCTCCAACTGATGTAAAAAGAGGTTTGAAAGGAAGAGTTGTGTACTTACCTTTAGATTTTAAGAAAAATATTGAAACTGTTGGTGTAGACAGGGAGGAAAATGAGCCAGTAGTTATTCTAGTAAATGGCGTCCCAACAAAGAGTCAAAAAATATGGCAAGAGTTTGTAGATGTTAATAAACTTCAAAAGGCTACATTATATCTGGTAGAGAATAATATTTATTACAAGAATATAAATATTGATGAACAGGAAATAGGCTTAGAAGATGAAACAGAAATTTCAAGTGGCCAAATAGAAAAAGTGGACATGTCTAGGACTAAAGAAATTTATGAACATTACAGTATACATCCTCTAAATTCAAAAGAAGTGATAGGAAACAGTATTGAATTATTTCAAATGAAGAAAGCAAAGGGAATTCCCATGAGTGTATGGGAAAAAAGTTTAGAAGCACGTTGTTTTCCACAGCTATTCCCCACTGGAGAAGGTGGACGATATGAACGAGCAGTACGGATTCCAGCTTCAGAATACCGCTCAACAAGATTGTACAAAGAAGATCCAAGATTGCGACAGTGTATTCCATATATATTTCATCTTTTGTTTGAAAGTGATTTGTCTACACTTTCATATGCAGTGAACCACATATTAAAAACAGGAGTTCATTTTAAACAGGTTTCTGGAAAAGAATTCATGGACAAAGTTCAACAAAGAGATGAAAATTTTGAATCTCAGTTAATTAAATTGATGGCATGTCAACGTGGTACCAATGAATATTGGTTTCGTTGTCACGGAGAACTTAAATGTATGTTAAGAAACTTAGGTACCCCTATATGGTTTGTAACATTTAGCTATGTGAATATGCGTGGGACGATTTACTTGAATTTCGACGAGAAGCAAATTCAAATGTAAAAAATATTGAATTGAAGACACCTGGAGTACTATGTTCCTTAGATCCTGTAAATGTCTGCAGATATTTTAACCATAGGTTTCAAAGTATGATGTCATTTATATCTGCAATAAAAATATTCCTCCTCTTGGAGAAGTTACTGATTTCTTTGGGCAAAAAGAGTACCAAGCCAAGGTGCTCCTCACATATATATGCTATTATGGATAAAAAATGCTCCAAAATTTGGAGCTGATACTGATGAAAGTGTTTTATCTTTCATTGAACAGTATGTTACCTGTGCCATTCCAAGAGAAGGAGAAGAAAACAGCTTGAGACAACAAGTTTTACGGTTTCAAAATCATCAATGTGGAAAATACTGTCGACGAAAATACAAGTCTAAAGGAAAATTTTATACACAATGTCGTTTTGGATTCCCACGTCCAATAATTTCTAAAGGAAGAGTAAATAGTTTTATGTTAGCAGTAAGGCATACAATAACTCGGAAATCTCCAAAGAATACATACAACTTAAAAAGAACCGAAGATTCAAAGTATAATAATGACTACAATCCAGTGATTTTGACAATGTGGAATGCAAACATGGATATTCAATATGTTGCAGATAATTCAATTGCTGTTGCTCACTATGTTACATCATATATAACCAAATCTGAAAAGACAGAGATGAAAGAAATGTGGGAAGAAATTTCACAGGAAAAGAGTCTTAGCAAGAAATTGTACAGCTTCAGCTTGAAAATGCTTTCCCATCGAGAGATTGGATCTTATGAATGTTCGGATCGCTTGACCTCTGCCAGTTTATATTCAAAGTCAAGAGGAATCATTTGGGTAAGTTTAGGTCTTACCTCTACATGAAATAGAGTATTGAAAACATTGCAAGAAATAGAATACTTAGCACTGAATGAACCAGAAAGTACAGATATTGTTAAAACTAATATGTTGGATACATACTATCCCAAAAGGAGTCCACATCTGGAAAACCTATGTCTCTATGAAATACTTCAACATTACAGCTTTAAAAGAAATGTTACAGAAAATATAAATGAAGAAAAATATGCAGTAATTGGATGTGACGGATATTTGGTAAAACATGCCAAAGGAAAAATCTAATTAACCACAGAAAACTCAGTTGCGAAAGTCCAGATAAGAGGGAATTTTTCTATTTAGCACTTCTGCAACTGTTCAAGCCTTGGCGTAGTGAAACGGAATTACTTGGAGATTTCGACTGCTATGAAGATTCTTTTGATGCATGTAAAGATAGCATTCAATGCACAATTTTCCCAACTTATCTACAAATGTTAAATGATGAGATTGAACAAGAAACTCCTATTGCAGCTGAAATAGCTAGAGACAGTTCTCTAGATAGCCAAAGTTCGGCTCCACTAAGTCAAGATCCACTAGGACAACCAATTATTGAAAATTAAGCAGCAATAGCCATGAATGAAGTAGAAAATGCAATGCAACAAGCACAACAGGATATTATCCAATTGGAAAAGTTAGAAGAACAACTAAATATTGAACAAAAAGAAATATATCAACAAGTGACACAACAGATACAACATGGTTTGCTGCACGAAAAAAAGAATGCCAATGTTCATCATTTAAACCTATTCAAATGTACATCAGTGGTCAAGCTGGAACAGGAAAAAGTTTCTTAATTAAAGTTTTGACCAGTTATCTATACAAAACTACAGAATCACATTTATCTTGTGTTGTAACAGCTCCAATTGGATTAGCAGCACACAACATTAAAGGGATTACTTTACATTGATTACTTATGCAATCAGTTGAACATGATAATAAATAGGAATATCAGAAGATATCTAGAGAAGCTTGTTATGAAGTGTCAAGAGTACTGAAGAAAATGAAACTTCTAATCATTGATGAGGTGAGCATGGTCTCAAACTTAATGCTTGCCTTTGTACACTTGAGAATGCTACAGATTTTTGAAAACAGATTACGATGTTCTGTTTGGAGGAAAACATGTAATTGTATTCGGAGATCTACTGCAACTTACTTCTGTAAAAGGACAACCTGTTTGTCAAATACTTGTCCATGAAGACACTAGGAAATCTTTGGGAAGTATTGGAAATGTGAACATTTGGTCACATTTTGAATATAAAGAACTTGTTAAGAATATGCGGCAAGCAACTGAAGAACATTATAGAAATATTCTTCAAGATATAAGAATTGATGTATTAACAAAACATGGTAAACAAGCTTTAGAAAGTCGGCTAATAAGGAACTTGTTTACAACTAGAAACACAGTGGCTGAAATAATGTACAATAAGCTTGAAGAAAAGAAGTCTATATTTTGCCTAATGCATATACTGCAAGAGTGTTCTACATTTAATCAAGAACTCTTAAAACTGGAAAAACAACAAATAGTAGAAATTGAAGCTAATGATAAAATTGAACACCAAGGAGTGACTATTTTTCTCACAGAGAAACTACAGTCTAAATTGGATTCTTTGGAAAAGTCTGTATCTAAAACTGCAGGCCTAGAAAAGACTTTACATGTCTGTATAAACTGTCGGGTAATTTTATAGCATAATTTGAATGTTGAAGATGGTTTAGTAAATGGAGCAATGGGAAAAGTTGTTGATTCTGTAAATTTTCAGAACAGAGATGGAATAGAATTTTTGAAGATAAAATTTGATCAGATTAAAGAGGTAAGACAGATTGGGCGTTGTGTTGTACGGTTTTTGCTTGTAAAAGACTTGATTGTTTGCAGAAAACAGTTTCCTCTGTCTTTAGCATATGCAGTAACTATTCATAAATCTCAAGGTTTAAGTATAGACAGTGCTTTGGTAAATATTGGAAGTACAGTGTTCAAAGAGGGAATGGCATACGTTGCATTGTCTCAAGTAAGAACATTATCTGGTTTGTATTTGATTGATCTTGATGAGAAAAAGGTTAGTGCTGATGCAAATTGTATAAGAGAATACAATTGTTTAAGAAGACTTTATACTCCTGATTTAGGTAAATATCCCATATATGAGAAACGTGTAGTGTGTCCAAAATGGAAATATGCCAAACATTCAACTGAGGTTCAAAAAAGAAAACAATTGAAGAGAAACATGAAGGTGTAAAGAAAATGAAAATGGAAACTGTTGATGACATTGTAGGATACCAGTTGGAAAATAGTTCAGGTGTCAACTGTTATGCTAATGTGATTCTGAATGTTGTGTTTTATCTCCAAGATCTTCATCAGGAAATCATGGGAAATGGTGAAAAAAGATTCTGTTCTTTACTACATCATGTATTTAAACAGTTGGTAACTGACAGAAGAAAAATCCATACTGCTTCTGGCATTCAGCATCTTTTGGATATTTGTACTGGTTCTTTGACATTTACTCTTAATATGCAACAAGATGCACAAAAAATTCTAATGCTTAGTGTTTTTGGAAAATGAAGGAATACGGATTGAAAACTTATTTGGACTAAGTTACAGATGGGATCATAAATGTGAAGAGTGTTCATTTACTTCCAGCACTGAAATAGACACAGAACAATTCATATACTTGACGATACCAGATTGCAAATCAGTACCTTTTACCAAATTAGTAAAAACAGCCAATCAGCATATGAAATGTTTGCATTGTAAATCAGAGATGTTGTCTACATTACATCTAGAAAGATCTAGAAAATATCTAATTTTAATGCTACAACGTTGTAGAGCAAATTGAAGAAAATTGGAAACCAAAATTAAAAATGTTTTGTTGCAAGTCAAATATCTATTTCAGGAAGAACTTTTATAACAGTGGCTATTATTTTCCATGATGGACCTACTACAACATCTGGACACTATACTGTGTATTTAAAGTGTAATAAAGGATGGACACATTGCAATGATGCCCACTTGGAATTTAAATCTAGGTTGCCTTGTGAATTGCCAAATTCATATTTGATATTTTTGAAGCCAAAGTTTTGAATACATCATTCAGCCTATTGGGAAGATGTGAACACGAATTAACGAATTTATATTGGATATTTTCGAAGCAAAAGTTTTGAATACATTATTCAGCCTATTGAGAAGATGTGAACAGAAAGTACACAGCATTACCATTTAAAATTAGTGTTTGGATTATTTTTTGTGCTAATTGATATTGCATTTGGAAAATTGTGTTTAAAAGCAAATAGTTTATATATTTGTTGTCTATATTGTACCAGATGTAAATGAGAGTGTGCATTTCAGCAAATATACTTGAGAGAAATAATAGACTTAGGGGCATATTCATAAGAACATGCGCTAAACATCTCCAAAACATGTTAACGCAACTTTACACATCGCAGTCCATCGCTGGAAAATAACCCCGTGTTAACGTGGAATTCACAGCACGGAGGTATCATGCGATAGTCTCCCGAAAACGCGGACAATGTCTGCGATACAACCACAGCGACGGAGATAAAAACACAAACCCCAACACCAAAAAACGTGCGCTGAGCCCATTCGCGATGAGGAAAGCAGCGATAAGCAGCGCCAGGCCCGCGACACACACACGGCAGGCGGGAATAAGCACAACAAAAGCAGGAAAAAGAAAGACAAACCAAACAGAAAACAACAGCGAAGCACAATGGAGGCAACCGGAGCCAGTACACAACCCCACAATCCCCATTGGCAACAAAACATTGTACATGGCAGGCCATCGTGGACAAGGTGAATGCAGCCGGAGAGCGGAGGAGGACAATGGAAGAAAACCAGAACAACTGGAATGATGGGAAACGCACAAACAAGCAGAAACATGCCAACAACCAGAAGGCAGCAATGCACACCGGAGGTGGGAGTCCAGCGCCACACCAGGAGCTGGATGACATGGAGGAAATGGTGTCCACCACATCAGTCTGGAGATGGAGGCAGGAGTCGGGGACCGGAAACTGCTCAAAATCAACAGACACAACAGCAACAGGGAGAGGAACGACCAGGGACTGGGGGGATGGGGGGAGATGGGCACAATGGCACACATGCACAATTAAGCACAGCACAACTGCAGACAAACCATGCCCAAGAGTAACAACACCAACCAAGAGCACAAGTCGGCAATATCACACCACTGAACAAGCACAGAAGTCAAAACCACACTGCCTGAAAGGGAGAAGGGTGAGCCAAATCAGAGCTGAAGGGACTTCTCACACACAATGCAGCACACACACATAGGAAGCAGAGCACCCCAACATCGAACACAATGTGGTACAAACAGCAACATTTGCACAACCGAACACAGGACACAAGTGCACCCGCTTTTGGCCGGTAAATGGCCATACGCATCTGGCAAAGCACGAAACAGGGACATGATAATGCACAAGTACCAACCCACAGCCCTGATGGGGTAGCAATGCATGTATGGCAGGGACCCAGATAGGCCGTGACACACACATTGGCATACAAATCAACACTCATCACAGTTGGAGACAAGTGAAGGTGCGGAAACTTTATCAACAATTGCGTGTCAGTACAGCCAAGAGAAGTGCCATGACATGCAGACCAATGCAGCAGCATGTCTGAATGAGGAACGTTGGAAAGCGCCCATGTCCACCCCGGGGGAGTCCATCACCAACACAAGTCAGTGCCAACCCACGTTGGTTGTCCACGCATGGATCAGGAGTCCAGGCCAATGCAGCCATGTCCACTGTCGTCTCGGGACATGTGACCAGATCCCCAACATGCAACCAGGCCTCGGGACACGTGCAATGGGTCACATTCAGTTGTGGCTGCAGGTACCTTGTCACTCGTCCATGAACGCGAGTGCAGCAGCGTAGGCCAACATTTCCAATATGAGCTCGTTGTCGACTACATCTAACATGTCGGCGACGTAACCCATCAGCTGTCCCGGACAGATGTGCTGACTCCAATCCCTGGCCCCAATGTGCACTAAAGCCCAATCGGGGAGCGGCTTAATGTGGTCACTGCACACGACGACTCGTGCAATCTCCCAGGTGCAGTTGCCAGCATGCATGCCAAACATCCAGGCATGCCATAAACGGCCCTCACGGTGACACTCCTGGTCGTGGGCCAGCAGGGGGTGCACACACACGTCAAAATCCAGTCCAGCTACCGTTACGTTAGAGAGGCAGACATCCATGGTCCACTCAAATATGCACGAGCGACAATGCAACACAGGCTGAACGCAGGTGACGTTGGCAAGGTGGAAGCTCAGCCGGTAACTGATCTGCAGCACTGCCAATGGCAGTGCCCCCAGTACATGCAGCAGACGTGCACGGTACAGGTCCACGTGACTGGCTTGAGCATGTGTCCGGGATGGTCTGCCATTGCGTCAGTGGCTCTGCTTGAAGGGGTACCCGCTTGCCCCGCGCCAGTCCTGTGGATGAAATGGCAAAGCTCGGAGCAATGAGCAGTGTCTGTGTGCAACAGGTGCAGGCCTGGGGTGGGGTGGGAGTACATGTGAAGGCCATTTCACACACGCTAACTACGACCAAGGACTTCTGCGTGTGGGATGTGTACACGTTGGTCTCACATCGGGCTGTGCGTAGTGTGGGAGTCGCCAGCAAATGCTATTGTATCTGTCAGGGGGTGCTGGGCACATGCAAGTCCCAGCTCGGAGCTGCAGATGTGCTACCGCCTGATAGTTCAGACAAAGGACCTTTAATCCCTACAGTAACTTCACCATCTGCATGCATACAGGAGATGTACAGAGGCCTGTCGTGGGTGGGGTGGGATGTCTGTGACCCAGGGAATCATGGATGATATACCGAGCACGTGGCACATGAGCAGCCTCACTGTGTGTTACGTTGCCTCACAGCTGCTCCTCCCTCCCACGAGCCCCCACACTTGTGTGCGCTGCGTGGTTGTATCACGTGCACTCCTACGGCACACCATTTTCATGCCTGTCCGCGCATGTCCAGCGCCATGCCAACAACACCTTGAAGCTGGCCGTTGAGGGTGTGCGGACACATGAGTGTAGGCCAATGGTCCGGACAGGGCGGACACAGGTGTACAGTCCATGGCTGGCTGTGATTGCGCTGCGATTGAGGCTAGGCATCTGACTCATGCGCTCCTACATTTCCCTGTATGTGCGGGCCCGCCCTCCGGGTGCATGCTACATTGCAACATCGACTACTGTGGCCCTGGTGGCGACAACACCCCAACACAGAGACACACTTACCGCACCTCCTGCTCAAGGCCAGACCAGAGCCACGCCCTGATCCTCCTGCCGATTCAGCACAAACCTGCGCTGACCTGACGTACGCCGGACCAGCACATGCCGCTTGTGCATGCAGGGGGGGCGGGCGAAGCTACATGTCCAAGGTCTCAGCCACTGCTGAGGTGACATGGTATCCTCCGCTGAAGACAGCACACTGTGACGTTGCAGTGCTCGGGCCCATCATGCTGACATAATGACCACACGGACACACTTGCTTAGATGGTGTGAATAGCTACGGGCACGTGCGCCTGGCCACTTTTATTAGCAGGCTCACATATCGAGTGACACCTGTGTTGGATGTGTGTGGGATGTGTGCACACCAGCCATCATGGAGTGCCTGGTGCAGTCAAAAAACAACAACACTGTACATCGTTAAGGACACACCCATTCAACCATAAAGGCCCCATGACTTGAGCTGCACAGAGTTAGTGGCCCCGGATGCACAGCGTCCTGCACGGGCCTACCGCCACGGGCCGCTGACTTGCGGTGCACTGGGGCAGGGTCACAAGAGCAGAGCAGGTTCTCGTAGATGTCAAAGGGGGTCGTCACGGAGTGTATCAGTGGACAGTGGAAGGTGTACCCCCAGGGCATGATGCCGAGGGCAGAACCACGCTGAAACAGCCACCATGGTGGAGATGAGTGGAGCAAACACATGTCGGACACCAAGTCCGTCCCAGCCAGATGATGATGCAGACAACCCCCAGGCCATGGACTCAGACGCCAACAAAGTTCAACCAGAAAGTGCCCATGAGTCATTGTGCACAGAGTTAGTGACACCAGTGCTGATAGGGGATGCCGCCTGCGATGAGTCGTGTCCAATGGTGTGGACTCCTCCATATATTACCCAAGACACAGTTCCACATGTGTGACCTACTGGACCGCAGTGTAGGCCTGAGGCAGCGGTCAGCAGGGGCCCTCATCCCAGTGTCGCCGGCTTATGTTGGATGGTCCCACCGGCCTGCGTAGTTCAGGTTCAGTGGCACCACGGGACGCGGACTTGCGGTGAACAGGGTTAGTGGCACCAGGTCAGTTGTTGCTATTGTTCGGTCACCTCCGTAACGAGGATCCGGCTTTCATCCGGTCTGAACTGCATCTTCCTCTTACTCCTCTCCGTGCGTTCACTGATAGGACTCTGCCATTCAGGAATCATGACTAAGTGCTGGATGTGGGGCCTACTGGACTGCAGTGTAGGCCGGGGGCAGCGGTCAGCACGGACCAACAGGCACGTGTTGTGTGCTTGCGATGCATACCTTTGCTTCACTGATCGGAGGGAGTTTAGTTATATGAACTCTGCAATAAATGTCTGGTCATTGCCGTTCTGTACTCAGGACACAGTTCCACATGTAGGACCCACTGGACTGCAGTGTAGGCCTGGAGCCTCATCCGAGTGGCACCGGCTGGCGTGGAACAGGGTTAGTGGCACCACGTGTCGCCGGCTGGCGTTGAACAGGGTTAGTGGCACCACGTGTCGCAGGCTTGCGATGCAGACTTTTGCTTCACTGTTCGGAGGGAGTATGGTGATGTGGACGCTGCCACGGACTTGGGGTCACTGCCATTCAAGACTCAGGACACAGTTCCACATGTAGGACCCACTGGACCGCAGTGTAGGCCTGGAGCTTCATCCGAGTGGCGCCGGCAGGCTTGGAACAGGGTTAGTGGCACCACGTGTCGCCGGCTGGCGTTGAACAGGGTTAGTGGCACCACGTGTCACCAGCTGGCGTTGAACAGGGTTAGTGGCACCACGTGTCGCAGGCTTGCGATGCAGACTTTTGCTTCACTGATCGGAGGGAGTATAGTGATGTGGACGCTGCCACAGACCTTTGGTCGTTTCCATTCAAAAGTCACGACTCAGTACAACATGTGCTAACAACTGGGCCGAAGGGTACGCCAGTGGAGTATGTCAACGAGAGAGGAGTACTGTGGGCCAGCGCCGTGGAGGCCAGCGATGGTCTGCGGAGGCTGCAAAGGTCGCGGGACTGGGGCTTGGAGCTTGGAGCTTGCACCGGCACGTGGTGGGCCCTCTTTGACACATGCCGGTGTCGGCAGGTGAGTGGAGCCTCCTTGGTGCGCTGGGGCAGGCATGACGGGTCTGGGGACCAGCGGCCCGGGGTGCAGCAGGCGCACAGGGACACAGGCCCCGCCGCACACGGCGCCGGCCTCATGGCAGGCTGAGAGGCGTTGCCCTGGCAGACACGTTGGCCATTCCAAAATAGAACCACGCCCATTGCGACTGGCTTTTTATTCACACCCCTACGCAGGCCTGGCGTACGCAGGGCCAACCCACTCCGCCCGCACATGCAGGGGGGGACGTAACGTGTGACATTTGCGCACTCTGCCCCACAGCCTGTGGGGACATGGTAGCGTCCACTGGCCACTACACTCCATGCACCAGCAGTTGATGTCCACATGGCCATTTCTGTGGTTTGCACACTGAAGTCTGTCCGGCACATCCGCGCCACACCTGGCATTGTGTAGGTTGTCATTCATTAGTCACTTGCCACTCTCGCACATGCCTGCTCCACACCTCTCCTCACATTCTGCTATTGTGTGGCTGTGGTGCCATGCCGTGGCTGGGTTGTGTTCATGGCAAGCCCAGGTTCCCAATGGAGTCGTGTTGTCGTGTCTGGTCGGTTGGCATGTGGTGTGGCATGTTGCATGTAGTTCTGCTGCATGCCCATTGCCAGTGTCGTGAGTTGCGTAACTGTGTGGTGGAGGTGTGTGATGTGTTCATTTGGTACTTACCAACGAGCAATGCATTACCATAGGTGCCATCCTGGGAGCGCTGGTTGATGATGGACTGTCGGGAGATGTGGGAATCATGCACACTGCCTGGGGAGTTGGCCATGACATTGTTGAGGAGTCCCCGGTGGTCCACTATTGCCTGCACATTGATGGAATGCGTGTGCTTTCGGTTGCGGTAGTCATGTGCAGTGTCGGCAGGGGGCAGGAGGGGTGCATGTGTGCAGTCGATTGCCCCCAACACGTGAGGGAATCCAGCTATGGCGTAGAAGCCTTGCTTGGTCTCCAGCTGCTCCTGCGCAGTGTGGGTGACGTGGAGGTGCTGGGGTACCAGGCTGATGATGGCATCCAGGACATGTGTGATGGACTTGGATAGGGCTGGCTGTGAGACTCCTTCGACTCTGGCAGTTGTTGGTTGGAATGTGCCAGAGGCCAACAGGTGCAGCACTGCCAGCAGCTTTGTCTGCGGAGGGATGTTGGTTGTCTGCTGTTTTGGTACCGTCAGCCGGTGGGCGATGTGGGTCAGGATGCGGGGGATGGTTGTCCTTTTGGGCCTGTTGTGGGCAATGTCCTCCTCTGGCGTTAGGTCTGTGTGGCTGGTGCATTTATGGTGGGTCCGCTGTCTTTGTGTACGCTGCCTCTGTGGTAGTCTGGGGGGGCGGGGTGGGTCCTGGGGGTGGTGGCGGGTCCTAGGGGTGGTGGCGGTGGGTGTCGTGGCCCTCATGGGTCTCCGTGCTGCATGATCATTGGCTCCATGGCATCTGTGGGTCTTCAGATGTGGCTCTGGGCTGGGCTCCCTTTCATGCTGCAGGTAGTCGTCCTGCTTAACACCAGCAAAAGGCAGGTGTTAAATCCCTGCTGCTACCGCGGCTTATCACCTGTTTTTGGTTTGCATCGCAGATCTGGCAGTTCGTTGTGAAAGTGGTGTAGTGGTGTTTTTGTGAGTTTTTGCACGGGAACGCCTACTCTGCATCTCATTAGGGTTAGTTGGTGGTGTCACCCGTGGAGATAAATTTTGCGGCAGGTATCGCGGGAATACTGTCGTTGTCTGCAGTTTGCACACGCTTGAGAATGGGGCGTTAAATCTATCTCCACTTTTGATGTGTTAAGGTGGCGATAACTCGGCGATAAGTCCTTGTGAATATCCCCCTTAATGTACAAGAAGGACTAATTAAGAAACTGTAGATAGGTAAACACATTGCTATACATATTGAAAATAATGCTTTGCGCTGACTTGGGTTTTTTGTTTACAATCTCGTTGATTGTTTGTTTCCCCGCTGTTCAATTATGATACTACATTGAAATCTCTGTGTATGGTGAAGTTCAGTAGAATCTGAGAACAGCAAAAAAGGAAACTGAAAATGTTATGTAATTCTAAAATTATGTTGTGTTCTTAAAAATATAATATTATAATTTCTGTAATACATTACATTACATAACAGTTTTTAATCTTCTTCTTTACAGTAGGTAATGGTGAAGTTTGAAAAGAGTTTTAATGCTGTTTACGACAATACTACTCTAAAATAGTTCAACAGAGTTATGTATCTAAATTACTTAAAAAGGTAAGAATACATAGCATAATATGCATGATAACATGAAACAATGTTTATGGTTCATTTATATGTTATTTATTTCTTATAAAAATAATGTTCATCCTTTACACTATTTAAAAACTTTCATCATGTTGCTGATGTCATCAGCCAGGTAGTCATCCTTTCACACAAACACTATCCATGCTGTCATCTAATTTCTATAGCACAACTTTTGCACTAATAGGATAACCCAAGCATTATCCTTGTATTTTTTCTTTCACAGAGGCAAAACCCATGCACTCATACAATCACCCAGACACTACCCCTGCACTTATGCAATCACCAACACACTACCCATGCACTCATACAATCACCCAGGCACTACTCATATACTCATCCATTCACTCAGGCACTATCCATCCACTCATCCATTCCCTCCCACACTATCCATGCACTCATCCAATAACCAAGACATTACCCTTGCAATAATACTTTCACTCAGGTACTTCCCATGCACTCATTCAATCACCCAGGCACTACTCCTGGACTTGTGGAATCAGCCAACCACTACGCATGTACTCATGCAATCACTAAGGCACCAGTGTTCAACTCAACTATTCACTCAGGCACTACCCATGCACTCATTCAATAACGTAGGCATTATCCTTGCATCAATCCATTCAGTCAGGCACTACCCATGCACTCTTCCAATCACCCAGACAGTATCCCTGCACTCATGCAATGACCCAAGCACTACCCATGCACTCATGCAATCACTCATGCACTACTGTTGCACTCATCCACTCCCTGAAACACTACCCATGCACTCATTCATACACTCAGGCACTACACATGCACTCGTCTATTCACTCAGGCACTACCCATGCACTCATACAATCACCCAAGCACTATCCATGCACTCATGCAATCACTCAAGCACTACTGTTGAACTCAACCATTCACTCAGACACTACCCATGCACTCATCCATGCACTCTGGTACTACCCATGCACTCCTCCAATCACCCAGACAGTACCCCTGTACTCATGCAATCACCCAGGCAGTAACCCTGCACTTATGTAATCACTCAGGCACTCTCCATGCACTCATGAAATCACTTAGGCACTACTCTTGCACCACTCAACCATTCACTCAGGCACTATCCATGCACTCATCCATTCACTCACATACTACCCCTGTACTCATCAATCACCATAGCACTATCCATACACTCATGCAATCACTCAGGCACTACTGTTGAACTCATGCATTCCTTCAAATACTACCTCTGCACTCATTCATTCAGTGAGACACTACCCATGCACTCATCCAATGACCCAGGCATTACTGTTGCAGTCATCCTTTTACTCAGGCACTACCCATGTACTCATCTAAGCACCCAGACATTACCCTTGCACTCATGAAGTCACTCAGGGACTACCCATGCACTCATCCAATCACTCAGACAGTACCCCTGCACTTATGTAATCACCCAGGCACTGCCCATGTATTTATGCAATCACTCAGGCATTATTCTTCCACTCAACCATTCACTGAGGCACTAACCATGCACTCATTCAATGACCCATGCATTACCCTTGCACCCATTCTTCCAGTCAGGCACTACCCATACACTCATCCAATCACTGCGGCACTACCCATGGGCTAATGGAATCAGACAGGCACTACTCTTGCACTCTAGCATTCACTCAGGCAGTACCCATGTACTCATCCATTCACTCAGGCACTACCCATGCACTCATCCAATTATCCAGGCATTACTCTTGCACTCATACTTGTACTTGTCAAATGACCAAGGCATTACCCTTCAACCCAACCTTCCACTCATGCTCTACTCATGCACTCATCTATTCACTCAGGCACTACCTATATACTCATCCAATTATCCAGGCATTACTCTTGCACTAATACTTTCACTCAGGTACTTCCCATACACTCATCCATTCATCCAGGCAATATCCCTGCACTCATGCAATCACTCACACACTACCCATGTACTTATGTAATCACTCAGGCACTACTCTTGCACTCAAACATTCATTCAGGCACTACCCATGCACTCATCCATTCTCTCAGGCAGTACCCATGCACTCATCGAATGACTCAGGTATTACTCTTGTAGTTATTATTTTACATCAGGCACTACCCATGCACTGATTAAGCACCCAGACATTACTCTTGCACTTATGAAGTCACTCAAGAACTACCCATGCACTTATCCAATCATCCAGGCAGTACCCCTGCCCTTTTACAATCACCCAGGCACTGACCATGCACTCATGCAATCAGTCTGGCACTACTTTTCCAGTTAACCATTCATTCAGGCACTACACATGCACTTATCCATTCACTCAGACACTACTCATGCACTCATCCAATGACCCAGGCATTACTCTTGCAGTCATTCTTTTACTCAGGCACTAACAATGCACTAATCTAAGCACCCAAACATTACTCTTGCTCTCATGAAGTCACTCAGGCGCTACCCATGCACTAATCCATTCACTCAGGCACTACCCATGCACTCATCCAATAACCCTGGCATCACCCCTACACTCAGGCAATCAACCAGGCACTACGCATGTAGTCATACAATCACTCAGGTACTACTCTTGCAGTCAACCATTCACTCAGGCACTACCCATATACTCATCCATTCTCTCAGGCACTTATCCATTCTCTCAGGCACTTATCCAATGACCCAGGCTTTACCCTTGCACTCCATTCTTTCACTTAGACACTACCCATGCACTGAACTAAGCACCCAGACATTACAATTGCACTCATGCAATCATCCAGGAACTACTCGTACTCTCATGCAATCACTCAGGCAGTACTCTTGCAGTCAAACATTTATTCAGGCACTAACCATGCACTCATCCACTAATTCATACACTATACATTCATCCACATGCACATTTATCCAAGCAATCAGTTTTTCTACATACAATTTTTCTATTTTTAACCAGTATAGCTGGTTATATAGGAAACTTTTTTTTTAAACTATTTTGAGATTTGTTTGTATTTCCAATTTTTTTTATTTCTTTTGATGTTTTTGACTTTAAAAAAAAAAAAAAAACTTGAAGAGTCCAACATGCCTGGTTCAAAAAAACAAAGAAAGACAAGATTGTCAAACTCCCCAAAAAAATTAACACTTGTGTGTTCTTATCATGTTAATTATTGCATGAATGCATTGCTCTCCAACACATAGGTTTGCTTGACATTTCCTGCAGTTTATGCTAGCATCTGCTAGCTCAGGAAAGATATGCAGCTGAGGTGTAGGTGGAACTGCTGCACCCGATGTTAATGGTTGATTTAGATCGGCCTGGGCAGCTTGCTCACTTTTTTCATGCGCCATCACTTCTTTGGCCAATCGATTTGGATGCATCGTTTCAAGGTGCTTTTTCATTGATGAGGTGCCACAAGAATATTTTTTTTCAGATCCTCGTGAAAGCACTCTTTCGCACAGAGTGCATGTAACTTTTCTAGTATTAACTTTTTTCTCCCCCTCAGGCACTGCAAAAAAGCCCAAACTATGCTCTCTTTTAATTTTTTGACAGGTTCCTCAACTTCTTCAGGATCTTCCAGCAGATCTTCTTCTGGATGACTGGATGCCATAGCAATAAAGAAGTCAGAACACCCAAAAAGATAAGCAATTGGAAGAGCCTACAAAAAAGATGTCCTGACAGGAAGACACAACCAAAATAAGAGGAATAAAACAGGTGTTGGATCCTCCCTCTAACAGAATGAAAAGCTTTTAAACCAATCAAAAGCTTTCTTTCCATGTCACATGGATTCGCGTACGGGACGCGCACCACTCGCGTATACGTCGCGCACCCTAAAAATCTGCAAAACGTAATTTTAAAGTATAAATTGCTGTTTAAAAATTGTTTTTTATAGTATGTTAGTGAAAGTCTTTTTTAAGCAAAACCGATATTTAAAGTTTCCACAGTGATATTTCATACTATTAAAAATTACGCCGGAGCCGCGACGCCTATGAGATCCCGGAAATACGTGCCGGCAGGGTTCGCGACCCCTACGCGAACATGTCGCGTAGATAAAAATGTGCGCTAAATGTGTAAAAGATATTTTACAACTACACTAATACTATTTTTTTGCAGACAGTATTAAACCTCTTCCTCTAAAATATATATTATTTAGTTGGAAATATGTATTTTAGACTTACATTCATATAACGCGTAGGTTCGCGAATGGTGTGTGACCCTTTTTTAAAAAACAAAGAAAAAAAACATATTTATTATAATCATACAACAATGCATATTATATACTATTGAAAGTAAGCATACAAAACTTAACTTACTAAAAAAAGAAAAGAAAATTACTCCAAAATATTAAAAACTATTTATATTTTTTTATTCATAATTCGATCATATAACAACATACTGTACAAAATTAAGAATAATGGAGCAATATTTCAAGTTAATAAAAATGGTAATCGTTCGAATAAATAACACTTTAAATCTCTAATAGTCTGATATATATATATTTTTAAAAAGTGATTATAATTCTTAACGAAAATTTTAAAAAATCTATGAAAAATTTAAGAAAGAAAAGTTCAATAAAATACTGACAATCATTTTTTAATAAAAGGAACTCTTTAAAAAACTTAAAAATTCTGTAAAAAGAATAGATTTCAGGGACATTATACCTAGGGATTAGCATTTAAAAAAACCTTTGAAATTCACTGAAAAAACCACAGGTTTCAGGGACGTTAAAGTTAGGAATTAGCATTTAAAAAACCTTAGAAATTCACCGAAAAAATTATAGGTTTTAGGGACGTTATAGATAGGAATTAGCTTTTGAAAAACCTTAGAAATTCACTGAAAAAACAGGTTTCAGGGACGTTATACTTAGGCTGACATTTCACTCGTACAAAACCAGAGAAATGTGGCCGTTATAGTTAGCTGAGCTAACTATAACTCGCGCCCCGGCAATGCACGGCTGATGGCATCACAAATTACATCACTCATGGCATGGTCAGTGACATCACTGATGACATCCCAAATGACATCACTGATGACATCATCCAGCGACTGAGTGTGTCTAAAACGTTTACGAATTTTATATATATGCACGCCAAGATGTATTGAAGAATGAGTTGGTGTATGAGTGTCTGAATGGATTATTTAGTGGGTGCTTGACTGACTATATAAGTCAGTGATTAAACGTGTCTTAGTGAATGCATGGGTGATTGACTAATCTGTTTTAATGTCTGTATCAGTCTGTCAGTTGGTGTGTAGGTGACTGCATGGGTTGGTGAGTAGATACATGAGTATCTATATGGGTTAATGATTGATTGTCTGAGTACCTGTATGGGTGCCTGATTGTCTGTGTGGGTGGGTGGGGGTGTATGTGACTCCCTGCATGGATGTGTGAGTGGGTGATTATATGGGTGTATGGGTTCATGAGTCTGTCTGCGAGGGGCTGTATAGGTGAGTGGCGGCTACTTGTTAAGTTTTCCATCATCCTAGCAAAAGGTAGGAAGACCTCTGCATGCTACTAAGGTGAACAGGGTCAAACGGTGAAGCTTTCAAGTGATTTGTACATTTGAACACTCTGAGCAGCTTAAAGGAAGAACCATGGACTGTGCTCTCACCAGGTAAGGAAAAGACAGCACCCACTTATCACAGTCACTACAGATTAAGTTCCAAGAGATCAACGATGCATTCACCTCCACTAAGCCTTTCAGATCGTCTTTCAATATGGAATTGGCGAGAAAGCACACTAGCTTTCCCTTCGCCAAGCTCAGGAGTTAGGATTATTTGTACTTTGCAGAAGTGGAGCTTCAGCTGGGCCATCTGCTATGTTTATATTTGTAAGTGCTTCCTGTTGAGGTATAATTACTGTGAAATGAGCATCAGGGCCAGAACGGCCCTGGGGACCCCATCACCAGGGGCCCGGCCAAAATTCAGTGGGGAATTAGAGCTGTGCAGGCCCCTCCCCGGGCTGATTTCAGCCCAGGGGACCACATCCCTCGGGCCAGGCCAAAAATCTAATGGGGGAGGGGCCACACGGTCCCCCTCCCTGGGCTAATTTTGGCCCCGGGCACACCATCCCCTGGGCCTGGCCTCTACATTCTGGATGCCTAGGTCCCACCCAGGACACCCAGTCTCCAGAATTGGGGACCACGGGTGAGCCTCAATGCCCCTACAGTCCCTGCCGGCTCTCAGCCTCCAGTGGAAGCCGGCATTGCCCGACTTGTAAGAAGCTGCTAAATATGCAGCTCCCTGTGTGTGGGACTAATCCTTTTGTCTGTTTCCCTGCCCGCTTGACAGCAGTCAGTGAAACAGATGAAAACTCCGCTCACAGCAAGCGAGAGCAGATTGACAGCTCCCACTTTCTGGGAGCAGAGTTCGTGTTTGCTCCGACTTGGTGGGAGTTATAGTGTCTTGGGATCAGTATAACTATAACTGTTGAATTTCGATGGTTTTGTATTTAAAATCTGAACTTAACTATAACTTCCTTCTACCCGTTGGTTTGTTAGTGAATTTCTAAGGTTTTTTAAATTCTATTTCCTAACTATAACGTCCCGTTAAACTTTAGTTTTTTCTGTGAATTTCTAAGTTTTTTTTTAAAGTTAAGTAATATTAAATTGTCTTACGTTAATCCAACCCTTGCCACACACGGCTGAGGGGGGTGGCCTGGCCTGTGGCCAGGCCCAGCAGCCAACCCCCATAGGTATTTAACCACGTGACATGCACAGCCTTTGGCTGTGAATGGCGGGGTTGGCCGCAGGACCTGGCCTGCGTCCAGGCCCTACGGCCCACACCCCGTAGGCACCCAACCCTGTGCCATGCATGCCTTATGGCTGTGCGCTGCGGGGGTTGGTCACAGGAGTTTTTCAACAATGATTTCCAGAGAAAACACCTTTGCTTTGCCTTGGATAAGTTCAGAATTTGGGAGGATTTGTCCTTTACAAAAGCAGAGCTTCAACTGGAGCACCTGCCATGTATTTATTTGTAAGTGCTTCCCGTTGAAGTTGGGTGAAATGAGCATCGGGCCAGAGTGGAACCTCACCTGCCTATTTACCCAATAGGAGTCCACAGTTTTGCACAAAATGTCTACCCAAATGGAGTATTTTCTCCTGATTAATTAGTAAGTGCTAACTTGTTGGGTAAATGTCTAGTGCATATTCTACTACAGCTGTGCAGTGGACCAGGAGGAAATGTCTCCAGTGGCCTTCTGTACATTTAGTTTTGGCAATGTGATTGTTCATAAGCATCTTCTTACAGAAATCTGTGATTACATAAATTCTCCTATAGAGAAGATGATGAGACTACAAAGAACGAAACTTCACTAAACAAGGGTACTTTCTCTTAACTATATAAAGCAAGTGCTTCTTTGTTTTCTGGAGATGTCCTCATAATCCTCGGCATCAAGAACACGTAACCAAAATCGTCGGGAAACACGGTGGGGGGAGTTTTGGTAAGCTGTCCATCATCCTGGCAAAAGGCTGGAAGACCTCTGCATACTACTAAGGTGGATGGGCTGGGGCCCAATGGGTGAGCTTCCAGGTGATTTTGCACATTTGCATACTTGTAGTAACTTAAAGGGAGAACCATGGACTCTGCTCTAACCAGGAGCGGACGAGAAAGATCCCAATTGTCACAGTCACTACAGATTACGTTCCGATAAATCAACGATGCATTTACCTCTACCAGGAATTTCAGATTATTTTTTGATGTGGAATTGCCAATAAAACACACTTGCTTTGCCTTCCCCTAGCCCAGGAACTTAGGATCATGGACCGCAGGGGGAGTCCCAATGCTGCCCGTGGTCATTGCCAGCCCCCGCCTCCCATGGGAGCCAGCATTTCTCCTGCATGCAGGGAGCAACAAAAACTGCTCCTCCCTGCATGGGGGGCAATTTTTTCATCAAGTCAAGTCAATCTCTCTTTATTTCCGTAAAATACCATAAAATATGCAAACATTTGAGACAAGCATTGTACATTCTGGCGTAAGAGTCAACAATCGAGAAGATATTAAAAAAATACAGTTAAAAAATGGCAGAAGTTAACAAGAATATAACAGCATACAAGAAATGTCTAAACAGGACAATTATCATATAATTCATGGCTTTGGGTGCCACAAACAAGCCAGAGGTTAATATGCAGAGTGGCTAGAACCCTTATCTAAAGTGCAAATGCATTCAAAAGGTTGTTGCGAGAGTCAGACCCTGAAATTGCATTCCAAGACATAACACTACAAAATTCATATAAGTATTAAAAACACCAATGTTCAAGGTAAAACAGAGAAGGCAGAATTAAAATGTTGTTAGTGTTTAAAAATGAAACGACTATTTACAATATAAAAATAGCAACCATTTTGGCAATTGATCTTATGAAAGCGGGTCATCACATCTTAGGCTCTCTGGGGTAGGTAAGGGAGTTGACAGCGCCCTCCTTCTAATCACCCAACAGTGGCCCAAAAAGTTTGCAGTTGCGCAAGCAAATAGAGGTCTTGCATCTGATTTCAATATGCGTAGGGCCACTCTGAAGTCTCGAGTCCCAAGTTGTCTACAGACCGGGGCGAGCCATTTGCCCCTAGGTTTCGCATGAGCTGTTCAAGCAATGAGAACGTGGCCTATCGATTCATGTGGGCAGGGACAGCAAGGGCAGCCCTTAGGCTGAGATTTCTAAGTCAGCTAAGAGTGTGTGAAAGCATTAATTAGCAAACTGCCGTGCCTGAATTGAATAGCAAGCTTCCAGTCGGCTGGCACCTTAATAATATCAAGATAGCTTTCTCGGGAGCGGCAGGCTTTCAAATCTCTAAATTCTTCTGTTAGTCTGCCCTGGTTGCTTTTTAGAGTATACGTTTTGCTCAGCCCATGCCCAATATAGTAGTTTAATCTGACCTCTAGTGTGGGTTGGTGGGCAACCAATACTCTGTCCTAAGAGACCAATGCTGGACAAAATTCTTTCATCAGTTTTCCTGCCCACTTGACAGAGGGCAGGAAAATAGATGAAAAGTCCACTCCCAGCAGGCTGGAGCAGTTTTCCTGCTCCTGCTTGCTGGGAGCGGACTTACTGTTTGCACTCGCTTGGCGGGAGCTGTCAAAGCTCCTGCCAAGAGAAAGCAAACATCTATGTCCCGAGGGTCGGCACCTCGGGGTAAAGGGAACTAGGCCTGGGAGGTGGTAATCCCAAGGGCCATTAATGGTTTCAGGAGGGACCTCCTTTGTTATTCTAGGGCCTGCCCTGGGGAGGTGGTGGTCACCGGGCTGAAAAAGAATTGTAGACATTCCATCATCAGTAAACTTGCATGCAATGCATACTTAACTGTTGATTTTTATGAAGTGCTCAACAGATTAATAGAGATGAAGATTTCCACTCAGGACAGTGTGAGCTGTTACAATCTATACTCCAAGATGTATGACCATTTTTTGCGGTTGCAAATGGGAATTTGGCCCGTTTGCAACCGCAAAATTAGTCAGCCCAATGTACAAACTATATTTTGTGAGTCGCTAACCTATTAGCGACTCACAAAATATGGTTTGCCGTTCGCTATTAGGAAGGGGCGTGCCAAGGGCGTCCCTTCCTAATAGCGAGTCTGACTGCAATGTACAATTGTTTCGCAACCGCATTTGCGGTTGCAAAACACTCGCAGTTTACCACCCTATTCAAAAGGGTGGTAAGCCACTCGCAAACGGGAAGTGGTCCCCAGGGGACCCCTTCCCTTTTGTGAATGGATGCAAAAATATTTTTTAGGAGCAGGCAGTGGTCCCAGGGACCACTGTCTGCCCTTAGAAAATTAAACTGAAAAGTTTCATTTTTCTTTTTTAAATGCATCCCGTTTTCCTTTCAGGAAAACCGGCTGCATTTAAAAAAAAACTGCTTTATTAAAAAAGCAGACACAGACATGGTGGTCTGCTTAGCCCAGCAGACCACCATCCCTGTGAGTGCTAGCCATTCCCAATGGGGTCGCAAATTGCGCTTGTCTCATGAATATTGATGGAAATTGCAAACAGTGTCTGAGACACTGTTGTACATTGCATTTTGCGAGTCGCAAATTGCGAGTCGCAAAGCGACGCAATTGCGAGTCGCAAAATGCAAGCGTCGTACATCTGGCCCCAAATGTATTTAAGGAAAACCTTCTTTTGCATTTTTTACTACTGGCAGGGAAATAAGCATAATGGAAAGAAAGAATAATGGAGTACTTCTCTGTAACTCCTTTTTACCTCCAATCACCATATCAAAGTGCTGGTAAAAAACTCTGTCTGTCACCTCATGGTCTTTGCTTAGAATATTATCCCACTGCCATGTTTTTTAAGGGACTGGACTTTGTGCACAATTCATAGCAAAATTTCATTTGCCTACACCCATACGTTAAAGATTCAAATTATAGTTTGCTGGCAGGCAATTTCAGCAACCAACACATACACTTCCTCAACTTCACAGAGCACAGTTCACTCTCATTGCACACCCATAGCCACCAATGCTAGAATTCCAACTGTACAGATTCTTAAATAACCAATAAATACCATGTATATCTCACCTTTCCCTTCCCACTAACCATTCAGCACCCACACGACCTAAAACATCACTCAAGCCATTGTAGGAATATTTCTTAGTAAGATTTGTTTTTAACACAGAAATCATTCTGTTCGTAAATCTTAGTGTCTTCATATTTACTATAAACAATTAAAGTAAGCAGATGTAGCTTTCAAGCTACTACATATTTGCCATCCTGTTTTCTAAAATCACATTTTATTTGTATTTTTCGATATCATACTGTTGTTCCCAATAAATAGTAAATAAATGAAACAAACTCAGCAAAACCCGATCCAACAAAGGCTTAAACTAGAACCATACAATCGGAATCCTACCTTCTTAATTTATGTTAAGCAATTTACTATTATCAATGATATAACATTGCAATGTTAAATTTCTGTACTCAACAACGAAGTTAAAAACGAGCTCAAATCCTTCCATTCCTTTGCAGTTTTTTTGCTCTAGTGTTTTTGCTCAACTTTAAACTCATTATTGAGACAAGAAATAACTTTTAATTTCAAGATAAATGTCTAATTTGAATTTTCAAACTTACCCATCCCACTTCTGAGTGATTCCGGGCCTTCCTCAAAGCATTGGGCCATTGACAGACATTCTTAAAATCCTTTTGCTGACAATTATTTTTAAAATGAACCACATCATGAGTGAAGAGCAGCCTACAATTGTTCTTATTTTGCTAGCCTATCAGGTGCTCTAAACCACTCTAGAGTGATTAGTAGTGTTTTCAAAAACCTCAAATAAAATTAAATAAATAGATAATTTAAAATAAATATATAATGTATAAGTTGATTTCCATTCTATTTCCAGAAGGCTATTTTCGCCCCTAAGCTTGTGAAAAGATGCCAGCCCATTTTGCTAAAATAGTTTCACACATAAAAATGTCCTTATTGTTACCTAATCTGACTTTGGTTTCCTCCTATTGCTTATTAGTTTAGGGTTTCCATAAATAAATGTCTCATTTGACTAACTAGTTAATAGCAAGAGTGAAAATTATTTTGTTTCAAATTTTGCCCAAGGTTAGAAGTTAGCACCACTATGTATCAATCATAGTCCCCTCAGTCAATTTGGCTTAATTGATTATAGACAGATTTATTATGTGCATTGGTACATATCTTTTATTTCATACCCAATTAAAAAATATATATATAGAGAACATAGTATTTCTGTTCTTCTTACTGTCAACATATTCATAATCACAGTACTTTAATTTCTATCTTCCCTTACCCCTTACCCCTTCCATAACCATACACACACATTACACTCTCATACTCAACACACTTTTGTTCATAAAAACCTATATATGATTCTGTTTAAATCAATGTCCCATGTTATATGATTTTATATGCGTCCTTCTCGTGACAAGTTGTCTAAGTTATCATTCAGATATTGTGCCAGGTTGAGGTGCATTTTGGTGCTATATTCATGGTGAAAGGCTCCTTCTTCACGACCAGTATTCATTTATACAGAGCAACTATAAATCAGGGAACAAAAGATATCTAAATCAAAACAGAACATCCATATGATTTTATAGTCTGCCCTTAAACATTAATACTTTGTACGCCATTATTTACTTATTCAATCTATGTCCCTTTGTAGGAATTAGTGTACGACCGCTGCCCCGATGGGCTCCTTGAGCCTGTTGGAGGCAGTGGTCTGTCCATGTATCCATATGTCTATATATCAGATGCTGTATTGATGAGTGACTGCGTGTATGAGTGACTGTATCGGTGAGTGAGTGGATGTGTGTAGACCTATGAATCAGTGACTGGGTATATACTAACTGGTATTGGTGTGTCTATGGTTTCGAGAGTGGTAGTCTGTATTTTAGAGTGGGTGTATGAAAGGTTATATTAGGGTGTGAGGAGGTGCATCAGACATTAAGCAGATGATGTCATCAGTGATGTAATTTGAGATGTCATCAGTGATGTCATCAGTGATGTCACTGACCATGTCATGAGTGATGTAATATGTGACGTCATCAGCAGTGCATTGCGGGGCGCGAGTTATAGTTAGCTCAACTAACTATAACGGCCAAATTTCTCTGGTTTTGTATGAGTGAAATTTCCAACTAACTACAACGTCCCTGAAACCTGTGGTTTTTTCAGTGAATTTCTAAGGTTTTTTAAATGCTAATTTCTAACTATAACATCCCTGAAACCTATGTTTTTGCAGTGAATTTCTAAGGTTTTTTAAATGCTAATTACTAACTATAACGTCCCTGAAACCTATGGTTTTTTCAGTGAATATATATATAGACGTGCGTAGCCAGCAGGAGGCGCTGTGTAGTATCACATGCATTCAAATTCAGTGTGCGTGCCACTCCCTGCTGCCTGCCTGTGCGGCCTCTTTTGTTCATAGCCTCCCTGCAGTGTCACAAGTAAGCCACTTCAAAGGGTCTTACAAATGGGGTGTTTTGTGATTTAGAGGAAAGCTGGTCACATGGACACAGCTTCAAGGAAGCATTGGCTAAGACAGTAGGTTACACTTTTGTGTAGTGCTACCCGTGCAATAGATGTCTTTACACATGTTGATATTTATGAACTCCGTGCAACTATGCGGGAAGAGCAACACAGCTTCAGACATCCACGCAGACAAAGGCACCCATGCGCACAGATTTAGAGATACCCATCTACAGAGACCACCTGACACAGTCACTCTTACCCACGCACCAAATGACATATGCTATGCTAATTGTTTATGCTGCTTTTTGCTGCTCTAAAGTAGCAACCAAAAACCACTAGCTAAACCACTAACTTGGAGTTCCGAAGCAGCGTGCTACCTGGTGTTGAGCGCTTCAATGCCTCGTCGGGATAGTAAGCGCTATATAAGTGCAAGTTCAATACAATCCCAAAGTGCTATATGAGAGTAGATCGGAAAGAGAGGAGCCCGGGAATGAAGACGGAGCTTTGTGAATGGAATGATCTTTCCTAAAATGGAGCAGTAAAATCTGTAGGCAGTCATAGGTGTCTGGATGGCGAAGAGGAAACAGTGCAGAAAAATAGGATGTCAGAGAGGGAAGGAAGGAGTGGGAAATGGCAGGAAATGTGAATCAAGGAAGCTCTTACAGTGTGAAGAATGGTGGCCTGACTAGAATAGAATGTTAGATGCCAGGGTAGGACAGGTAACCATGTCCACAACCCACACACCGAGCCTGACACAGACAACAAATGCGCATGATGCCACAACACAGACACAGCTAGCACATAGACGGGCACATACAGAGTTAGAGGAGGATGAATAGACAGGTCAGGTGGGTAAGTGGAGGTGTGTATCCAAGCATCTATCCACCCTACTGCAGCCAGAGCCACCCGTCTCAAAACAAAGCACGTGGGGCAGGCTGAGGTGGGCTCCCTTTGTCGCCCACACTTTCCTACACTCATTACCACACAGTACTCATACACACTGCGAATCAGTGCAACCCAGGCAAGGAACATCAAGCATGCTCGGGCATAATTTTCAGTGGGGCGCTCTGTTCGAGACTGGAGCAGGCCCTGAATTATCTGCATAACCCGGTACCCAAAAACTCAAGATCTTTTCCACTGTGATACTTGTGACTGCTTTAGGAGGCTGAACCAGCACATCACCAGCGTTCACCATTAATATTTAAGAGGACACACTGCATTTCAGCCAAAGGTTCATAAAAAAAAGTGAAAGGCTCAGTCAGAGTGGGCCATTCCTTCTCAGGGGGTGCGCTCCCTGAGAAGGACATCCATAATAGTGTCTTAATGAACACGTTTTCTTGCAGGATGCACACTACAGAGACAGTCACCTCTGGTTGCTCCCAATTTTTGGCACATCAGTGTTTTGAGACATATGGAGGGAAAGTGATTTGCACAAGATCACACGATGTGGTGGGTCATGTGGGAATGATGGGATTGGAAGTCTGTAACTTAGCCATTGGAACAGCAGAGCTCTGTTAGGAGAACTGTGACACCCTATACCTGGCTGTCTGTGCCAGGTCTGTGATCCTGTCCAGTGAACTCTGCCTCCAATTCCCGCTATCCTCTTCCCTAGCTTGTAAGATTGAGTAGCAATTGCTCAATATTCCTTTTTCTGGGCCCAGCCTTTCTCCTCCGATCCATAGTGACTTGGTAAGAGCCCGGTAGATGTGCTTTAGAGAATCAGGGACATTAGTAGAGAATGTTAGACCATTGGTAGACTCCTGATAAAGAAGTGTAGCAGGGTCGTTAACTCAGTGGCCCCCTTACAGCCAGCAACCTGGGGGTCTGTGTGGGTCCCAGGATCCTACAGGCATGCCCTGTAATCTAACCTCTACCCCTCATACCTTCAATGCATGACCTGTCATTGATCAATATCCCATTACTGGGCTGGGCATATCTCATCTGAGCAGGCCCCTGGCGTAGAGCTTGTCTCTGATCCGCGTGCCCTTCAGCTTAAGTCCCCACCAAGATGACGTCTATCGATCCGCCGCGCGCCTGGGACTCTACTAGCAGAACAAGGCGTGCCCCAACCTGCCTCTGAGTGATGCGATAACTTCTCTTTAATTAATGGAGAACTCCCCGTCACTCTGACTCTAATCTGTCCCTCGTCATCGCTAATACCCCAAAGGCCCGTGCCCTGGGAGATGTCACCGCATAGGAAACACCTGAGCATGTAATAGGAGGACACTAGGGCCAGGCTACAGCGAGACATGTCAGACTAGAGGGAGCGGGGCTAAGGGGTACATTATCACCCCCTTCCCACAGCAAGAAGAAGTGAGATTAGGCGCTACGACAACCCCTCCCAAAGGAGAAATGTGCGCTCAAGGCCAGAGTACCACAACTACTCTGCGGCAAAAAAGGGAAAGAACAAGGGGCCATCACGCACCCCTTGGAGGAGAGGTGTGAGTTTAGGGTTGTACCAATGAGCCACGCAGGACAGGGGAGTTGAATGGATGAGCACTAAATACTTAAGAAAGATAAGTGGGCCATGTTTACGGGTCTGTCACAGAAAGGGAACTGTATGCTGGGGAGGACAAACAGACCACAGAAGGATAGAGGAGAGATCTGATCGTATCACACAACAGACGAACGCAGTGCCTTATTTTCGGTGGGATTCGCGCACCCAGCGCGAATCCTGCCGATTTTCTTTTTGTTAAATGCTTTTTGGGGACCCCCTGAGCAGGCCTAGGGGGTCAGGGTGTTTCTACCCTGCCCCTTTTCATTTTTTTAACCTTTTTTCTTGTGACTCGGTTCAACTGAGTCACAAGATGGCTGCCAACACTTCTTGGTTTGTAGTGTTGGCAGCCAATCAGAGACAAGCTCGTGCTCGGGAGGGTTCGCGGATCCACCGTGGTCACCAAATATAGATATTATTTATTTTTAAATTTCTCAGTAACTTCTGAACAGATTTACACCATTTAAAGCAAAGAGTGCACTCTGGACCAAGAGCTACGTCTCTGCCAAATTTGGTGTAATTCCGTTCAGCAGTTCGGGCTGTAGCCGCGACAAAATTTCCTATGGAAATTAACATGGAGAAAACGCGTTTTGGGACCCCCCTGTTTTCTCAACCCCTGCTTGACGAATCACCCCGAAACTTTAAAGACAGGAGCTGACTGGAGCGTGCCATTAGTTTTTAAAATTTTTCGATGATTTGTCAAACGGCGCCAAAGATATTGACAATTCAAAAAACGCTTTTTCTATGGAAACTAGGTCCTAAATATCACTACCTACTGGCAACCGCCAGTCGGGAATATATATATATATGTATATATATATATATATATATATATACATATTCACACACAAAATACAGGTTTCAGGGACGTTATAGTTAGTTGGACATTTCACTCGTACAAAATCAGAGAAATTCGGCCGTTATACTTAGTTGAGCTAACTATAACTCGTGCCCCCGCAATGCACTGCTGATGACATCACATATTACATCACTCATGACATGGGCAGTGACATCACTGATGACATCTCAAATGACATCACTGATGACATCATCCAGTGACTGAGTGTTTCTAAAAAGTTTAAATATGTTTTATATATATATATGCCAAGGTGTATTGAAGAATGAGTGGGTGTATGAGTGACTGAATGGATGACTTACTAGGTGCATGACTGACTGTATAAGTGAGTGATTAAATGTGTCTTACTAATACATGGGTAACGGACTAATCTGTATGAATGTCTGTATTAGTCTGCCAGTTGGTGTGTAAGTGGCTGCTTGGGTTGGTGAGTAGCTACATGAGTGTGTATATGGGTTTTTGATCGGTTGTCTGAGTACCTGAATGGGTGCCTGAGTGTCTGTGTGGGTGGGTGGGGTGTGTGTGACTCCCTGCATGGATGTGTGAGTGGGTGATTCACTGGGTGTATGGGTTCAAGAGTGCGTCTGTGAGGGACTGTATGGGTGGGTGAGCATGTGTATGGCTGTCTTGGTGAGTGAATGGATGTCTCAGGGGTACATGTGCGAGTAACTACATATGTGAAAGGCAGTATATGTGAGTGTTGGAGTATATAAATGATTATATGTGAGAGTGAGTGATTGTGAGAGTGGCTGTATGGATGAGTGTGTGCTTGTGTCAGTGATTGTATAAGAGATTAAGTATGTGTTAATATCTGTATAAATAAGTGAGGTGGTGTGTGTATAACTGTGTAGGTGAGTAAATGGGAGTGTGATTGATTCTTTGCATGACTGACTAGCTGTGTGAGTAACTTTATGGGTGAGTGGTGGTATGTGAGTGTCTGTATGGGTGTATAAGTGCATATGATAGTGGCTGTATTGATGAGTGACTGCATGCATGAGTGACAGTATGGATGAGTGAGTGGATGTGTGTGTAGACCTAGGAATCACTGAGTGGGTATGTAGTAACTGGTATTGGTGTGTCTATGGTTTCGAGAATGGCAGTCTGTATTTTAGAGTGAGTGTATCAAAGGTTATATTAGGCTGAGGAGGTGCATCAGATTATCACGTGGATGATGTCATCAGTGATGTCATTTGAGATGTAATCGGTGATGCCATCAGTGATGTCACTGACCATGTCATGAGTGATGTAATATGTGATGTCATCAGCAGTGCATTGCGGGGGCGCGAGTTATAGTTAGCTCAACTAACTATAGCGGCCGAATTTCTCTGGTTTTGTATGAGTGAAATGTCCAACTAACTATAACGTCCCTGAAACCTGTGTTTTTTTAGTGAATTTCTATCTTTCTTTAAATGCTAATTCCTAACTATAACGTCCCTGAAACCTGTGGTTTTTTCAGTGAATTTCTAAGGTTTTTTAAATGCTAATTCCTAACTATAATGTCCCTGAAACCTCTGTTTTTTTAGTGAATATATATATATATACACATACATACATACATACATACACACATATATATATATATATATATATATATATATACACATACATACATACATACATACATACACATATATATATATATATATATATATATATATATATATATATATATATATGTAGCTATAGATAGATAGATAGACACACACAACTGTTACTAGAACAGGACAAGTTCACAACTTCATATGTAATGTCTCCCAGCTCCAGGCAGCAGAGAACACAGCATACTATTTCCCAACATTCAATGACAAAAGTAACTTAACTGAGAATTGACAATCATTTTCCAATAAAACAGGTTGGTTGCCTTTTTACTCCCAGTAGATCCTCCTCTGTTGTCTGCTTTATTGTATAAAAATGAGGCTGGCACAGCAGAGTATTGTCTTTCCGTGACAGTACTAATGAAATGCAACTTTCATTAGAAACTGGCTATATTTGTACAACACATGAAACCTGCCATGAAAACCTGTCAATAATATGATAGCTATAGTCCAGTGGTGACATCACTAAGAAAAAAGCACTGCTGCTCTACTGTAATAACTTACAACCGTTGAGTTGTAACGTAACAGTTCCTGCCAGAACCAGCAGACACTGAGAGAAGCAACTTCCTGAGCAGAATGCTAACCTGCCACTCAAATAATAAAAAATATGACTGAGCTCGACTGAGCTTCGATGCTTTCTGCTCCGAAAATCTAGTCTTTCGCTGGTTATGGGAAGAGTTTACTGTGTGTGCCTGTAACCCACACATCCTAAGACATAGAAGCAGTTTGCTGCAGGCTTACTGTACACTGGATACAAGTATTTCTTAGCAAGAAATTACAAGCTGTTGTTTGATGTGTTTATTTTTATAGTACTAATCCCTAATTTTTATTATACATTATATGAAACCCAAAGATCTGATCGGAAACGCAAGAGACCAAAGGCTTGACGGAGGAGGAGTTTGTGAGCTTTTCTATACACGTGTGTTTTAAGAACTAAAATACCCATAAAAGTCAATAAAAAGGATGTGTAGCAAACCAAGGCAGAGTTCATTGACCTTGTTAAAGGGACTCGGCCTTCAGTCTGGTTTCTCTGTAACTTGCAGTACCCTTCTGATTTATGGGAGAGGGCACAGTATACAAAATATAATAACGTGTGGCTTTTAAGTTTCTTTAGAGTTGTACGAGGTATGAGCTCTAATGATGTGTCCTATGAAGAGGCTAGGTACATCACAGACATGTATATTGTAACTAGACGTTGCTGAACTAGTTAAACTTTCTCCAGAACATGGTCTGCAGGCCTTTTGGGGTCTTTTGGCTGTGTGCTGTCCAGAGGTGTCCTTCTCAAGGGGGCTCTTTGGGTTTCGCGGCGAGGATGAATAAGGTGATGTCCCAGAGAGCGGTCCTGAGGGTGGCATGGTTGGCAGTGTTCGGTTGGACAGCAATCTGAGGATGATGGGGACAGGTTAGCTGTGCAATCGGCAGACAAAGGAATGTCACCGAGGTACAAATCGAGTTCCTACCTCTGGCTTACCACTGCTCGGGTGCACTAAACCTCTCTCAAACAGCACTGGTGAGGACTGCAATGGCTGTGCCGCATAAAGAGCCTCGGCGTCTATTCAGTCAGACAGCAGCGGCCCCACCCATGCCATTGCGACAGCTCTCTCCCCTTCTGCTGGTTACAGACCACTTTAAAAAGCACCCTGCATGGCTGACCGGGGTGTTTGCTGGTACCAGGTCGCACTGAAGCTGCAGTTTGTAAAACATGGCTCCCTTCCTCACCTGACACTTTCAGGATCAGCCTTCTGACTGTATATTCTTATCTCTGCATCCCTTCCTATTGTATATCCAGCGCTCCATGATCCGTGAACGAAGATTTGCACATTATAAATACTTGTAATTAATAGTTTCACTGTCAATCTTATTAGCAATAATATTTATTCAAACTATTCAATTGTTTGAAAACACTAAGCCGGCATCATATTGTATATTGTATTTTATATAATGTATATAGATAGTACTCTTTGGGGGATCTGAAAGTGCGCATTTTAGCAGTCAGAAGTCGCCCTGTCTCGCTGTTGGCATTGCGTGCACCTAAATTTGAGCAGTAGGCAACAGAAACATAACAGCCCGTGACATTATCTGCAGCCCAGCACACCAGCCCAGAATGCACCTCGTCCCTTCCTCCTCCACCCGACCCCCAACCCCACACTAGATTGTCTGATCCTGGCCAAATCACGCTGGCCCCGGCTTACTCCCACCACTAGCACAGATACTGAAGCCTTGATTATTGTTAAAGCGCTCTGATACCCACAAGAGTCATGTTCCTGCTATGTAAAACTTTATAAATAATTCTTTTTATAAATAAGATAGGCTCCCTAACTGTGGTGATATGTCCAAGAGTTGATGACATGCTGTTAGCCTGTAACTGAGGAGAGAACCGCGCCCCTTACACCGCACCCACTACTGCTCTGAGGCTGTATGGGGAACTGTTCAGCTGCCTGGGGTCCCTCTTCTGTAAACCGTACATATAGTATGCGTGTACCCGCATGTTGGTGCACTAAAGTGCGCCTTTTTAATGTTCTCAACTCGTTTCACAGGGCATAGAATGTTTAATGGCACATTGCGCTTCAGAAGTGCCCCTCAATCCTGTGTTATTAAACTAGACTTCCACAGAGAAGAGAGTTTAGGCACAAAAAGATACGTTATTTGCCCAGGATCACACACCCTTACCAAGCAGGAGAGCTGGATCTGGAGCTTAGGTCACTCAGTTCCACGGTCGGTGGATAACTCCTTTCAACAGTACAGCAGCACTTCCCAGAGTACATTCTAGTGTGTGTGTCTGCGCTGCCCCCCTTGGAGGACTGAGGCGTGCCCCGATCTGCAGTTCAGCGGATAGGGGGGGCACGCAGTGGCGCCCCACACTCCCATGCTCTCTGCACGGATGACGGTGCCTAACCCGAGCCAGAGTTTACAGTCTCCGAATTTTCTCCTTGACCATCCCAACAAACGCCAACCGAGCAGAACAAACTCCAGAGCCACGGACCCGAAACCACACCTCAAAACGGTAAAACATAGCACTGTTCCCTGGCCGCGGGGGAGTACCGTGGGAGCACACTGACGCAGCCCAGGTGGCATCTTTCTGCACGTTTCAAATGGTGGCAACTCGAGGCCTCGTACTTCCAGAGAGCAGAAATTGCCGCTTTTTGGAAAGAAAGACAACGGAAACGGAGGGTCTTGCTGGGGCGTAGACTGTGGAGGGGCTGTGATGGAGTTACAGGACTTCATGGGGCATCGCTCAACCTGCACCAACTACACACGCAGCTTCGCCTCTGTCTGCACGTGGGCAGTTTATATTGTCACTCGGGGACTGGTGTGCACGGCGCAAATGCCGACACCACCCGCATGCACTGCTCAAAAGGCCTAAGAACCCCGTTATGTGTCCCGTGCACAGCCCCCTCTCCAGTAGTAGGGTGTGTCCTGTGCCAGCCTGACTCTATTTGGTAAAAGTAGTGTTTGTTTCTGGGTTATTTGGATGGCTCGGGGTTCGAGTCACCTGTATAAAACAAGTACGTGTCGTCCTTTAGAGTGTGCCAGGGTGACTGACGTCCCTTCTAAAAGTACAAGGGACTCTAGGCCGCAGCGCAGGCCAGTCCCGCTCATGGTGCCCACTGAGCCATGCCCTCACCTGTCTTGCAAAGCAGATTTACAACTAAAACCGTCTCTTGGCGCTATAGTGTCGGCAGATGATGGAGGCAACAAGTAAATAGCCCCGGGGAGGCGGCAGTCCCTGGGGCTGCGGGGGCCCCCGCGGGCCCACGCTACATAAATTTTGATTGCCCCAGGGACTTTTTTTTTTTTTTTAAATGCTTTTTTGGGACCCCCTGAGCAGACCTAGGAGGTCAGGGTGTTTCTACCCTGCCCCCTTCTCTTGTTTTTTATCTTTTTTTTTACTGCTTTCTTGTTACTCGGTTTTACCAAGTCACAAGATGGCTGCCAACACTTCCTGGTTTGGAGTGTTGGCAGCCAATCAGAATGAAGCTCATGATCGGGAGGGTTCGCGAATCCTCCTCGGTCACCAGATATCAATATTTTTATTTTTAAATTTCTCAGGAACTACTGAACGGATTTACACCATTTAAAGCAAAGAGTGCACTTTGGACCAAGAGCTACCTCTTTGCCAAATTTGGTGTAATTCCCTTCAGCAGTTCAGGCTGTAGCCGCAACAAAAGTTCCTATGGAAATTAACATTGAGAAAACGCATTTTGGGACGCCCCTTTTTTCTCGGCCCCCGCTTGCCGAATCACCCCGAAACTTTCAAGACAGGAGCTGACTGGAGCGCCCCATTAGTTTTGAAACTTTCACAAAGATTCGTCAAACGGCGCCAAAGATATTGGCAAATCAAAAAACGCTTTTTCTATGGAAACATGTTTCTAACTATAACTACCTACTGGCGACCGCCAGTCGGTAATTATATACATACATTTATATATATATATATACACACACACACACATACATATACATATATATACATACATATTGACTGTCGTGCCTCTGAAGAGTGCAATGAGCACGAAACGCGTCAGGCGTGAATCGACAGGCATGCTGTAAACTGGATCCGCCCGCCGATCCGGCTTTTACCTCATGAAGGTTGCTGTAGTGGATGTCAGAGTGCGTCTCAAACTGGTGGGAACCTTGGAGCTTTGATTTACAACGCGGCCTCCCAGCCGCGGGAGACGCACCACCCAGAAATTTGGGGCCACGGGGCTCCGAATCACGGAGTCTTAATGTGGAGGCATCCATTGAGGATTGACAAGCCGGAGGAGCGAGTGGAGGCCCATTGGTGGGCTTGGAATGTTTCAGACAGTAGCACATAACTAAGGCACACACTACAAGACCCACAAACCAACGCAGACTCATTTGAGTCGCCCATTGGAGGGCTCATATCATAAGTGGGAGGTGTGGCCTTTATGCCAAATTGACTGTCGCGCCTCTGAAGAGTGCAATGAGCACGAAACGCATCAGGCGTGAATCAACAGGCATGCTGTAAACTGGATCCGCCCGCCGATCTGGCTTTTACCTCATGAAGGTTGCTGTAGTGGATGTCAGAGTGCGTCTCAAACTGGTGGGAACCTTGGCGCTTTGATTTACAACGCGGCCTCCCAGCGGCGGGAGACACACCACCCGGAAATTTGGGGCCACGGGGCTCTGAATCACGGAGTCTTAATGTGGAGGCATCCATTGAGGATTGACAAGCCGGAGGAGCGAGTGGAGGCCCATTGGTGGGCTTGGAATGTTTCAGACAGTGGCACATAACTAAGGCACACACTACAAGACCCACAAACCAACACAGACTCATTTGAGTCGCCCATTGGAGGGCTCATATCATAAGTGGGAGGTGTGGCCTTTATGCCAAATTGACTGTCGTGCCTCTGAAGAGTGCAATGAGCACGAAACGCGTCAGGCGTGAATCGACAGGCATGCTGTAAACTGGATCCGCCTGCCGATCCGGCTTTTACCTCATGAAGGTTGCTGTAGTGGATGTCAGAGTGCGTCTCAAACTGGTGGGAACTTTGGAGCTTTGATACATACATACATATACATATATATGCATACATATATATATATACTTATATATATATATATATATAGTTATATTACCCACTGGTGGTCGCCAGAAGGTAGTTATATTTAGGACCACTTTTCCATAGGAAAAGTGTTACTTGACTTGCCTATAACTTTGGCGCCATTTGACGAATCTTCATTAAATGTTTCCAATCGAATTACCCGGTGATTCTTGTTGCACACAGAACGTGTTCGGGTGATTCGTGAAGCAGGGGCCCAGAAAAATGGGGTCGGAAAAAGGGTGCATTTGCAATGCTAATTCCCATAGGTTCTGTGAACACGACTACAGCCCGAACCACTGGACGGAATTACTCCAACTTTGGCAGAAAGCTAGATTTTGTTCAGCGGAGTGTGCTTTTTGTGATTTGGTGTGAATCTATTCATTAGTTTTTGAGAAAATGAAGAAGAAAAAGTTAGTCATATATGTGTCGCAGAGACATCGGCATTAATCACTATGATGTTGTGATTGTCTGGTTGCAACCTGAAGAGAAAGTTGTAGCTGCCATTTTATGGATCGGGTAACGTTTCCTGTAAAAGGTGATATAAGTGGTCAGGGTGGAGGTACTCTGACCCAATGTTTGACAAATGGGGGTGTTAGGGACACAAGTTATGTGTTCAAAATTGATTTTTTTTACCACATGCGATATTCACGACGATGCCACAACCATCAGCGCAGCCCCATGTAATGCCGTGGGGACATTGCGGATTTCGTGGTGACGTCGCAAATATTGGCTAAAAATATAAAACAAATATATATATATTCACACACCTGCCCTGACTTTTACTTAGACACTCACACACTCACTCATAGACAGTTATACACCCAGATACACCTCCTTTCAGAAACGTATACACCCAGTCATAGTCGCACTCCAACACTGACACACCCACTTACAGACATAGTCAAAGACTCACACACCCACTCAGAGACCCACTTAGAAACTGATGCACCCACTCATAGATGTATGCACTCACTCAGAAACCCACTGAGGCACTCACTGACCTACTCACAGACTCACTCAGACACTGACACACCCACTCAGAGACCCATTCAGACACTGATGGATCCACTCAGAGGCCCACTCAGAAACTGATGCACCCACTCAGATCCCCACTCAGACACTGATGTAATCACTCAGAGACTCACTGAGACACTGACCACTCACATACTCCCTCACACATTGACACACCCACTCAGAGACCCACTCAAACACTGATGGATCCACTCAGAGGCCCACTGAGGCTCCGATGCACCCACTCAGAGGCCCACTCTGACGCACCTACTGGGAGACCCTCTCAGATACTCAGACTCCCACTTACAAGCCCACTCAGACACTAATGCACCCTCTGATATAGATCCACACAGACACTGACGCAATCACTCAGAGACCCACTCAGACACTGACCCACTCTCAGACTCACTGAGACACTGACACACCCACTGAAAGACACACTCAGACACTGTTGGATCCACTAAGAGGCCCAGCAGAATCTGATGCACCTACTCAGAGGCTTACTCGGATACTGATGAAATTACTCAGAGACCCACCAGACACTGACGCACGTACTCACAGACACACTGGGAGACTCACAGACCCACTTAAAGACCCACTCAGCCTGAGACACCCAGAAACGCACTCAGTGATGCACCCACTCACAAACTCACTCAGACAGTGACATGCCCATTCAGAGACCCAGTCAGACTGATGGATCCACTCACAGACCCACTGAGACTCTGATGCACCCACTCAGAGGTCCACTCAGACACTGATGTACCCATTGAGAGATGCTCTCAGATACTCAGGCACCCATTTAGAAGCCCAGCCAGACACTAATGCATCCTCTGATAGATCCACTGAGACACTGAATCAATCATTCAGCGACCCACTCAGACACTGACCCACTCACAGATTCACTCAGACACCGACACCCTCACTCAGATACCCACTCAGACACTGATGGATCCACTCAGAATCTGATGCAGCCACTTAGAGGCCCATTCAGACACTGCTGCAATCACTCAGAGACCCACTCAGACACTGAACCACTCACAGACTCACTCAGACACTAACACACCCACTCAGACACCTGCTGAGACAATGATGGATCCAGTCAGAGACCCAATGAGACTCTGATGTGCCCACTCAGAGGCCCACTCAGACACTGATGCAATCACTCAGAGACCTAGTCAGACACTGACACACCCACTCAGAGACCCACTCAGACACTGATGGATACACTCAGAGACCCACTCAGATTCTGATGCACCTACTCAGAGGCCCACTTGGACACTAATGCAATCACTGAGTCCCACTGAGACACTGACCCACTCACACTCTCACTCAGACACTGACACACCCACTCAGAGGCCCATTGAGACGCTGATGCACCCACTCAGAGGCCCACTAATAACTGAAGCACCCACTGGGAGACCCTTTCAGATACTTAGACACTCACTTACAAGCCCACTCAGACACTACTGCACCCTCTGATAGATTCACTCAGACACTGATGCACCCAGTGAGAGACCTATTCAGACACGGACGCACTGATAACAGACCCACTGAGAGACTCTGATACAGAGTTATAGACCTACTTAGACAGTGATGCACCCACTGACAGATCCAATGAGAGACTGGCACACTCACTGACAGACCCACACTGGATATAGACAGATTGAGGGAGTCATGCATGTTTTCTTAGTGAGTTATTTTGATATTAATATATCTACTGTGGTTAGAATCCATTTTATAGTTATACATTTTGAATGTGCTGGTGGCTACTGAATTTCTGGTTTTGTTTTGCGATTTTGCAATGTATTTGAGATCAACACAAGTACGGAAATCATTGCGATGCCCGGCATCACTGCGTAAACAGAAAATAGGTTTTAAAGACGGATTTGATAGAAACCTACTAGAAAACCATGACTTTAAACATGTTTTATAGACTAATTTAGATAGTAATGTATCTAGTGTGATGATTAGAATTAATGTTTTTACTTTTAAATTTTGATTGTGCTGTTGACAATTGAATGTGTGCTTTTGTTTCGCGATTTCGCAATGTAATTACGATCATTGTAACATCGGCGTGAAGATTTTCAAAATGTAGGGGAAAAAAGTTATTTATGAAAGAAAATTAGCAATATTTTGGGCAGTAGGGTGGCACTGACAAGAGCCTTTGTGTTGATTGTGTGTATATGATGAAGAAAACACAAGGAGATGATGGACGGAGTGCTGAAACTTTTCAGACACTCACCCCCAGTCACAGATCTGGGTTGAATCCATCATTGTTATTTAGCTCACTTCACCACCCCAATTCAGACTCAGCCACATGCAAATCAGTCTTGACCCTGTGCCTCATGGGAACAGTCCAGCCCAAACTGCCAAACTAGGTTTACCCTGGACCGGAAACAAGCATCTTGATTGATTTGATTGATTGATTGATTGATTGATTGATTTATTGATCTTGGGACTGGTTTCGGAGTAACATCCATCATCAGCCAGGCTAGCTTGAACTCAGTAGCAAAGTGAGCAAGGGACCCACGTCTGGGCATACCCTGCAAACTTAGGGTGAAAAAAGCAAACACAAGAAGGTGATGGACAGAGTGGAATAGCATGGGGAGTGAAAAAATGATCGATTTAGGCCCTGATCTCTGTACTGGGGTGAATGTATGACATTGTTCTGCATTATGTCCATCCATTGTTGTTTTTGCATTTTTCACCCCGAGTGGGACGGGTATGCCCAGACGTTCGTCCTGTGCTCTCCATGCCACTGGAGTCAAGCTATCCTGGCTGATGAGGGGCAAAAGCCCGAAACCGGTCCTAGGATGCTTGCTTCCAGTCCAGGGAGGACCTGGCCTGGCAGTTCGGGCTGGACTGTTCCCATTCGGTGCAGGGTCAAGACTGATTTGCATATGGCTGGGTTAAAAAAGGAATGGCATGGGGAGCAAAAAAACAATGGATTTAGGCTCATCTCTCTGTACTGGGGTGAATGTATGACATTGTTCTGCATTCTGTCCATCAATTGTTGTTTTTTCATGTGTGTATGAGAGAGCAATACTTAAGACCGGATGTAGAGTTTCAGGTTGCTTAGAAACACCCTGTTGCCTTCGTCTGTAAAGTGCACTAAATCATTTCAATAGATTCCATGAATATCAAAATGAAGGTTGTTGAAGATAGAGCCCATGTTATGGTCTCTGAGGAATGTAGAAACAGTTTTATTAACATTCAATCTCTCATGCACCACTCATACACTCATACTAACATCTATGCACTACTCATGCACTCATTCTAAATTCCATGTACCACTCATGCACTCATACTAACATCCATGCATCACTCATTCAATCATCCATGCACCACTCATGCACTAATTCAGCCAATCATGCACTACTCATGTACTCCTTCTAACATCCATGCACCACTCATGCACTCATTTTAACATCCATGCACCACTCCTACACTCATACGAACATCAATGCAATACTCATACACCCATTAAATCATCCATGCACCACTTATTCACTCATTCAATCACCCATACACCACTAATGCACTTATTCAATCATCCATATACTACTCATGCACTCATTCAATCATCCATGCACTACTCATGCACACATTCAGTCATCCATACACCACTAATGCACTCATTCTAACATCCATGAACCACTCATGCACTCATTCATCCATGCACCACTCGTGCACTCATTTTAATATCCACATACCATGCATGCACTCATTCAATCATCTATACACCACTCATGCAGTCATTCAATCATCCATGCACGTGTCATGCACTTATTCTAACATTCATACACCACTCATGCACTCATACTAACATCCATGCACCACTCATGCATTTATTCTAACATCCATGTCCTACCCATGCACTCATATCAACATCAATGCACCACTCATGCAGTCATATAATCATCCATATACCATTCATGCACTCATTCAATCATTCATATACCATTCGTGCACTGATTCAATCATCCATACACGTCTCATGCACTCATTGTAACATCCATGCACCACTCATGCACTCATTTCATCATCCATGCACCTCTCCTACAATCATTCAATCATACATACAACACTAATGCATGTATTCAATCACCCATGCACCACTCATGCATTTATTCTAACATCCATGTCCTACCCATGCACTCATATTAACATCAATGCACCACTCATGCAGTCATACAATCATCCATATACCATTCATGCACTCATTCAATCATTCATATACCATTCATGCACTCATTCAATCATCCATACACATCTCATGCACTCATTGTAACATCCATGCACCACTCATGCACTCATTTCATCATCCATGCACCGCTCATGCACTCATGCAATCATCCATGTACTACGCATGCACTCATTCAATAATCCATATACCACTTATACACTCATTCAGTCATCCATGCACCTCTCATGTACTCGTTGTAACATTCATGCACCACTCATGTACTCATTCAATCATCCATGCACTACTCATGCACTCATTCAATCATCCATGCACCACTTATGCACTCATTCAATCATCCATGCCCAACTCATGTGCACATTCAATCATGTGTGTACCTCTCATGTACTCATTCTAACATCCATGCACTAATTTCATCACCCATGCACCACCCATGCACTCATTCAATCATCCATACACCACTTATGCACATATTTAATCATCCATGCAGCACTCATGCACTCATTATAAGATCCATGCACCACTCATGCAATCATCCATATAATACTCATACACTCATTACATCATCCATACACCACTTATACACTCATTCAGTTATCCATGCACCTCTCATGCACTCATTGTAACATCCATGGACCACTCATGCACTAGTTGTAACATTCATGCATCACTCATGCACTCATCCAATTGTCCATGCAGCACTCATTCATTTATTCACTCATGTAATCATCCAAGCACCTCTCATGCACTCATTCCAACATCCATGCACCACTCATATACATATTCTAACATTATTAAACCACTCATGCACTCATACTAACATCCATGCATCGCTCATGCACCCATTCAATCGTCCATGCACCACGTATTCACTCATTCAATCACCCATACACCACTAATGCACTTATTCAATCATCCATATACTACTCATGCACTCATTCAATCATCCATGCACTACTCATGCACACATTCAGTCATCCATACACCAATAATGCACTCATTCTAACATCCATGAACCACTCATGCACTCATTCAATCATCCATGCACCACTCATGCACTCATTCAATTATCCATACATTACTCATGCAGTCATTCAATGATCCAAGCACCACTATCACACTCATTGAAGTATGCATACACCACTGATGCACTCATTCAATAATTCATATACCACTCATTCAATCATCCATGCACCACTCATTCACTCATTTAGTCATCTATATACAACTCATCCACTCATATAATCATTCATGCACACATGATGTACTCAACCAATCATCTATGTACCACTCATTCAATCATTCATCTACCACTCATGCACTCATTCAATCATCCATACACCATGCATGTGCTCATTCAATCATCCATGTACCACTCATGCACTCATTCAATCATCCATGCACCACTCAGGCACTCATTCAGTCACCCATACACACAGTGATGCACTCATTCAATTATCCATGTGCCACTCATGCACTAAATCAATCATCCAAGCACCACTCATGCACTCATTGTAACTCTATGAACCACTCATGCACTCATTCAATAGACCATGCACAACTCATCCATTCATTCAATCATCCATGCACCTCACTTGCAGTCATTCAATCATCCATGCACCACTCATGCACTCATCCAATCATCCATGTACCACTCATGCACTCATTCAATCATCCATGCACCACTTGTGCACTCATTGTAATATCCACGTACCATGCATGCACTCATTCAATCATCTATACACCACTCATGCAGTCATTCAATCATCCATGCACATGTCATGCACTTATTCTAACATTCATACACCACTCATGCACTCACACTAACATCCATCCACCACTCATGCATTTATTCTAGCATCCATGTCCTACCCATGCACTCATATTAACATCAATGCACCACTCATGCAGTCATATAATCATCCATATACCATTCATGCACTCATTCAATCATTCATATACCATTCATGCACTGATTCAATCATCCATACACATCTCATGCGCTCATTGTAACATCCATGTACCACTCATGCACTCATTTAATCATCCATGCACCTCTCCTACAATCATTCAATCATACATACAACACTAATGCATGTATTCAATCACCCATGCACCACTCATGCATTTATTCTAACATCCATGTCCTACCCATGCACTCATATTAACATCAATGCATCACTTATGCAGTCATACAATCATCCATATACCAGTCATGCACTGATTCAATCATTCATATACCATTCATGCACTGATTCAATCATCCATACACATCTCATGCACTCTTTGTAACATCCATGCACCACTCATGCACTCATTTCATAATCCATGTACCACTCATGCACTCATGCAATCATCCATGTACTACGCATGCACTCGTTCAATAATCCATATACCACTTATACACTCATTCAGTCATCCATGCACCTCTCATGCACTCATTGTAACATTCATGCACCACTCATGTACTCATTCAATCATCCATGCACTACTCATGCACTCATTCAATCATCCATGAACAACTCATGTGCTCATTCAATCATGTGTGCACCTCTCATGTACTCATTCTAACATCCATGCACCACTCATGCACTAATTTCATCATCCATGCACCACCCATGCACTCATTCAATCATCCATACACCACTTATGCACATATTTAATCATCCATGCAGCACTCATGCACTCATTATAAGATCCATGCACCACTCATGCAGTCATCCATATAATACTAATACACTCATTACATCATCCATACACCACTTATACACTCATTCAGTTATCCATGCACCTCTCATGCACTCATTGTAACATCCATGCACCACTCATGCACTAATTGTAACATTCATGCACCACTCATGCACTCATCCAATTGTCCATGCACCACTCATTCATTTATTCACTCATGTAATTATCCATGCACCTCTCATGCACTCATTCCAATATCCATGCACCACTCATATACATATTCTAACATTATTAAACCACTCATGCACTCATACTAACATCCATGCATCGCTCATGCACCCATTCAATCGTCCATGCACCACTCAGTCAATCATCCATGCACCTCTCATGCAATCATTGTAACATCCATGCACCACTCTTTCACTCACGCAATCATCCGTGCACCACTCATACAGTCACTCAACAATGCATTCACCACTTATGCACTCATTCAATCATCCATGAACCTCTCATGTATTCTTCAAACATCCATGCTCCACTCATGCATATATCAATGATCCATGCAGCACTTATGCACTCATTCAATCATCCACACACCAGTCATGAAATCATTCAATCATCAATGCACCTTTCATGTACTCATTGTAACATCCATGCACCACGCATGCACTCATTGTAACATCTATATACCACTCATGGACTCATTTAATCACCGATACAACACTTATACCTACATTCCGTATTGCAAACATATAAACATTCACTCATGCAGCATACTTTTTCTTTTTTGAAATGTAAATTGTGGTTCTAGCTAGAACTTTTTTTTAAATGTGTTTTTTTTTTGTTTTCAGACATATCTTTTTGGGGTATTTTTTGGTGCAAGTGAAACAGCAGCAAGGGGTGCAAAAATAACAACAAGCAGCACCCAAAAGCTGCAAAAAGTAGGTTTTAAAAAAAGATTAACAATTGTGCTGGCTTGTTGAATCACGCATGGCTGAAATTGACTGCTCTCCAGCAGTTGTTATTGTCCCACAATCCATACAGTACATTGCCATGCAATGAAACTCTACAGCAAGATCTCCAGAATTCCTCTTCACCTCTAGTGGGGTCTTCTGACCAGGTACAGATGCTGCAGCCAAAGGTGTAGATGTTGCTCCAGCTTCCCTTTCTTTCCTTACCATCTTTAGGCACTTCCAATGATAAGTTTTCAAATGATATAGCAGTGATGTTGTTCCACAGCTGTACTTTTTATTGGAGCCTCTGGACAGGATTTTATCGCAAAGAGAGCAATTCACCAGTTTTGCAACTGTTTTGGACTCTCCTGATGGTATCGTGAAGAACTGCCACACAATACTGGACTTTTTTTGAGCAGGTCTTTCATCTTCAGAATTTTCCTCTACTATCTCCTGTACACCCTGGTCCACCTCCTGCGACTCCTGCTCCTGTTCTGCAAGTGCTGTTGCCATTTTTAAGAAGCAAAAAATCCAAAATGCAAGCTCTCTAGGTATAAATCACAGCCACCTCCTCAGAATGTCAGTAGAATGAAAGGGAGCTTCAGGAAAATAGAAATGGATGGGGTCTTCCTGTTAGGATAGTTGAAAAGTATATTATCCAATCATGTGACTTTCGCGACGATCGACGTCATCACGGTTAATGGATATGTCAATAAAAAGTCGTTTTTACTACACTAACTAGAAAAGTATAAGTTTTAACATTCTGTTAATAAACACCTATTCTCTATCATACCATGGAATATGTGCAAATATGTGTTTTAGACTTTGTAAAAACCACATGGTCTTCGCGACCACCAACGTCATCATGACTTCCGGTGGCGCCGCAATAAATGGAAATACATTTTAAAAGTGGTTTTCTGAAGAAATAAATATAAAAGACTGAAGTTAAAAGATGATAGTAGTAAATCCCAATTCTCAAACCTTGGTTACGCTATGTGTATATAGTTGCTTTAGATTTTTCAACAACCATGCAGTCTTTGCGATGACGGATGACGTCACGGTCCGTCAACCTCACAAACAGAATAAATAAATATAAAAAATGGTGTTCTTTACAAAGAAATTGATACCGAGATTTCTAAACATGATGTCAGTAAACTGTTGTTTTTCTAAATATTCTTTACACCATGTGTATATATGTGTTTTATTCTATATGAAGAAAAAATTGCTATCTTAATGGCATTACTGCTGGAATTGCAACATCACAATGATGGCAAAATCAATTTGTAAAGAAAAATCCATTTCTAAATACACTGACATAAATTTCAAGCAGCATTACAATAAAATAGAAAAATAATTGGTTTGTTATACACATGTATTATATAATATGCAATTACAGAATACAATTACAAAAATCTTAGGAACAATTTGGATTTTTTTTAAACTGAGACGATATAGTTACGAAACACAATTTAAAAACATTAAAAATCACTTGAAAATTCAAAAGTTAAAGGGATGTTATACTTAGAAATCAGAATTTTAAATAACCTTAGAAATTCACTGAAAAATCAAAAGGTTATAGGGACGTTATACTTAGGAATTAGCATAAAAAACCTTAGAAATTCATCAAAAAAAACCAAAGGTTACTGGGACGTTATAGCTAGGAAATAGATTTTAAAAAACCTTAGAAATTCAACGAAAAAACCAAAGGTTACAGGGATATTATAGTTAGACTAACATTTCACTCGTATAAAACCAAAGAAATTTAGCAGTTATAGTTAGCTGAGCTAACTATAACGTACCCCTCAATGCACTGCTTATGACCTCACATATTACATCACTCATGAAATGATCACTGACATCACTGATTATATCACTAATGACATCTCAAATGCGGGGGCAAATTTCTTTGGTTTTGTACAAGTGAAATGTTAGCCTAACTATAACGTCCCTGTAACCTTTGCTTTTTTCAGTGAATATATATATATATATATATATATATATATATATATATATATATATATATATATATATATAAATATATATTCCAAAACATCGATCTCGTCCTGATCGAAAGAACGAGATGCACACTGGAGATGTATCTTATTTCAAATTTTAATCAGCAACACGACCACAGCACCGAACAGACGCGTTTCGGCTTGACGCCTTCTTCAATGTCGGCGTGGCTTTGTCAAAAAACAACTTAAATAAACTTAATCGTCAACATAGACAAAGGAGGCAGTTCATTGTAATAATAAACATAAAAAGGGTTCTCTTTTAAATTGAAGAGAGGGATTCTGTTGTCAGCCATCTTATCATAGTATCTTTTGAATAGATTACAATATACAATATATACAAAAGGGTTATCTATCTGGTTTCTTTCCATGATTTTTCATATTGTTTTCAAATTCTCCTATCACCTTAATGGAATCATATATATTTCAATATCAAATGATCAAACGGAACAAAAATGTCTCTCATGCATTAATTCATATGATATAATATAGATCAATATAGCTCTGAATGGGCAAACGCTCCTTGACTCATAATTCATTATTTTACAGAATATTAATATATGTTCCATAAAAATTAATATCATGGTATATAATCCTGCCTTAAATAGGCAAACCCTTTGATTTCATTGTTATTAAAGAACAAAAAATAAAAGAAAAATTTGAAAGATTTTACATATAGCATCAATTCATCATATTACATCCTGAGTATCCTAATTCCAATAAATTCAACTATTTACAATATGTCGCATTACTACGGAATGTGCACCCACAACTCCTCTTCGTTATTGAGACCCCTAGGAGTTTTTGTCTGTAATTCGATGGTATATTTCGATTTTAAAGCTCTTAACTTTTTCGTTCTATCGCCTCCCCTTTCTTCTTTGGGTATCTGATATAAGCAGAAGAAATTCAGGAAGTTTGGATTGCTTTTATGTTTATCCTGCAAGTGGCGGGCCACCGGGTATGTTTTCATCTTGATTTTTGATCACCCGCATATGCTCTAGGATTCTTTTTTTAGTGGGGTGAATTATAATCCCGATATATTGCATTCCGCACGGGCATGTCAGGCAATAAATCGTGTATTCGGAATTACAATTCAATAGTTTGTTGATTCTATGCTTTGTCCTTCTGCCTGGTATCTCAAATTCTTTGGTTTTCTGGCTGTTTTTACACGCTTTGCATCTCATACACGGAAAAACCCAGTCACCATATCTCTCTCTCCTTTGCCCCTTAATGAAGTGGCTCCTAACTAAAAGGTCTTTTAATGCGGGACCTCTTCTATTCGTAATGAGTGGTGTTTTAGGGATATGTGGACCCACAATATTGTCTGTTTTTAGTATTTTCCAGTTCTTACGGAAGATACGATAGACCTCGGAAGAACTGGTGGTAAATTCTGTGATCATTCTTATCGATCCCTTGTCATCTTGTGCTTTCCCTGTGTTATCTCTCTTCTCTTTCTTATCCACTAGGAGATCTTGTCTATGTAGGGAATCTGATTTTCTCACTGCCTCTCTTAATATCCCCTCGGTATATCCCCTGTCTTTGAATCTATGAAGTGCTTGATCCCTAGATTTCAAAAATTCATTTTTGGAGGAACAATTTCGTTTGATCCTCAGAATTTCCCCATAGGGGACACTGCTGATCACGCTTCGAGGGTGGAAACTACCTGCGTGCAGTGTACTGTTCCCTGCCATAGGTTTACGATAAAGTGTGGTTTGCAGGGTGTTGTCTTCAATATAGACAAGCAGATCTAGATATGCCACTTGTGTGTAACTGATGCACTCAGTGAATTTCAAATTGAGGTCATTGTCATTTAAGACTGTGATATAACTGATTGCCTCTTCATATGTCCCCTTCCAAATAATGAAAAGGACATCGATATAACGAGACCATAACGTTATCTTTTCCAGCCATTTCTCATTTATGCCAGACCAGGCCACGTGCTTCTCCCACCAGCCCACGAATAAATTCGCGTAACTGGGGGCGAAGCACGTGCCCATGGCCGTCCCCTGTTGTTGGTGGTAGAGTTCCTATGAAAATAGAAAAATATTATTCTTCAGGCAAAAAGATATCAACTCCATCAACATCTCATTATGTTCATGATATTTCAAATTTCTTTTCTCAAGGAAAGATTGTATTGCTGACAGTCCTTTATCATGCGAAATGCTAGTATAAAGGCTCCTTATATTGAGAGTTATTAATAGCATGTCTGTCTCCCATTGGATATTTGTTACAATGTGCAAGAAATCTTTCGTGTCCTTAACATAAGAACTAAGATCTTTCACAATGGAATTTAAAAAGCAGTCAATATAAATCGATGCATTTTCGAGAAGGCTATTTTTTGAGGACACAATTGGCCTCCAAGGAGGATCAATCAGATCCTTGTGGACTTTTGGGAGGTGATAGAAAGTTGGTAATTCTGGAAATTCGCAATGTATGAATCTGAAATCCTGTTCTCCCAAAATTCCTTTCGTCTTCTATTTAGTCAGAATCTCATAGAAATCTCGTATGCATTTTTCATAAACGGATCTCGTGACCACCCTGTAGCAGTCTTCCATCGACAGTTGTCTCATAGCCTCTTTTTCATACTGGCTCTTGTCCATCAGCACCACGTTCCCACCTTTATCCGATGGTCACATTATTATGTAGTCATCTTTTTTTAAACTCATAACTGCTTCCCACTGAGTCTTTGTTAGATTTTCTTTGGTAGGATCAGGACCTTCTGCTTGTAACCGTTTCAATTCTTCTATCACCACTTCATGAAAGGTGTCAATTGCATCTTGGGCAGTCTGTGGGATAAAACGTGATTTAGTTTTTAATTTACTTATTACCCCTCTTTGCGAGACTCCCAGTTCCTCCAAAAATTCAGTTATATTTTCATATTCCAATGTCTCATTCTCTATATTGGAATCCACCTCCAATTCTCTCAGTGTCATTAGTGTTCCTAGGTCTGCCCCTGTTAGTGGATTCAAGTTTTATTCACCATCAGATACTCCTACTTCCACTTTTTTGGGGTGCAATAGATGTATTTTCATTGGTTTCATTTTTCTAATGAATCTGTAAAGATCTATCCTTATGTTGGCATAATCAAATTGTACGGTTGGACAAAAAGTCAGACCCAGTTCTAATATTTTAGTCTCATCCAATGTTAACTGTCTGCTTGACAGATTGACCACTGTTTGTCTTTTTACTGTTTCCATTTCCCCCCACGCTTGCTTCGTGAAACTCGCTGGTTCGGGGAGGTAGCTTTTTCCTTTTCTTCCCTTTCTTGTCCTTCGTTTCTTCTTTCCAGGGGATGGGTCCGTGGTACCGGTCGCTGTCTTGCTTGTCTGAGGAGCTGATAATCCTGAAAAAAAAGTTGGTGTTGCTACTTTCTCCTTCCGTCTTGCTGTCAATTCACCTTCAGGCAATTCTACCTCTGACTCTGAGGTGTCTCTGGAGGATACTTCACTAGTTTTTTCAATATTTAATTGTCTTCTGGGACCATCACATTTTTTTGCAAATGTCAGGATACGCCCGGACTCGTAGTCCTCTTCGTCCCGAATGAACTTGGTCTACTTCCGATGTCTAATTATGCTTTCATAATCAATCAGTCTCTTTTTCTTGCTTTGTTGTAATTCGTCTTTCAATTTGGTATCTTTCTCTAATGTTATGGCTTCTACTATTTTTTTAATTTCCTCTAACAGTTTTTGGTGATCACTCCAAGCGTATTTTACGAGGATTTTTACCATGCCTTTTGCAGACTCAGTGGTGTACTTGGCCCATTCTGGGTTCTCATAAGACGGTGTTGTGTATATCCGCAAACCCCTTGGTATACGGTTAGCATCAAGATACCTCTGTAAGGAGGTTGCCTCCCACCATTTTCTTGTTTCTTTCTCGTACGTTCTCTCCAATTTATTATACAGACTTTTCAAATTATTAGGTGTGGTTCTCCCACCCGTTGCTCCTTTAGGGTCTATATTAGTGCTCCGTGAATTTTTGCTGAATATTCCTTCCGCTGCTTCCTCCCTTTCTCTGTCAGAAAACATAACAGTTTCCCTTCGCGTTGCGATACAATGTATCTTCAATGGTGTATTCCCCAACGTGTCTGCCGTTAGTGTTAGTTCAAGAAAAACAAGGTAGACTCACCGCCAGTTTCTCAGCCGGATTCTTACAAGTCCTTCGACCTGAAGCCTCCCGCCTCCTTCCCGGACGGAACAGGTCTCCTCCTCTCAGTTGGTGTGTTACACAGAATTCCGCAAATGCAGCAGAAAACACACACAAGAAACACACAGCGGGGCAGGCAGCAATATCCAATCTTCCTTTACGTCCCACCAGCTGCCGCTCTACTCGACACGGGTGCAATCCTCCGCGTTGGTGTAATGCGTTTAAATTCCAAAACATCGATCTCGTCCTGATCGAAACAACGAGGCGCACACTGGAGATGTATCTTATTTCAAATTTTAATCAGCAACACGACCACAGCACAGAACAGATGCGTTTCGGCTCGACGCCTTCTTCAATGTCGGCGTGGCTTTGTCAAAAAACAACTTAAATAAACGTAATCGTCAGCATAGACAAAGGAGGCAGTTCATTTTAATAATAAACATAAAAAAGGGTTCTCTTTTAAATTGCAGAGAGGGATTCTGTTGTCAGCCATCTTATCATAGTATCTTTTCAATAGATTACAATATACAATATATACAAAAGAGTTATCTAACTGGTTTCTTACCATGATTTTTCATAATGTTTTCAATTCTCCTATCACCTTAATGGAATCATATATATTTCAATATCAAATGATCAAATGGAACAAAAATGTCTCTCATGCATTAATTCATATGATATAATATAGATCAATATAGCCCTGAATGGGCAAACGCTCCTTGACTCATAATTCATTATTTTACTGAATATTAATATATGGTCCATAAAAATTAATATCATGGTATATATAGTCCTGATAAATATATATATATATAACTTTTATTTTTTTCAGGAATATATATATATATATATATATATGTGTAATCTTGATTTCCTGAATCCACTACTTTTTATTTCCCAAAAATCCGTAACTCTTGTAAGCCTCCTCCTCCCATAACCTTCAGAAGAAATACACAAACTGTGAATTGACACCTTGGTGTCAGCAGGTATTTCAGTGGCTGGCTGGAGAATACCCATGTGTAGTTTAATATTTTCAAGCCCAGACTACAGCAGGAAGTAAAATAGTCTAACAGATGTACAATATTCTTCCATGTAGATGACCTAAAACGTACATTAACAAATCGTTAGTGTCCTGGGTGATAAAGCAACAAACATTAAAGGCTGATTTACACAGGTATGCTAGACTACATAAAAGAGTACTTCTATAGTAGTCTTTTTTGTACCCTTCCATGTCTTTGTGAACATGGCATGAAAACAACCAAAATGGGAATAAAGTTGGTATATTAATGAAATATTTATATGCAATTAGTACAAATATAAAGGACTGGGCTCTTTCTGCACTTTCACTAATAGGGAATTTTATGTTTTGTAGCTAGTTCAGAAAGATATGTAACAATATGTAAAAGTGTACTCCCGATCAAATATTTACCATAAACATAAACCCTTTTGTGAATCGGACCTTCGGCCCATAGTGCAGCCATGTTGAGACTGTTGGTGTCTAAATGAATATTTTCCCAAAAGGTTCTGAGCACAGTTCATTGTTAAGAGTACAGCCCCCCTACAAGTTTGATTCATGTGAGAAGGAAGAATGCAGTATGTTCTCACTGTAAATCACATTAGAAAGGGCTTAACATTATAGTGGGGAAAAGCATGGACAGGCAGATGAACTTTTTCTGGCACATAACAGTGCTGTATGTATGTAAGGATGCTTCTGCAGAGCATAACAAGCAAGGTAGCACTGAATTGTAAGGCGTAGTTATCAGGATACGTGCTAAATTGCTTGTATCTCATGACTCTAGTAAAGAGGAGAAATTTCAGTTGATTAATGAATCAACTGAATATTTATACAATGCACTGTCACCCCAAATTAGCTTCCTTGTACTGGACTGACTGGTAAGAATAAAAATTAACTTGGCAATTAGTGGGTTTTAAGACGTTTTCTAAATCCAATACAAAAAGTAGTGGAACGCGGGTGGGAAAGCAGTTTTTTCAAAGCAGAACAAGTGTCCACTTTAATAATAAGAAGAGTATGAAGAAGATTGTCCAAAGCCGAAAAAATACATCTAGTTTGAACATGTCATGCAAAACGATTTTGAATATACATGGTGCTTGTATTATTGATGTGACGATGACACATACAAAGTGCTTGGAAGATGCAGCTTTTCTCAGTAGGGAGTCCATGGAGAGAATGGAGGAGAGAGGATATGTGAAAAGAACGTCTTAATGTTCCTAATATTCAGAATGAGACATGAGGATTTAGTTTAGATAATTTGAAGACAATTAAGATGATATTTTGGTAGGCTAAGCAAAAGAGAGTTACAGTAGACTAATCTAGCCATACTGGTGGCTTGGACTACTGTTTTCTTGTATTCAAAAGAAAGAAAAGGAAAAATCTTTTTGAGAACTTTTAAGTACAAAAACACGTTGAAGCAACTTCGAAGACACAGGACTGAAATGTCAAATTGGAGTCCCCGATCTCCAGGTTCATGGCTGATAAGACCAAGAGAGGGGTGGTACCTACTTTGGTTGACTACCAATTAGAGTTCCACATCAACAAAGTACCAAAAACTGAATTTTAATTTGGCAGAGTTAAGATGTAGAGAGTTGTAGTTTATCTAGGTCACAATAGCTGACAAACATCCTCTAAACTGGATTTGGAGAGACTGAGTGTCACAGTTCCATCTTAGTTTTAGCTGGCTGCTGTGGGCATAAGAAAAGAAGGTGAGACCAAACGACTTAAAAAGAGCTGCTAACAGGGCCATGTAGAAGTCAAAGAGAGTGAGATTACGTAAGGGTCCCTGTAGGACACCACAAAGTAAGGAGACTACTTGATGACAATCTGAATGGAAAGACAACAGCCAACCCAAAGCACTGTCTCTCACCCTTCCTCTGCCAAATGGATAATTAGGGAGGAGTGGGATACTATGACAAAGGCGGCCAAGAGATTACGTATAATGAGGATGACGCTGAGACCCACATCAAGTTATAGATGAATTTTGTTGAGATATTTTATTTTTCAAGTCTTCCCCCATTAAAATATGATCAGCGTCTAGCAGGGCAATTTGCATCTGTAAGTTGTGAAAGAATTCTGGATCGTCTACATTCACATTGACCAATAATAGGCGGTGTCCCAACAGCACCCTCAGTACCAGCAAATAACGTCCTGCCAGTCTGTTACTGTTTTTAAGTGTCTGAATGGTAAGTTTCTACATATCAGAGTGGCCTCCCCCGTGCATAGGAACTGTAGCTGGCAAAAAATCTATCTTTCCTCCACGTGGAAGCCAAATAGGGTGACAGTGTGGGTGCCAGGTGAGTTTCCTGCAAAAACATCACATCTACTGCGTGTCTGTGCATGTACTGTACCACCTGCCTGCCTTTCTGCAAATTATTGAGCCCCCTAATGTTCCATGACATGAACGCTATGTCTGCAAATGCTTTAATGTTAGCAGCTGTGAACGTGCAATGCACCCAGTGATATCACCCTGACATTAAGTACTTCTTGACACTGTTGCTTCCCTATTTGCATAATTTCCCATCTCCTACTGGAAATGTATTGTTGCAACTTCCCCTCCCTCCACCCATGCTGAGCATCTAACCATCCAGCACATACCCAGAACAACAAACATAACAATTGCTTAACTTTCCAATGCCAAACCTGGCTAATCATTACTCTGTAATGTGAACTTCACTGGGGGTGTGGCAACACTACGTCAGCCCCCGCTTCTTGAAACATGAACATTTACTGTGTATCCAGTTTGTGTGTGGCAGCCGCACCACCATACCAAGCACTCATATCCTTACTGGCAGTCAAACATGTGCACAGGTGCATAGAGACATGGCAAACTTATCTGTAGACTTGTGGATCAGATACATTGGACCTTGCAGTTATCCCGTCGGGAATAAGTCCATGCTTGCACTAGAGTGGATCTCAGGCTGTGACCCTCTCGGTGACCCACAGCGGTTGTTTTGCTTAGTGTCTGAGAAGGTCTAATTTTGTGAGGTTTGAATCAAGGACTAGTTCAGTACCATGCTGTGGATAGAAGCCTGATTACTGGGTATGAGAATGAGAACATTAAAAAAATCTGATAGTTTTAATTAGCAAAGGACTCAATAATTTTGGATGAAGCAGGAAGAATAGAAATTGAATGATGATTGTAAAAGGTTTTAGGCTCAGCTTTAGATTTTTTTCAAAAGGGGTACTATGAGCGCATGCTTTCATGATTGAGTAATGTTACCTTGAGAAAACAAATTGTTGTACAGAAAGGTCAATTGAGGGGAAATAATTCGGGTCCAGAGCATTAAAAATGTGGCAAGCCCTGGAACAAGTGAAGAGGCAGAAGATAAGGAAGTATTTTTTTTACCATGTCCTAACGGGGCAAAATTAGTAAATTTAGATATCACTGATAATGAATTTTAAAGAGTAGATATAGGAGGTGTCTGAGGAAAGCATGGGAACAAGTAATGCTAGAAAGGTTTTCAGAATTTCATTTGTTTTATCCTGAAAAAAATATGAGAGATTGTTCTCCCTTGAGAAGGAAAGTAGATTAATGTTTATGTGTCAGGCAGGAACAGGCTATTACATATATTGCTGACTTCTTTTAATTTGTTGGATACCTGTTGGATATGGTTGTCATATTAATTGATATGTGTAATGCAGATGGACTTTTTGTATCCTGTAAAGGTTTTGGGTTCAACAATTTGTTGCTCAAGTAGTAGTGCAGGCAGCATTTGAGTTCAAGTTGTTCGTGAAGTCTTTTAGCTTCCATTGTACTGAGATATTCTAGCATGTTGGGGGTAGAACTGATTCCCAGCTTAACACAATGATGTATGGAGGTGACTTTGATGGTAAGCATTAGTGGACCTGTTTCTGTTCACCTGTTGCACCTGAACAGGAGGTATTTGATAAAGAATAAGTTAATTACCAAGTCCTTGGTGTGAGAGCTCTGAGCATATTGACACGTTCTAGGTAATGCGGGTCTTATAAGAGAGGAGTGCTCAACAGGTAATGGCAGCAGTAGTTGGGTGGAGCATGTAATGGCTGGAGACTGGAGAAAAAATTATTCAATTCAATATTTATTAAAGATTTGGATCTCCAATGAGGTCCACATAAAATATACATACGATTATTACATGATAAATATAATACAATATAAGCTCAGTTCATTTCTCAGTCCATTGTAAAATATCAAACCCTTCATAGCCAGTCTAAACTTTTTCCCTTACATAACATGTATAAATATAATCAAGTACCCCAACGAGCGAGATGTAAATAAAGGTTACCAGCATTAAGACAAATAAGCAGCTACAATGCCCTAATAAATCCTCTATCAAAACAAATGGCACGGGTTTAGATCCGTATTAAACTATAGCAGCTTTATGATAGATTAATTTTAAGTAATATACATCACAGCAGCTGCTTGTTAAAAACAGGAAAGTATAGTAAAACAACCAACATATTTCAATATACAATACATTTTCCTTTAACAACAAGACCTAAAAGCTAAACATAATCTAATTTTGTGCAAAAAAGCTTTAAATAGCAGCAACTACATGTGCAAATTTCTAGAATGTTATTCAGCATTGGATAGTAAGAGCTTCTTATGAAAATCAAATTTTAGGATAGCAGCAAAAGTGTGGGAGTACAGTATATCCCAATTGCGCAAAGAACAGTTGAATAGCAGCCATAACATGTGCAAAATACAATCTAAAAAAATAGTGCTAAGCCTCCTTTAACCTTAAAGATACCAAGGCCCAAAGATTAACAGCGTAATTGGAGAGGGAGCCATGTATCTAAAAGGGGAACCTACTTGAATAAGTTATAATAAAAGTTAAAATATGTTCATAAACTCCTCAAAAAAGTTGAATAATTTTACACAAACTGCTTCATTCTTCGGACAAAAGAGAAATTCACGGGCTGATGTTACATTTTTATACAGTTTTGTAAAAAAAATCGGACGTAGCTAACGACGACGACACAAAACCAATGCTGGGCAAACAAACAAGACATGATCCAGGTTCTGAATGCCCAAATCTATAGATTACAGTTTTTTCCAATTTTCATGGGGTGGGACCAATTTACTGTTAGGTCATTTAGAGGTAAAAGATTGATGCGACATAGGGAAAGCTATCATCGAGTACCATGTTCTAATTTCCAGGATAAGTATTTCTGAGAGATTCTTGCTGTATTCGACCTGGCTATTATCTTTAACCTTTCTTTTGAACTACAAAATTTAACATCTCTATTATAGCTAATCATACAACTTGTGGTTTTTAAAAAAGATTTGAATTCTAGAAGCGGGAGGGAAATCACTGACTCTTCCTGTGCACAGAAAACCTTCAGTGCCAGAGAGAAGTCATGAGAAAGAGAATATTTACCTACAGTACCTCCAAAAATTTCTTGACACATAAAACCTCTTAGTGTGTATGACTCACTATTTTTTAACTGATATCCCCAACATAATATCCTTGCTAAAACTGGAATAAAGGAGCTTATCAAGCCAAATTCCAATCTAATAGCAGCTATTGGGACTATTATGTTAAAACTACATAGTTTGCGTAAAATCTGGCCTTCAATCTTATCTAAGAAACTCCAGTGCTTTACTGGAATTGATTCAATAGCATATATTAGAACATTGGAATGTGGAGCACTCCATTGAATACAATGGAGTGCTCCGTGCTTCTACGGGCCGGTAAAGGCCCACAGAGCAACATTCCAATGTTGCTTTTGTTCACAGCTATTGCTTTGAACAAAGGCCTCTCGGAGCTCAAGGGGATTTAAACCCCCTTGGGCGCCGAGAGGCCTTTATTTTATTTGTTAGAACATTCTGCCCTCTAGTGGCAGAATGTTCTAATAGCCTTATAGCCCTTCGTAGCTGGGCTATACCGGCCATTAAAATTTTACTTTTGTTCTTGATATCTTTTTCTTTAAAAGGTGAGAAACCAGCTTTTAAATCCCCCCCCCCCCACTATGGGATGCTCAGGATTTTTTGCACCTGGTTTTAAAAGTTTTCCTTCTCAGCGCGCTGACAAGACGAAGATACAGATACAGGAACTAAGTCCTCAGATTAGAAGAGCTGCTGTAGGGAAGGAGGCTGTAATTCATCGAATATATCTACATTTTCTTTATCTTTAAATTTATCTTTATTTTTTCTACTGAAAAAGGGCATACCAGCCTGAGCGCCAAAGTCCTGCCCTTTAGCATAAAAGAGAGAGCATGTTTGAGTAGATTTAAGTTGATTGGAATTATCCTCCAAAGATGATGGAGAAAGGGTCCCCTTACCGGAATTGGGATTACGAGAAGGAAGTAAGCCGGCTTTACCAGACGAAGGTCTTCGTTCCGAGATTATAAACTTAGTCAAGGACATAAGAGAGTCCAGGATGTAGTCAGAATTAGTTACTGATGTCTCCATTAAGGCTAAGTTAGAAGACAAAACTCTTTCCAGACAAAGTAAGGATTCGGACATCAACATTTTTCCTTCTGGATCATTGTTTAAGGGATGAAAGTTTGAGGACAAATCGGGAGTAACAGACACCCTTGAATTTAATATACTTGTTCTGATCGGTGTACTGCTAAACAACTGCATCTTAATGGGGAGATCCTGAGGGAAATCCCGTGAATTTAGGGAAGGCGAGATATCAGGATTATGGATCCTGGACGACTCCGAATAAGGTGCCCGAGAGAAATTTGGGGGCATATCTACAAGGGCTGGCGATAAAATTATCGCCGCTTTAGCGTCCGTTTTCGGACGAAAAGCGGCGATAATTTTAACGCCCTATTAGCAAGGACACGCTAACGCGTGAATCCATGCTACATCGCCCTTTCCCTATCGCCCAGCTCTGCATCTCTAATGAGATGCAAAGTGGGCGTTCCTCCCCAGGATAACGGGAGAAATGTCGCTAAGCGACATTTCTCCTATTATCAAGCCTCAGGCAAAGAAGCATAGCGACAAGAAAAGTAGCGATAACCTCTGTTATCGCTACTTTCCTAACGCCTGCTTTGAGACTGACTTAGCCATGATATCCTATGGAAGGTGGATATCATGGCTAAGTATGTCTTGCCCTATCAGCAAGCTATCGCCAAACCTTGTGTGATTATCGCTGTATTTCCAGCGATAATCGCACAATTGGCAGCTTGCGCTCTGAATTTTATCGCTTTGGAGATAAGCGTTGCTGATAGCATGCTATCTCCGCGATAAAATTCAGGTTCGGCCGGCGATAATTATCCTCGCGCTAAGAGCGCTGAGCGATAATTATCGCATGGCCTTGTAGATATGCCCCTTGGAGTCTAATTTATATTAATGTTGAGGCCCGGGAGAGTAAAGTCTTCCATCTTAAGTTATCCGGGGCATATTTACAAGCCCCTTGCGCCACTTTTGCGCCGCCGTTTCTTCACGCATGTGACGCAGCGGCGACGCAAACCATGCGCCGCGTTGCGCTATATTTACAACGTGACGCATCTAGGGAGATGCGTCACGTAGTAAACCCCTGCGCCACATGAAACCTGCGTCAGGTTTCATGTGGGCGTACCGGCGCAGGGGGGGGGGTGGTTCGGCGCAGGAACGCCTCGGCAAAGTGACGTAGTGAAATCTACAAGATTTCACGCAGTCACTTTTCCGACGCTGGTGCGTCAAATCCTTACGCCTGCTTCAAGCAGGCGTAAGGATTGACGCACCATGTTAGGGATAGGGAAGGTTGGAACAGTGCTGGAGTTGCGTCGCGCTTGCGACACAGCTTCAGCACTGCGCCAACCTTCCGCCGGCAGATGCGTCACGCATCTGCTTATCCCTGCGCCACGATGCGCCGCATTGTAAATGCGGCGCATCGGACGTGGCGCAAGGGTAAACTTGCGTTACGCATTTTCCCTGGCGCATCCCTGCTGATATGCAGGGATGCGCCAGGGAACGTAAATATGCCCCTCCCTCTTTTGGATCAGGGCAAATTTCACCTTCAAATTGGGTATCTCCATTAGCAAGGGAGTGGATGGTGAGATTTGCCAACAAAGAGTCTTCCACTCTAGATTCAGAACATGGCACATCCCTAGGCCGAGTCTCTCCAATTTTAGGGGATAGGTTAGTAGGTTTTACTGGAGGTGATTTTCCAGAATCTGCTTTAACCTCTCCAGGAGGAGCTTCAGATTTAAACTCCACCATCCCTGCTGTATTTAAGCTTGTCTCTTTTTTTGGAAAGAAGGTAGAGATGATTTTGAATCCTTTCAAGGTGTTTATTTGTATTGAGTTATTCCTTAACCCTTTCGCTGCGTGCGTCGGCCAACGGCCGTCGCGAGCACTACCTCGGTAGTGCTGCGCACGTCCGTTGGCCGACGCGGCCCCGCCCGCTTAATAGAACGTTCCGCACTGGCGCGGAACGTTCGAAGCAGCTAAGCGGTTAAAGGATTAGCGTTCGTTTCTTTGCACGCTCTTACATATATTAATCTTCCAGAGCGCAATTTCTTTGCTGTCATAACTCAGTCTTAGAAATTCTCCTGCCTCCTACCCCCTGGCCTCACATGACAAAGCAGAGCTTCTCTTGAACCCTCCAGTCTCCAAACTCCAGTCTCCGGGCAAATGAAGTGTGCGAAATCCTTACTACCAAAATAGCACCCAATACTGCAAGCCAGAGTATTTGCCGAACAGCGGCTAGTATAATTATAATGTTACTGAAGTGCAACTCTCAAGACGCGATACTAATTGAATGTCTGTTCCCTGGCTGTAGAAAGAAACACCCGTAATTCAAGAACGGTTCCCCACGCTGTATCATCGTGTTTCCAATAAGGATTACACGTCGGCGGTGACGCCGGTTCGAACCAAGTAAGATGTTCGGATAACTTCTTTGAGTGTCTCTCCAAATTAAATTAGGCAACCAGATGCTTAAAGGTACGCTTTGACTTTCCAGATCTCAGACAGAACGGTCAATGAATTTCAAACTAATTGCAAAGAAAAGCACTGTTCCTAGCAGTAAAAGAATATGCGCTAAACAGGTACTGTGCAGCGTTCATGAAAACTTACACAGTTGACATTGAGAAGGGGGTCGAAATTATTTATAAAATAGCATCATTTGTTCATTTTTTAGATCGCACCAAGTCAAAGCCCTGAAGAGAGCCCCATGAGTATACTGGGACTCGAAACGCGTCAGCATCCTTTACCATTGAGGAAACACTAATTTAGGAGAAGGAGCAGCTTGAAGGGAAATAATGTAATGTTTTAACCCGAGCTGCGTCCAAGTTTGTTCCCAATGGGCAGCATCCCCTCAAAAAGGAGTGTTTAAATCATGTATAACATCACAGCGGGATTGCTGCATGCATGAAGTTTTTGAAATAACTGACTGGTGTAACACTTTGATTTTTTGTTCATGTATTGTTGTTTATTATGTTTATAATTTACTTTATGTACTCTTTTGAAACAAAAAGTGTTTTCTCTATTTCTGACACATATGATAACAGAAAAATGAAAAAATGAAAGAAGGGTTGAATAAATAACCAGGACTAATGAAATCAGGTATTGTTTCTCGTCTGTTTAAGTAGATAACAGCAGAGAAAGTGTTAGCTAGGGATCTTGTTGTGCTAGAATAGGTTGGCCCTATCTAGCTACCCGCACTTGGGCCTACCCCCTTTAATTGATCCTATTCCTGTTGAGGGCAGCTAAGATTATTGGCGCCGTGGGCTCGCCTGCTGCCGCCTAGATTTGCCTAGTGTCACCTAATGTCGCAAAGAATGGACCGCAGATATGCTGTTGCTGAGCACTGCTATAAGTGAGGTGGTGAAAGGCTGCAGGCTATGTTACTAGCCTGAACTAGCTGGTCCGCCTCTGCAACATGCCCAGGGCCTCTCTCTGTGCAGCCGCTGCCTAAAAGGCAGCCGGCCCTGCGGTGAAAACACTGTGGAAGCACTTGCGTATTCCTCGGGGAGATGGAGCAGGCGAGCAGGGAGCACAATGACGGTCTGGGGAGGTGGGGGCGATATGTGGAGTGTTGCACCCACTGGCTCATCCACTAACTCCCACTGACTCACCGTGCCTCACCGTGCCTCCACTGTGCCTCTCTTGTCCCTGCTCCTTCAGCACCCTCAGCACCCCTCTGTGCCTGTGTATCTATTGGTAGACTGCAGGAACTGTGAAGTCGAGCCACAATAGGCTCTCCTGGTGGAGGGTAGTGGGCACATCACACCTGCAGGCCACACCTGATCCTAGTCGGGCCGCCTCCGCAGGCTGCTGGGTCACACACTCAGCGGCCAACTGCTAATGATGGCCCGCTTGTTTGAGACTCCGCTCCCACCTCCACTCCCGCCGATCTGCTGATCCATGTCCCACAGGGGTCCCTCAAGGGTTCACAGTTCGTACGGACCACCAGTTCTGAGGTCTCTATGATGGAGGAGCCTGGGAGAGCTCACAGTCTGCACTGTCTCTGCCCCTCGTGTCTCATGACCTCCTGCGCTGCCTCAGTCACAGCTGTTGGAGTTCATGGACCTTAATATTAAGGCCATGGCTTAACTTTAATCAGATCACATGGTGTAAGAGGAAATAAGGCCAAAAGCTAAGTTATGAAAATCCAACAGAGGCTCAGTGTATAGTCTCCACAAGAATTGGGCTGTATGGAGGACCTCTATCCAGCCCATTTAGATGTGAGAGCCCATGGAGATTGAGATGGACAGCCTACTAGAATTGATAGCAATTAACCGAGAGGATATCATGAGGCTCTTGGCGAGGATTTTCAGTAGGGATTGAAGTGAACAGTGAAGGCACTTTAGAAAGGATGGACTATAGAAGTGAAGGTACTGGAGAAAAACTGAGAATGGCATCAGAAATTAAAGTCTAAATCTCCAACCACCAATTCTAGCATAGGTGAAACACTTAAGCATTGCTGCTCTGTTTTTCAAATAAATAAAGGAGTTTAAAGTAGATACTAAAGTGAATAGAATCAGCACTGATCAATCCTGTCTGATTCAGATATACTCTGTCAAACATGGTCATTGAATTACCCTCTTCCCTGAGTGGTCTACTGAATCCAGAGTATATTAATACATTGTAAAGCTGAGTGTGCTGATGGGGCAGCATCAAGGAGGTTGTTGCTATGCACAAGGATCTGGTCATAAGGAGCAGTGATTGGTAGAGTGCTGATATTAATCAAATAATCTCCAGACTTCCGAACATCAATTATGCTGTTATTAGAATAAATTTAAACCCATATAATTTCACCTGTGAAAGGGCTAGAATAAAGGTGTGTGAATACAGTCCTGTGAAGCACCTGAGAATCCCACTTTCAGAAAGTCCATAATATCTGATAGCTCCCAAATTACAGCAATTGACTGAACACCACAAGTTTTTGATTTTACAAAGAACAAAATGATAAGCAAACAAAAACAGAAAATAATGTGGGAGAGTGAGGCCCTTTCCCGCTCTCAATGTTATGGAATTAAGAGGATTGTGATAAACAGCTGTCGAATAATATACATACTCTAAATGAAAAGAAGAAGCTGGTCTCCCAAGAGATCCCAGGTCATTTGAATGAATAGTTGGTGATGCCTGCACTTAATTACAAAGAGACCTGATGCAATTATGTAGTGACAAAGACAAACATCACAATGATTTCTGATGATACATGGCATGGATGTATGAGGTGCCAGTAGCATAGATGATGAGAGGTGGTACATAGGGTGGTGCTCTAAACAGAAGGACAGATGTTGAATGTCCTGTGTGCGGAAAGGCTTTGCCAGGGACAGATAAGCTGAATGCCCTTGAGAAGTGGTGAGTCTTTGATAAGGGTGATAGTAGAGACCACATCTATACATGTGAAGAAGTAAGAGATGACATTGATAAGGCAAGGTAGCATAATTGCAATCCTCTGATTCATTGAATATGATTCCAGATGGAAAGGGAGGGGACATTGAGGACCGGATACAAGATAATAAATAAACCTCTGAAACATAAAAATGCGGAAGGAAACAGTGAGTCTGGAAAAATAAAACAAGATATGTAAAAGAACAGTGGCATATTGTGATTTCATGTAGCAGATTGCCACAAAGTCACACAAACTGAATAGTACTGATTAAGATGGAACCTCTGGAAAAACACTAGACTAATTCAACGGTGTTAGAACGCAATGTTCCTCAGTAAGGGAGTATCAACAGGAGAGCATTATGATCTAGGATATTTTAGAATAGATTATGTAGTGAAAGACTTGAAACAGGCAGTTTAAGAATCTTTGGAAACACAAAGGGAAGAATGTTGTGCAAGCTACTGTGCCGTCATCTGCATAACTGGGTCGGTTGTGAACCTAGCTAATTGGATTTGAAGGTAACAGAACAATCATTTTAGAATCAACAGATGCACAGAGCTATTCCATCATTGTGACATGAGAGGCATACAAACACACAGTATACACTAGGGGTCTCCAACCTTTTCTATACTGAGAGCTACTTATGTTCAATGAAATGCATTGAGAGCTACTAATATTATTATTGTTGAATAATTTCAATTTTGGTTATATGTATATTAATTCAACCAAGCAAAAGCTTTCTAATTTAAAAAGCTGAGCTGCACACAGGTGAGCTACTCAGAGGTAGCTGGAGAGCTACAGTAGCTCACAACTACTGGTTGGAGACCCCTGGTATACGTCATTACTTGTGTTAGCAATAAGCCAGTAAAGAATGTTCAGTCTAAATCACAGGAAGTGTAAATAATGTATTTTCATGTATGCCTGAAGTGTCTATATCAGAAAGAGAGAATACATCTGTTTATTATTCAGTGACAGCACCTAAATAGTTCAAGCTAAAAAATTAGATGAATGAGCTGTTATCAATCAGTGCAGTCATCTGCTCATGAACAACTGGATCTGAGTACCAGCTTTCTGTGACAGATGACACCACAAATCCCGTCGGTGACATCACTGGTGACATTACATAACACGTTAATACTGACATTATCAATTATATCATTGTGGAGACCGTGTCATTTCTTTATTTTTGAAATGTAATGTAATTTAATGAGGTTGTATGGTTTTGCCATGATATGTACTCAATTTTAGGCCTGGGCAAAATTCATATAATTTCCTTTGCAAAAATTAGGCAAAAAGTCCACAAATTACATGTTTTTAAGAGAAATGCCAGCTTTGGTATGTTACACTAATCTTTCGTGTGAAATGAGTCCTCATTTCCAGTTTCGGTTTGGGGATGAACTTTTCACTAAAAAATAGAGTAGCATTGTGCATGATGTGAGCCTGGAGTCGCTAACATTCAGTTCTGTCACATTCTCCCCATACTCCCTCAAAAGAATTTTTACCTGACCAAAGTCTCATTAAAGTCACGTGGTGCAATGGCATAATCTCAGGCATTTCACATAACAATAATAATAGTGATGCAAAAATGCTAAACAATATGCAAGATTGCATCAGCATATATAACATTTTGCTGGGGTCTTGTCTAAATATGGTGAGGTCATGAGCACTGCTTTTGGCATGTGAGTTATATGTTTGCATGGCTGAGGCGTGAATTATAGTTTGCTCAGTTAATCATAACTGGGCAATTTCAGGGTTTTGGGTTTTGTTTAGTAACAATGACTTCACTTTACCTGTGTTCTTTTAATTTGAGGTTTGTTAAACAGACATCAATGCCACTGAAGCCAAAAAAACATAATTCACCATTTTCAGATTACTAGAGAACTTTTAGGGTTTTTGATGATAATCTTCATATCACTTTTTTTGTGTTCAGCCCATGCTGCACCCAACCCTCTGTTTGCACAGCAGGAGTTGGCCGCTGCCTGGCCTATGGTCAGACTCTACACCCAACCACCTGTGCCCTCCAGACCCACATCACACAGCTCCATTTATATGCATCACTGAAAAAAACAAAGGTTAAAGTGACATTATTGTTAGGTATGGGAAAAACACATTAACTTACGTTAAAAAAACATCAGAAATTCACTGATAAAACCAAAGGTTAAAGTAATGTTATAGTTAGGTGAAAATGATACACACAATGTAACATTTAAGAAACAAATACTGAAATTTGCCAGTTATAGTTTACTGAGTAGCCACTGTACCTAAAAACAATACTTAGGTAACTGAGACTGCCAAAGAAACATGATCTCATTGGCTAATGTCAGTAGTTTGATGTGTTCACAGGAATTCACATTGTCTTGCTTTTATTAGGGACTGGCAGTTAACACTATTCACGCCCTTTTCCAGTGACTGATTGCTTTTTATTTGCTTATTGCATAATCTTTTAGGGATTCAACCGAAAACAAAAAATGGCATCTGGAGGACAAGACCCAGAACACCTGTCTGAAATGGAACGTGAATGGCTGAAGGACCCTCGGACAACATCTCAGTCCATAGTTTGGGATTTTTTTCCAGATACCACTGAGCGAAAAGAAAGTCCGAGCAAGCTGGCACTGGTGACAAAGGTGACCTGTGTCCTGTGCAACAAAGATTTTTCCAGAGGTACTGGAAAAAATATTAAGTTGTTACTTCTGGGATGTTAAAACATCTTAAGGCGTGGCATAAAAGGCAGCTTACTACTGGCAAGAGAGAGCACCCAGAGACCAAAGGATCCTCAACATCTAGTGCTCCAGTGCACTCTGTGAAGCTTGCAAGGTCCCGCAATACTGCTCCCACAGGAGTACTGCAGTATCTCACTGGAGGGCGGCATTGGGTGCCCTCATAACAATTTTTTTTTGTTTTTACTTTTGGCCTCTGGGTTTCCTCTGGGTTCTGCCACAGAAGTTCCAGGGGGCATCAGAATCCCTACCCTGACCCCTTGTATAGTTTTTGTAAAGAACTTCAGGACATAGAGACCGAGTCCTCGTGTAATGTAATGGCGGCCCTACTTTTTTCTTCAAGTTGGAGCCAGCCAATCAGATTGCTCTGTACAGCGGAATGGGAAAAAAGCTCCCTCAGGGAACCAGAGGTATTTATATATTTTAAATTTTGGTACCCCAGGAGCACGGCAAGATTCTCATGGGTCTCCTGTGGGAACCTGGCAGGAAAAACTGTCCAGATATCACTAAAATTTAAACCGTTTTCAGCCCTTCTGGGCACCTCTTTAAACTTAAATTTCTTGAAAGTGGCTGAATGAATTTATACTAAAAAACAAAATGCACAATTTTATAGTAATGATCCCACTTCATGACAGATTTAGTGTCATACATTCATCCTTTTTTTCTGTATAGCTTCCCAAAATATCCTGTGGGAATTAACCTCTCCTCAGCCAGTGTGTGTGTGTGTGTGTGTGTGTGTGTGTGCTTGTGTGTGTGTGTGTGTGTGTGTGTGTGTGTGTGTGTATGTGTGCGCATGTGTGTGCTTGTGTGTGTGTGCGCGTGTGTGTGTGTATGTATATATACATATTTTTTACAATGAAAAAACCAAAGGTTAAGAATAAGTTAGTTAGGAAAACGTTATTCCTTCTTTCTATACAAACCCAATTTACACTACACAAACATTAAAAAATTCCAAAGTTATGGTTATAATGTACATTTACATTTTACACACCAACTTCGAATTACTTTAACTTATAGTACATTTATACTTTATAAACCACTTTCAAATTACTATAAGTCACGCACCTCCGTGCACAGTCTGGTCACCTCACTCGCCACACTACATTAACTATAACTGTCCCCTTCTCCAGGCACTAGATATACCCTTGCATTTTACATAATTTATAGCATCTGAAATCATAGCATTCACAACAACACTTATGGCATCTGAAATTACTTGATTTGTGAGAACACAGCACGATAGAGTGGTCAGTTATAGTTAATGTAGTGTGGTGAGGTGAGTGAGTTGACTAGACTGTGATTGGAGGTGTGGGCCATATCGTAATTTGAAGGTGGTGCATAAATTAGAAATGTAAATTATAACTATGAGTTATAGTAATTTGAAGGTGGTGCGAATTTTATAAATTTTAAGTTATAACTATAACATTAGCATTTCTAATGTTAGTTTATTTTAAGTTGGGTTTGTATAGGAAGAAGAAATAAAGTTTAATTGTAACTTGTCCTTAACCTTTAATTTTTTCAGTGAATTTCAATGGTTTTTTATTTTTATTAAAGCAAAATTCAAATTGTGTGGTTTACTGTCACTGACTGGAGCTTTATTAAGTAGAGTGTGGTACAGTAGCATGGAGAAGAGTTTCGTAGAGTGTACTGTCGTTCAGTATAGTGTCATAGAGTCGAGTAGGGTGGAGTGGAGTGGAGTAGATGGAATGTGGGACAGTGGAGTGTCGTACAGTGGAATAGCATAGAGTGTAGTGGCGTAGAAAGGAGTGGTGTAGAGTGGAGTGGCATATAGTGGAGCAGGGTACAATGGAGTGGTGTAGAGTGGAATAACTTTGAATTTAGTGGCGTACAGTCTAGTGACAGAGAGTGGAGTGGCACATAATGGAAGTGCAGACAGAAGCGAGTCATAAAGTACAGTGTCGTACTGTGGAATATCATAGACTGTAGTAGCGTAGAGTGTAATGATATGAAGTGAAGGGGCCTACAGTTGAGTGGTTTAGAATGTAGTGTTATACGGTTAATAGTGTACACTGAATTGTCGTGGAGGTGGCATATAGTGCAGTGGCATACAGTGGAGTAGCGGACAGTGGAGTGGCATACAGTGAAATAGCGTAGAGTGTAGTAGTATACACCAAAGTGGCACACAGTGGAGTGGCATAGAGTAGAATAACAGAGAGTATAGTGTCATAGAGTGGAGTTACGTACAGTGGAACAGCATACAGTGGAGTAGCGCACAGTGGAAAGGGGTACAGTGAAGTGGCCTACACTGGAGTGTCACAGAATGGAGTGGTGTACAGTATAATAACATAGAGTACAGTGGTGTGGAGTGGAGTGACGTAGAGTGGAGTAGAGTAGAATGCCATAGAGTGGAATAGCATAGAGTGGCGTGTTGTAGAGTGGAGTGGAGTAACATAGGGTGGAGTGGCATAGAGTGGAATGGCAGGGAGTGTAATAGCGAAGAGTGTAGTGGAATAGAGAGGAGTGTGTTAATTGAAAAAGAGGTAGCGCGAAAGGGTGGGAACAGATGTAGATGTAATGTGGCAGTGTAGGAAGGTAGGATCCACAGGCAGGAATATATATTATGAGTTGTAAATGGTATACCGCGATACATGTGGATGAGAAGTCAGTATATGATTGCCTAATGGCTGGGTGAAGCTTTAAATTCCATTCTTGTAGCAAATGATTTATGTTTTTTAAACAATTATGCTCCCCAGGGTGAAGCTTTAAATTCCATTCTTGTAGCAAATGATTTATGTTTTTTAAACAATTACGCTTGCAATTTTTCCTTGCAGTGCCCAACCTATGTTGGTGGTGGTAGGGTCAGTTCCATTGATTTTATGTTATTGACTAGGAACTTTCCCACTTTCGCTCAGGACTTTACGGTTAACGCAAATCTTGCAGGTGATCACTACCCTCTTATTGTTTCCCTCAATTTAAAGCTAAACACGGGGAATAATGATGAACACCCGATTCAATATCATCCTAATAAAGGAATTAGATTGAATTGGGGACAGGTAAACCCTTCTAAATTTGAGAAAGATATCATCAAAGGCAATTATAATTTAATAGATGGATGCTTGCAGCCAGACTCCTCCCTGGTTGAGCTTGTTCGAGAGTTTGAGTTACTTTGTTAAGACATAGCCAAGAGCCTGATCACGAATGCCCCCCCAAAGCAACCTTTAGAGGCACGATGGTTCAATACTGAATGTTCCAGGGCCCGCAGAGAATTAAAAAGTGCCCTTCATGTCACTCCACGCAATAGAGATCTAAATAAAACCACGTGGCATAAATATAAAAAGGTGATTGAAAATAGAAAGGCGAATTGAGGAGAATGGCATGGGAGGACCTGGAAAGAGCAGGAGCCCTAAAAGGCTCCAAATAAATCTGGGAAATCATTTATCGCCTACTTTTCTCCGAAGATGTGAGGCAGATGGACTCGCTGATTTTGGGTGAAGCCTGGAAAGCTCACTTCTCTGGTATTTTAACCCCCTACACAAAGTAATTGAGGAGGACCAAAGGGATATACCCATTGACATTGCCATAGCCACCCAACTTAGCTTGTCCATCACAGTTGTTGAGGTGGATGAGGCTTTAGTGCAGGGAATCCATTTGAAAGCCCAGACAGGGTGCACCTTGACCTTTTCAAAAATAAATACAAATCTATGGGCACCTCTATTAACAAATGTTTTTAAAGCAGCTATTATTGGCCCTTTGCCCGTGTCATGGAAGGAGGCAATAGCGGTCCCTGTTTTTAAAAAGGGCATCAGGAGTGATCGAGCATGCTACAGGTCTATTTCACTGATTGATGCCACAGCTAAGATACTGGGTAGGGTCCTTCTTCCTCGTCTAGAAAATGTGGCATCCACCACACGGATTATGTCTAATACACAATATGGTTTTAGGAGGGGGATGGGCACTACCGAGCAATGTCTTAATTTGTCTCTAGTTGTCAGCAAGCACATGAGGGCCAGGAAGGGCTGCATCCACCTGGCCTTCATGGACTTATCTAGTGCCTTTGACACCGTCAAAGTGTGGGCCATGATGGAAGCCACGAGCGTTGAAAAAGCATTAGTAACCCTCCTCTGTAGGCTTCACTCCAATACCACAGTTACCATAAGATATGGCAAAAAAGGGGAAAAACTCATCTAATCATCTTGACAGAGGGTGTTCGGCAGGGGTGTATCCAAGCCCCATTCCTGTTTTTAATCTATACAAATGGGCTGGAGGCTTTCTTATTAAGTAGGGAGTTTGACTTCCCCAAAATCGGGAACAAATCTGTTCCTTTATTATCGTATGCAGACAACACAGTTTTTATTGGCAAGGACAGCAATGAGCTTGCAGAAATCTCTTGATGCTTTTACTGATTTTTGGTCTTCCCTTGATCTAAAAGTCAATTTTATTAAATCATACATAATGGTATGTGGCCGTAAGACCACAAAAACTAAAACTTTTACTATACAGGGCAAGAGGATAGAAAAAGTAAATACTTTTTTGTATTTGGGCAATTTATTTAATAATCAGATGAAATGGGGACCACTTTTAACCATTAGAGCACAGCAAACGAGCAGGGCAGTGGATGCTTTATTTCGGTTCGCTTGCAAACTGGGGCACAAGCCTGTAAAAGAATTAATCACTCTCTATAGAGCTAAATGTCTTTCTATTGCTACTTATGGGGCCTGGGTTTGGTGATATAACAAAAGCCAACAGCTCCAAGTAATAGAGAATACATTTATTAAAAGATTACTGATGACCCCGAATAGTGCCCCTACCCTATTCTGTAATAAGGAACTGGGTTTAGAGTTTATAGAAGACCGCATAGGCAGCGCTCCCCTGTTTTTATGGGCCAAGATTTGGCTTTCAGATGACCTAAAGTTTTCAAGAGCAGTCATCAAAGAATGTCTAAACTCGGACAATGCCCTAATGATACCTTGGCTCCATTATCTGAGGGAAAAATACCATGAGATATGGTTGGGATATCTTTTTGAAAATCCTGAAAGCATCCCTCCTAATGCCAAAGCTATTATTAACCCCTTCGCTGATAGGCCTTTTCCCCCACTGTGCTAAGCCTTTTTTTGGCTATTTGGGGTAGTTCGCGCTTAGGCCCCTGTAACTTTTTGACCACATAAGGTATCCATGCCAAATTTGCATCCGTTTCTTCCAACATCATGGGGATTCTAAAGGTACCCAGGGTTTGTGTATTCCCCGGGAGGAGACCCAGAAATTAGCCAAAATACAGCTAAATGTGTTTTTTTTTTTTTTTTAAATGGGAAGAAAGGGCTACAGATGAAAACATCTGCTTTTTTCCCTGCAAATGGTATCAACAAAGGGGTTGTGGTGCTGAAATCACCATCTTCCCAACTTTCAGGGACAAGCAGCCTATTGTCGGAAAACCAAAAATGTTTACACAGTTTTGGCATTTTTCTGGGACAGAGCGTATTTTTGCTATTTTTTGTGCTTTCAACCTCCTTCCAGTTAATGGTAGAAATGGGTATGAAAGCAATAATGGATCCAGGAAAGCTATACATTTTTAGAAAAGTAGACAAAATTCTGAATTCAGCAAGGGGTCATTTGTGTAGATCCTTCAAGGTTTCTTTATAGAAACTAACAGTTGAATATAGGAAAATTTTTAAATTAGTTGAAAAAAACAGCCATTTGTGTCAACATTTTCACCTGTAACTTCTTCTAATTATGACAGCTGTTTGAAAGCAGTATACCGTTACATCCGCTGGACCTTTCTGGTTGTGGGGATGTATAGGACTTGTAGGTTCACCAAGAACCCGACGAACCCAGAGCCAATAACTGAGCAGCGTCTTGCAATGGTTTTTTATTATGTACCGGGTATATAGCAATTAATGTGGGAAAATATATACATGGAAAAATTGGTATGAAAGACACCTATGTATTTCTGAAATTGGAACAAAATATAGAGTTTAGAAACAGTAGATATTTGCACATTTCCGAAATTGTGAGTACCCATACTAGCATGAGAATTATAGGTCATTTTTCAAAATGACTTCTTTTTTACACATTGTCTTTAATTTGGAAGGCAGAAATGCATCGAAAGTCAATAGGTAATAACAGATGCTCTACAATTCTGTGTTACCCTAAGTCTCCCGATAAAAATGGTACCTCACTTGTGTGGGTAGGCCTAGTGCCCAAGACAGGAAACGGCTCAAAACGCAACGTGGACACACTTTATTTTTACAGTGAAAACTGACCCTTTTTTTGCAAAGTGCCTAGCTGTAAATTTTTAACCCTAGCTCTGCCGGCACCTAGGAAAACGTAGCAAACCTATACATTTTTGAAAACCAGACACCCAGGGGAATTCAGGATGGGTTGACTTGACTGGCTCTCACCAGGTTCTATTACCCAGAATCCCTTACAAACCTAAAAATTGGTTAAAAAAACCACATTTTCCGCACATTTCTGTGGTGGAAAGCTCTGGAATCTGCGTGGATCCACAAAATTCTACCCACCCCACGTTCCCCAAAGGCTTCCGAGAAAGATGGTACCTCACTTGCGTGGGTAGGCCTAGTGCCTGCGACAGGAAATGGCCCAAAACGCAACGTGGACACACCACATTTTCACGGTGAAAACGGACCCTTTTTTTGCAAAGTACCTAGCTGTAGATTTTGAACCCTAACTCTGCCAGCACCTAGGGAAACCAAGCAAACCTATACATTTTTTAAGACTAGATACCCAGGGAAATCCAGGATGGGGGACTTGAATAGCTCTCACCAGCTCTGTTACCCAGAATCCCTTGCAAACCTAAACATTTGTAAAAAAAAACACATTTTCCTCACATTTCTGTGGTGGAAAGTTCTGGAATCTGCGTGGATCCACAAAATTCCACCCACTCCGCATTCCCCAAAGTCTTTCGAGAAAAATGGTACCTCACTTGTGTGGGTAGGCCTAGTGCCCGTGACAGGAAACGGCCCAAAACGCAACCTGGACACAACACATTTTCACAGTGAAAACGGACATTTTTTTTGCAAAGTGCCTAGCTGTAGATTTTGAACCCTAGCACTGCCGGCACATAGGGAAACCGAGCAAACCTATACATTTTTGAAAACTAGACACGCAGGGGAATCCAGAATGGGGTGTCTTGTCTGGCTCTTACCAGGTTCTGTTACCCAGAATCCCTTGCAAACCTCAAAATTTGTCAAAACAAACACATTTTCCTCACATTTCTGTGGTGGAAAGTTCTGGAATCTACGTGGATCCACAAGATTCCACCCACCCCGCATTCCCCAAAGTCTTTCGAGAAAAATGGTACCTCACTTGTGTGGGTAGGCCTAGTGCCCGTGACAGGAAACGGCCCAAAACGCAACCTGGACACAACACATTTTCACAGTGAAAACGGACATTTTTTTTGCAAAGTGCCTAGCTGTAGATTTTGAACCCTAGCTCTGCTGGCACCTAGGGAAACCTAGCAAACCTATACATTTTTGAAAAATAGACACCCAGGGGAATCTAGGATGGGGTGACTTGTCTGGCTCTCACCAGGTTCTGTTACCCAGAATCCCTTGCAAACCTCAAAATTTGTCCAAAAAAGCACGTTTTCCTCACATTTCTGTGGTGGAAAGTTCTGGAATCTGTGTGGATCCACAAAATTCCACCCACCCCGCATTCCCCAAAGCCTTCCGAGAAAAATGGTACCTCACTTGTGTGGGTGGGTCAAGTACCCGTGACAGGCAAGGGCCCAAAACCTATTGAGGCAACTTCAAAATTACCTATCACAAAACAACCTGGTTTTGCAAGGGGGGTCCCGTGAGTTTTCGGCCCAGGGTTCGGCGGCCATCTAGGGAAACCTACCAAACCCACACATTTCTGAAAACTAGACACCCGGGGGAGTCCAGCAGTGTATGGCTTGCGTGGGTCCACCGACATTTCCCTACCCAGAATCCCCTGCAAACCTCAAATTTAGCTGCAAAAAATCCTTTTTTTCTCAAATTTCTGTGTGGGAAAGTTCTAGAATCAGCGTGGATCCACAAATTTCCTTCTACACAGCATTCCCCAAAGTCTTCCGAGAAAAAAGGTACCTCACTTGTGTGGGTGGGTCAAGTACCTGCGACAGGCAAGGGCCCAAAACCAATTGAGGCAACTTCAAAATTGCCTATCACAAAACAACCTGGTTTTGCAAGGGGGGGTCCCATGAGTTTTTGGCCTCTGGTTCGGCGGCCACCGAGGTAAACCTACCAAACCCACACATTTCTGAAAACTAGACACCCTGGGGAGTCCAGCAAGGTATGGTTTGCGTGGATCCCCCAACATTTCCCTACCCAGAATCCCCTGCAAACCTCAAATATTGTTAAAAAAATCTATTTTTTCTCACATTTCTGTGTGGGAAAGTTGTAGGATCACCGGGCTGACACAAATTTACTACCACCCAGCGTTCCCCCAGGTCTCTCGATAGAAATGGTACCTCACTTGTGTGGGTAGGCATAGTGGCTGCAAAAGGAAATGGCCCTAATCGTACTGTGGAGACTTCAAAATGACCTATAACAAAACTACCTGGTTTTGGGGGGGGGGCACCTGGGGTTTTGGCCCCGGGCTCGCCGCCATCTAGGGAAGCCTACCAAACCCACACATTTCTGAAAACTAGACACCCTGGGGAGTCCAATGAGGTATGGCTTGCATGGGTCCCCCAACATTTCCCTACCCAGAATCCCCTGCAAACCTCAAATTTAGATGAAAAAAAACAAATTTTCCACATATTTTTGTGTGGAATCACCGTGGCGGCACGAATGTCCTACCCCACAGCATTCTCCTTAGTGTCCCGAGTAAAATGATACCTCACTTGTGTGGGTGTCCAATGCAGAATTGGCTAAAAACTTATTTTTTTTAAAATACAGCGCTTAGAATACTCAGTGCTATACCCTTATTCCCTATGTTTTGGGCTCTTCCCAGTAACAGGCCCTTGCCCCACCCACACAAGTGAGGTATCATTTTACTCGGGAGACTGAGGGGAACGCTGTGGGGTAGGACATTTGTGCCGGCACGGTGATTCCACCCATAAATATGTGGAAAATGTGGGGTTATTCAGCTAAATTTGAGGTTTGCAGGGCATTCTGGGTAGGAAAACGTTGGGGGATCCACGCTAGCCATACCTCGCTGGACTCCCCCAGGTGTCTAGTTTTCAGAAATGTGTGGGTTTGGTAGTTTTCCAAGATGGCCGCCGAGCCTGGGGCCAAAAACCCAGGTGACCCCCCAGGTGACCTATCACAAAACAACCTGGTTTTGCAAGGGGGGTCACCTGGGTTTTTGGCCCCGGGCTCGGGGTTGTTTTCTGATAGGTCATTTTGATGTCTCCTCAATACGTTTTGGGCCCTTGCCAGTCGCGGGTACTTGTTCCACCCACGCGAGTGAGGTATCATTTTTATCGGGAGACCTGGGGGAACACTGGGTGGTAGGAAATTTGTGGATCCACATAGATTCCAGAACTTTCCCACACAGAAATGTGAGAAAAAAGTGATTTTTTAATCAAAATTTGAAGTTTGCAGGGGATTCTGGGTAGGAAAACGTTGGGGGACCCACGCAAGTCATACCTCCCTGGACTCCCCATGGTCTCTAGTTTTCAGAAATGTGTGGGTTTGGTAGGTTTCTCTAGATGGCTGCCGACTCAGGACCAAAATCTCAGATGCCCCTATGTATCTGAAAATTACCTGGTTTTGCAAGGGAGGTCACCTGGGTTTTTGGCCCAGGGCTCGGCGGCCGTCTGGGGAAACCTACAAAACCCACACATGTCTGAAAACTAGACACCGGGGGGAGTCCAGGAAGGTATGGCTTGCGTGGGTCCCCCAACGTTTTCCTACCCAGAAGCCCCTGCAAACCTCAAATTTAGCTGAAAAAATCACTTTTTTCTCATATTTCTGTGTGGGAAAGTTCTGGAATCTACGTGGCTCCACAAATTTCCTACCACCCAGCATTCCCCCAGGTCTCCCGATAAAAATGGTACCTCACTCGTGTGGGTGGGTCAAGTACCCGTGACAGGCAAGGGCCCAAAACGTATTGAGGAGACATCAAAATGACCTATCACAAAACAACCTGGTTTTGCAAGGGGAGTCACCTGGGTTTTTGGCCCCGGGCTCAGTGGCCTTCTTGGGAAACCTACCAAACCCACACATTTCTGAAAACTAGACACCAGGGGGAGTCCAGCAGGGTATGGCTTCTGTTGGTCCCCCAACATTTTCCTACCCAGAATCCCCTGCAAACCGCAAATTTAGCTGAAAAAATCACTTTTTTCTCAAATGTCTGTGTGGGAAAGTTCTGGAATCTATGTGGATCCACAAATTTAGTACCACCCAGCATTCCCTAAGGTGTCCAGATAAAAATGATACCTCACTCGCGTGGGTGGGTCAACTACCCGCGACAGGCAAGGGCCCAAAACGTATTGAGGTGACATCAAAATTACCTATCACAAAACAACCTGGGTTTTTGGAACCGGGCTCGGCGGCCATCTTGGAAAACTGCCAAACCTACATATTTCTGAAAACTAAACACCAGGGGGAGTCCAGCAGGGTATGGCTTGTGTTGGTCCTCCAACATTTTCCTACCCAGAATCCCCTGCAAACCGCAAATTTAGCTGAAAAAATCACTTTTTTCTCAAATGTCTGTGTGGGAAAGTTCTGGAATCTATGTGGATCCACAAATTTCCTACCACCCAGCGTTCCCTAAGGTGTCCAGATAAAAATGATACCTCACTCGCGTGGGTGGGTCAACTACCCGCGACAGGCAAGGGCCCAAAACGTATTGAGGTGACATCAAAATTACCTATCACAAAACAACCTGGGTTTTTGGAACCGGGCTCGGCGGCCATCTTGGAAAACTGCCAAACCTACATATTTCTGAAAACTAAACACCAGGGGGAGTCCAGCAGGGTATGGCTTGTGTTGGTCCTCCAACATTTTCCTACCCAGAATCCCCTGCAAACCTCAAATTTTGCTGAAAAAATCACTTTTTTCTCCAATTTCTGTGTGGGAAAGTTCTGGAATCCATGTGGATCCACAAATTTCCTACCACCCAGAGTTCCCCCAGGACTCCCCATAAAAACGATACTTCACTCGCGTGGGTGGGTCAAGTACCCGCGACAGGCAAGGGCCCAAAACGTATTGAGGAGACATCAAAATGACCTATCACAAAACAACTTGGTTTTGCAAGGGGGGTCACCTGGGTTTTTGGCCCCGGGCTCGGCGGCCATCTTGGAAAACTACCAAACCCACACATTTCTGAAAACTACACACCCTGGGGAGTCCAATGAGGTATGGCTTGCGTGGATCCCCTAACGTTTTCCTACCCAGAATCCCCTGCAAACCTCAAATCTAGCTGAAAAAAACACATTTTCCACTTAATTTTGTGTGGAATCACCGTGGCGGCACAAATGTCCTACCCCACAGCGTTCTCCTTAGTGTCCCGAGTAAAATGATACCTCACTTGTGTGGGTGTCCAATGCAGAATTGGCTAAAAATGTATTGTTGAAAAAATGCAGCGCTTAGAATTCTCGGTGCTATGCCCTTATTCCCTATGTTTTGGGCTCTTCCCAGTTACAGGCCCTTGCCCCACCCACACAAGTGAGGTATCATTTTACTCGGGAGACTGAGGGGAACGCTGTGGGGTAGGACATTTGTGCCGGCACGGTGATTACACCTAAAAAAATGTGCAAAATGTGTTTTTTTCAGCTAAATTTGAGGTTTGCAGGGCATTCTGGGTAGGAAAACGTTGGGGGATCCACGCAAGCCATACCTCACTGGCCTCCCCCGGGTGTCTAGCTTTCAGAAATGTGTGGGTTTGGTAGTTTTCCAAGATGGCCGCCGAGCCCGGGGCCAAAAACCCAGGTGACCCCCCTTGCAAAACCAGGTTGTTTTGTGATAGGTCATTTTGATGTCTCCTCAATACGTTTTGGGCCCTTGCCTGTCGCGGGTACTTGACCCACCCACGCGAGTGAGGTAGCATTTTTATCAGGAGACCTGGGGGAACGTTGGGTGATAGGAAATTTGTGGATCCACGTGGATTCTAGAACTTTCCCACACAGAAATGTGAGAAAAAAGTAATTTTTTCAGCTAAATTTGAGATTTGCAGGGCATTCTGGGTTGGAAAACGGTGGGGGACCCACACAAGCCATACCTTGATGGACTCCCCCAGGTATCTAGTTTTCAGAAATGTGTGGGTTTGGTAGTTTTCCAAGATGGCCTATGAGCCTGGGGCCAAAAACCCAGGTGACCCCCCTTGCAAAACCAGGTTGTTTTGCGATAGGTCATTTTCATGTCTCCTCAGTACGTTTTGGGCCCTTGCCTGTCGCGGGTACTTGACCCACCCACATGAGTGAGGTATCATTTTTATCGGGAAACCTTGGGGAACGCTGGGTGGTAGGAAATTTGTGGATCCACATAGATTCCAGAACTTTCCCACACAGAAATATGAGAAAAAAGTGATTTTTTCATCAAAATTTGAAGTTTGCAGGGGATTCTGGGTAGGAAAACGTTGGGGGACCCATGCAAGCCATACCTCCCTGGACTCCTCTGGGTCTCTAGTTTTCAGAAATGTATGGGATTGGTAGGTTTCTCTAGATGGCTGCCGACTCGGGACCAAAAGCTCAGATGCCCCTATGTATCTGAAAATGACCTGGTTTTGCAAGGGGGTCATCTGGGTTTTTGGCCCCGGGCTCGGCGGCCATCTTGGGATACCTACCAAACCCACACATTTCTGAAAACTAGACACCGGGGGGAGTCCAGGAAGGTATCGCTTGCGTGGATGTTTTCCTACCCAGAATGCCCTGCAAACCTCAAATTTAGCTGAAAAAATCACTTTTTTCTCAAATTTCTATGTGGGAATGTTCTGGAATCCATGTGGATCCACAAACTTCCTACCACCCAGCATTCCCCCAGGATTCCCCATAAAAACTATACCATACTTGCGTGGGTGGGTCAAGTACCTGCGACAGGCAAGGGCCCAAAACATATTGAGGAGACATCAAAATAACATCACAAAACATCCTGGTTTTGCAAGGGGGGTCACCTGGGTTTTTGGCCCCGGGCTCAGCGGCCGTCTTGGAAAACTACAAAACCCACACATTTCTGAAAACTAGACACCCGGGGGAGTCCAGCGAGGTATGGCTTGTGTGGATCCCCCAACATTTTCCTACCCAGAATGCCCTGCACACCTCAAATTTAGGTAGAAAAAACACATTTTCCACATATTTTTGGGTGGAATCACCGTACCGGCACAAATGTCCTACCCCACAGCGTTCCCCTCAGTCTCTCGAGTAAAATGATACCTCACTTGTGTGGGTGGGGCAAGGGCCTGTGACTGGGAAGAGCCCAAAACATAGGGAATAAGGGTATAGCACCGAGAATTCTAATCGCTATATTTTTTAAAACATATGTTTTTAGCCAATTCTGCATTGGACACCCACACAAGTGAGGTATCATTTTACTCGGGACACTAAGGAGAATGCTGTGGGGTAGGACATTTGTGCCGCCACGGTGATTTCACACAAAAATATGTGGAAAATTTGTTTTTTTCAGCTAAATTTGAGGTTTGCAGGGGATTCTGGGTAGGGAAACGTTGGGGGATCCACGCAAGCCATACCTCATTGGACTCCCAGGGTGTCTAGCTTTCAGAAATGTGTGGGTTTGGTAGGTTTCCCTAGATGGCGGCAAGCCCGGGGCCAATACCCCAGGTGCCCCCCCAAAACCAGGTAGTTTTGTTATAGGTAATTTTGAAGTCTCCACAGTACGATTTGGGCCATTTCCTGTTGCAGCCACTATGACTACCCACACAAGTGAGGTTCCATTTTTATCGGGAGACCTGGGGGAATGCTGGGTGGTAGGAAATTCGTGTCAGCCCAGTGATCCTACAACTTTCCCACACAGAAATGTGAGAAAAAATAGATTATTTCAACAAAATTTGAGGTTTGCAGGGGATTCTGGGTAGGGAAATGTTGGGGGACCCACGCAAGCCATACCTGGTTGGACTCCCCCAGGTGTCTAGTTTTCAGAAATATGTGGGTTTGGTAGGTTTCCCTAGGTGGCCGCCGAGCCCGGGGCCAAAAACTCATGGGACCCCCCTTGCAAAACCAGGTTGTTTTGTGATAGGTAATTTTGATGTCGCCTCAATAGGTTTTGGGCCCTTGCCTGTCGCGGGTACTTGACCCACCCATGCGAGTGAGGTACCATTTTTATTGTAAGACCTGGGGGAATGCTGTGTAGAAGGAAATTTGTGGATCCACACAGATTCCAGAACTTTCCCACACAGACATTTGAGAAAAAAGTGATTTTTTCAGCTACATTTGAGGTTTGCAGGGGATTCTGGGAAGGGAAATGTTGGGGGACCCACGCAAGCCATACCTTGATGGACTCCCACGGGTGTCTAGTTTTCAGAAATGGGTGGGTTTGGTAGGTTTCCCAAGATGGCCGCCGAGCCCGGGGCCAAAAACTCATGGGAACCCCCTTGCAAAACCAGGTTGTTTTGTGATAGGTAATTTTGAAGTTGCCTCAATAGGTTTTGGGCCCTTGCCTGTCACGGGTACTTGACCCACCCACACAAGTGAGGTACCATTTTTCTCAGAAGACTTTGGGGAATGCGGTGTGGGTGGAATTTTGTGGATCCACACATATTCCAGAACTTTCCACCACAGAAATGTGAGGAAAATGGTTTTTTTTATAGATTTTGTGGTTTGCAAGGGATTCTGGGTAACAGAAACTGGTGGGAGCCAGACAAGTCACCCCATCCTGAATTCCCCTGGGTGTCTAGTTTTCAAAAATGTATAGGTTTGCTAGGTTTTCCTAGGTGCCGGCAGAGCTAGGGTTCAAAATCTACAGCTAGGCACTTTGCAAAAAAAGGGTCCATTTTCACTGTGAAAATGTGTTGGGTCCAGGTTGCGTTTTGGGCCGTTTCCTGCTGCGGGCACTAGGTCTACCCACACAAGTGAGGTACCATTTTTCTTGGAAGACTTTGGGGAATGCGGGGTGGGTGGAATTTTGTGGATCCACACAGATTCCAGAACTTTCCACCACAGAAATATGAGGAAAATTAGTTTTTTTTTGACAAATTCTGAGGTTTGCAAGGGATTCTGGGTAACAGAACCTGGTGAGAGCCAGACAAGTCACCCCATCCTGAATTCCCCTGGGTGTCTAGTTTTCAAAAATGTATAGGTCTGCTAGGTTTCCCTAGGTGTAGGCAGAGCTAGGGTTCAAAATCTACAGCTAGGCACTTTGCAAAATAGTGTCAGTTTTCACTGTAAAATGTGGTGTGTCCACGTTGCGTTTTGGGCCGTTTCCTGTCGCGGGCACTAGGGCTACCCACACAAGTGAGGTACCATTTTTCTCTGAAGACTTTGCGGAATGCGGGGTGTGTAGAATTTTGTGGATCTACGCAGATTCCAGAACTTTCCACCACAGAAATATGAGGAATTTTTTTTTTTTTTTTACAAAGTTTGAGGTTTGCAAGAGATTCTGGGTATTAGAACCTGGTGAGAGCCAGAGAAGTCACCCCATCCTGGATTCCCCTGGGTGTCTTGTTTTAAAAAATGTATAGGTTTGCTAGGTTTCCATAGGTGCTGGCAGAGCGAGGGTTCAAAATCTACAGCTAGGCACTTTGCCAAAAAAGGGTCAGTTTTCACTGTGAAAATGTGGTGTGTCCACGTTGCGTTTTGGGCCATTTCCTGTCACGGGCACTAGGTCTACCCATACAAGTGAGGTACCATTTTTCTTGGAAGACTTTGGGGAATGTGTTGTAGGTGGGATTTTGTGGATCCACGCAGATTCCAGAACTTTCCACCACAAAAATGTGAGGAAAATGTGTTTTATTTTTACAAAGTTTGAGGTTTGCAAGGGATTCTGGGTAACAGAACCTGGTGAGAGCCAGACAAGTCACCCCATCCTGTATTCCCCTGGGTGTCTAGTTTTCAAAAATGTATAGGTTTGCTGGGCTTCCCTAGGTGCCGGCAGAGCTAGGGTTCAAAATCTACAGCTAGGCACTTTGCAAAAAAAGGGTCAGTTTTCACTGAGAAAATGTGGTGTAGCCACGTTGCGTTTTGGGCCGTTTCCTGTCGCGGGCAGAAGGCCTACCCACACAAGTGAGGTACCATTTTTCTCAGAAGACTTTGAGGAATGCGGGGTGGGTGGAATTTTGTGGATCCACGCAGATCCCAGAACTTCCCATCACAGAAATGTGAGGAAAATTTGTTTTTTTTAACTAAGTTTGAGGTTTGCAAAGGATTCCGGGTAACAGAACCTGGTGAGAGGCACACAAGTCACCCCATCCTGGATTCCCCTTGGTGTCTAGTTTTCAAAAATGTACAGGTTTGCTAGGTTTCCCTATGTGCCGGCTGCACTAGGACCCAAAGTCCACAGGTAGGCACATTGCTAAAAACAAGTCTATGCCTAGTGGGCTTTCTGCCACCCTGGGGGGGATTTGAGGGGGGGGTTTGCCCCGATATGCCCCCAAGGGGAGCAGAAAGACTGTGGGTATTTTTTAGGAGGATGGGGGCATTGGCATGCCCAATCTGGGCAGCCCCCACCCCAAGCATAAAAAAAGCCAGCATAATCGCTGGCGCCTAGTGGACTTTCTGCCCCGGGGGGATCAGGGGCCACTGCCCCCATCTGCCCCCCCGGGGGGCAGAAAGACTGGAATTTCTCTGGGGGGGGATTGTCATGCCCATTTTGAGCAGCCTCCACCCCTACATGAATACAAAAAAAAATCCCTGGTTTATAGTGGGCTTTCTCCCCCCTCCCCCGGGGGGGAAGATTGGGGGCTACTGCCCCATATGCCCCCCAGGGGGGGCAGAAAGACTGTAATTTTTTCGGGAGGGGGTGGGGGCATTGGCATGCCCATTTTGGGCAGCCACAACCCCTAATTCAAATTGCCCCCAAAAATCCCTGGCATCTAGTGGGCTTTTTGCCCCCCCTGGGGGGGCAGATTGGGGGCTACTGACCCCATCTGCCCCCAGGGGGGGCAGAAAGGCTGTAATTTTGACAGGGGGTGGGGGCATTGGCATGCCCGTTTTGGGCAGCCTCCACCCTAATTAAAAATGCCAACAAAAAAATCCCTGGTGTCTAGTGGGCTCTCTGCCCCCCGGGGGGGCAAATTGGGGGCATCTGCCCCCCCAGGGGGGGGCAGAAAGACTGTAATTGTTGCAGGGGGGGGTGGGGGCAGTGGCATGCCCATTTTGGGCACCCCCCAACCTAAAACAAATTGCCCCCAAAAAATCCCTGGCATCTAGTGGGCTTTTTGCCCCCCCAGGGGGGCATAAAGGCTGTCATTTTGGCAGGGGGGTGGGGGCATTGGCGTGCCCGTTTTGGGCAGCCCCCACCCTAATTAAAAATGGCAACAAAAAAATACCTGGCGTCTAGTGGGCTTTCTGCCCCCCAGGGGGGCAGATTGGGGGCTACTGCCCCCCAGGGGGAGCAGAAAGACAATATGCCCAATTTGTTTGGGGGGAGCAAAGGCCCTTGCCCAAGGGGCCGCTCCCATCTCCCTGGTGTCTAGTGAGTGGATCCCTGCTTGGGGATCGCCCTCCTGGGGCAATCCCCAAGCAGGGATCCACCGGGGAGGGATACCATTGGAAAGGGGAGATTCTCCCCTTTCCAATGATACCTCTCCCGTCTTTCTACGTGCTAAGGGGGCTGAGATAGCTGAGCACATAGAAAGTGAAACTGAAATGAGCCTAAAGGCTCATTTCAGTTTCGGTTTCTATGAAATGACGTCAGCGCGACGTGCGCGCTGATCGTCATTTCCTAGAAACCACGGGGGCCTCGGGATCTGGGCTTTGGGGGAGAAAAAGAAATCCCTCTGGTGCCTGCACCAGAGGGATTTCCTGTGCAATGGCGTCGGACGCGCGGGAGCCGTCCAACGCACATTAGCACTTATGCGCCAGACGGCTCCCATGCATCCGACGCATGCAAGGGGTTAAAGAGGCGTACTGCATTAGGGGTAATATGGCGATATTGGAATTTCCCACTTGTTTTCTGCTCCACTGCAATTTTATTTAACTTTTTCTACCAATTCTCAGATTAGATTTTATCTAACAAGATTCTGTTTACGCACTGTGCAGTTCCTGTTTGCACCTTGCTGATTTCCATTTTGTAGGGACAGTCTCCATGTTTAAAGATATATTGAGAAGGTCTGTAAGGCTATTGAGTAGGACAGGGGGTAGGATAGAGAGAATGTGGGGTGGAGCTATCTCTTCTGGTGATCCTGATCTGGTCCTGTTTAGTGCATATCTAACCTCCTCCTGGGTTAGTGAGGTGAACTCATCTAGCTGTGCTGTGCGGGAGATTTCCATTTTATCGTCCTCTACATTATCTCCTTCGCCCTACTTTTGGGAAAGGTGTTATATATTTTATCAAATTTGTCCTTCAAAAAGATGGACAGTTTTTCTAGCATGTCTTGTGAAGCGGGAATGACGGTCTGCAAGATGAGGGGTTTGTGAATTCTTTTAGGATTCTGTATAGTTCCTTGTGAGAGTTTGCTGCATTTTCGATTCTATTAATGATATGAGATTTCCTGGCTTCCTTGATGTTATTTAAGTATTGCCTGTGAATTCTTTTGTAGGCTTGTCTGTTCTCCATGGTTTTTGTTGCTCTCCATTTGCGTTCGGCTTTCTTGCTTGCTGCTTTTTCTGCTTTTTGCTATTTTCAGGGAGTCACTGAACCAAGGTGAGGTTTTAACTTTATAATTGACTTTCCTAATGACTTTTAATACTGGTGCTATTTTGTCTAGGGCTTGTAAGATTGATTTCTCAAAGACTTCTAGTGCTGCGTCTATGTTCTTTTGGCCTGATAGTGTAGGTGGACTGAAATGTAAGGAGAAGGAGGCTTGGTTTATTTTTCTCCAGGACCTGCTTGGTTTCTGACCTAGTATCCTGCCTTCACAGGGTGTTGCTACTTGTAGGTGAAACTTTAATAGACTGTGGTCTGACCAGATCAGAGGGATGGGAGGGTTCACCCTGCTATTTGCTTCTTTAGTGAACAAAAGATCTAGAGTATGCCCTACAGTGTGCGTGGGTCCACTCACCCTCTGAACAAGCCCTAAAGTGTTGAGATTTGTGATTAATTGCCTGGTATACATCTTTGAGGGGCTAGGGAGAGTGAGACCTGTAGGATGAGGGCTTGTGGTGTCTCAGTTTAGCAGAATGTTTGCCCATACTGCAGCCGTCAGCACAATGTCACAGTTATAATAAGCTGAAGTGTAATTGACAAGGTCAGTGCGTAGTAGGTGTAGAGAAATTCAATAATTTTTACAAGGTGTAATGTGTATAATTTCATGAAAATTAGGTATGTGATTCAAATCCTCCTGTGGGAAATTTGTATGTGATATATACAAAAGTGAGACAAGATACCTTGTGAAAATGTTTTCCATAAAATGTATAGATTTACTCATATATCAGCTAGCCTAGCGCATGCAGCTGCAGCACACATCCAATTCCACATGCTCCCATTAGACATTTTCTACTCATATGAAGTTCCTGCAAATGAAAATTATGAGTAATCCTAAGCAGGAGAAAAATGGAAAGTACCTTAATTACACTTAATCCAATAATCAGGAATTACACAAAATTAGGCTCACATAAAATATCCCCGGGCCGATGTGTATGTGCTATTTGCAGCTCCAACATTTTGACACACTGGTTACACTAATGCCTACAAATGAAACATCTTTCCCAGGCCACACAGAAACTGTATCTGGAGATAAGATCTCTCATCCCACAACCAGACATCATGCAAGAACATCCAGCAAGAACAGTTATAGCACCATCATGCCTGTGTAGGAAACAGATGTATTGAATAGTTCATTGCTTGATATTAGCTTCCACATAAAACCAAGAAATGAGGGGACGATGGCCCATTGCTCCCAAAGATTCTCTCTAAAACAGTATCCAGAAACACACCCAGGCATGGCATTGGGAAATATCTAGCAGCAAGCAATGGTGAAAAAGGCCCAGAAGGAGCTACATTATTGAAGTTTCCTTTCCCGTAACATGAACAGAATAAAATATGTGGATTCTGTGCATGTCAGTCCACTTGATGGAACCCTATGCTATGTGTCGGGCTTCCATTCTGAATAAGTGTATTGGAGTTTTGCTGACTCTGGGGGTGGTACCTACCTCATTAGTAAGGACTGGAAGAAGTAAGAAAGAAGTAGAAGTCATTCACTTTTCCAAATGTCTCTCTTTGAAGAGAGTTTAATGAGGGCAGCAAAGGACAGATGTAACCCATAGTTTAGGTGCGGTCAAGGAATGTAGGAAAGAAAACTGATTGATTGGAACCGATCTATTAGAGTGCCTGCACTGCACTAATCAGAGCCCAGTGTTTCAGTCTTAAATCTGCAGAAGCTATGGGGTCACTACAGAACTTTAAAAAATATACCTTGGACTGCCTTCTATATTTGGCACATTTTTTTGTATGTTCAAATAAATTTCATTATTATTTACATCATAATTTTGTGGAAATTTTCTCTGCCAATAAGGGAAAGACTTTGATTCACGAAGTGAAAGATTTCATAACTTAAATTTCCCACCATTTTTTAAGCCTGCCGATTCCTAGAAATTATTGTTTTTATCAATCTTTTCAAATTCTTTCATTTCCTAAAAGAAAATCAGCTCACCTAAATCTGTTGTGTGTTTAGATGTGTTCAATAGCTCTGCTGATTATACTGTTGACACAGCTTTCTAGCCTTCTGTGATTTAGAAAAATAGGATCCTCGATTCAGGGAAAGGTGTTTCCTGTGTTATAAATCCACATGGCTGGGTGGCATGGCCAAGCCGGCAACCAAGATGGGTGCATGGCATTGAAGCTTTGGGTAATCGTGCCCTTCTCCTATCGATTCCGCCGCCATCTGGCATTTATGTGCTACATCGCTACTTCGGCTGTTTGGGGATGCCGACTCCTACTCGGAGATAAATTGTGGACCAGGAGGGGACCCCTTGTCAGCACCGCTGTGCGGAGGGCCTGACGCAGCCCTCAGAGGTCCCGCGGCAACAGGGGCCACAGGTGAGCCTGAGGGCGGGGCCACAATGCTGGCCTGGCAGGCTAGAGCTTTGGTGGCTTTGGGCTCTCACTCCTGGGACACCAGCGGATCCCTGTCGGGCCACGTATGCTGGCTGGCCTTGGATGATGGGGTGCTTCTGCTGAGGCATGTTGTGACATCGGACCCTGCCATGCGACTGAGATGATCTGCTTGGATCCCTGCAGGCATTCCTAATGGTGAGTGCAACTGTGGGGGCCAGCTCGCTGCTTCCAGCCCCATACTCAGAGGCCTCTCCCTCCAATTTGGCGGTGCTTGCTTGGGCAGACAATGTCTCTCCCAGCCCTGGGACCATGTAGGCCAAGTCACCATCCCGGTGTGGGATCCCTTTGGCTCCTTCCTTTGCCATAACCTGGCCCTGAGCGTTGTCCGCTGCCACGCTTCAGCATGGGCTTGGGGGGGGGGGGCACGGGCTGCACCCCCACCTCACGAGACAGACACCTGCTGGGGCAATTTTTTCACATATACCTCCATGACGCACCAGTCTGTCACCCCTTACCTACCACTTCTGGCTTGATGGCCACGCTTTTCACTCAGCTCCCTCTACCATTCAAATTGAGCCGGCTATACTTGCTCCTCTGTGCCCTGATAGGCTGCCTGGTGCCAGCTGGTGCCACTGATTCCTCCTCTACTCTGCTTCCACAGAGGACAGCTGCATGCTGGTCTCTCAACGGCACGCAATGCTAGAGGATTCACCTGAATGTCACTAGGCAGACAACCTCTGCGACAACTGCTAGCTACCTTGCTCGGCTTGGCCTACTGTTTTAAATACTTGCCAAACACTTTGAGCTCTGGTGTATTGTTTGATCTACTTGCGGTATAGCTGCCTCACTACCTGATTCATGCGCACCACACATTGTCCATGTTACCACCCTTCAGCACTTCAACGACTGCAGACATGGGGCGCGGAGACTCCAAACAAAAGAAGCAGACATTTGATCCAGTGAGAGGCCCACTCCACCTACACTCCCTGTCTGATACGGAGGACCCTCCCCATACTGACTCTGCTATTATTACCTCTAATGGCACATCTGCCATAATGGTGGAGTTTCTCACTGGGTTTCAGGCCATTGACACTCATTTTGAATCCCTCAACAACCGTCTAGATTGTATGGGAGTGCGCCTAGACCGACACACCACTTGTCTGGATGAGGCAGGGTGCGGAATCTCGGACGTGGAGGATGGCACCTCTGGCACGGAAAAACACCTGGATAAGATGGAGCGCTTACTCAAAGTTGCAATGGCGAAGAACAAAGATCTTGAAGCCTGATCCCGGTGAAACAATCTGCGCATCATGGGAGTACCGGAGACCACCAATATGGGTCACCCAGACATCTTCGTAGAGAAGTTACTAACCAAAATCTTTAGTTACCAGGACTTTACAGACAACTTCGTAGTGGAGCAGGCCCACAGGTTGTCGGGCCCATGCCCTCCTGCTGGAGCCCTGCCATGCCTGATAATAGCCCAGCTCCTCAACAAGGTATATGCTGAAGCATTTGTGACCTCATTATGCTCCTCAACGCTAACCCTATGGCACGGCAGAGAGTAAATTACTAACTTACTGAGGCTTTCCCTGTTACATGGGGCATTCGCCAGGGATGCCCCCTTTCTCCCTTGCTCTTTATCATTGCCCTAGATCCCTTGATCTGATGTTTGCAGGAGCGCCATATGCACAGGGGACTTCGGTTCCATAAGGACCTCTCCTGGCTTCCATGTATGCTGATGACATCCTTCTGTTTGCATGGGATCCCACCACACATCTCCCCCCATCATCCAAGAAATAATACAATACGGAGATCTGTTTGGTCTCTCCCTCAATTGGAGTAAATCTGAGCTTTTTCCACTCACGGATGTCACTGTCCCCTGTGTGCTGGAATACCCTCTTCGCTGATGTGCTGATCCCCCTAAATACCTTGGACACATACTGTTAGAAGGTGGTTCTGACACTATGGGCCGCCCGGATTTTTTGCTTTTTGAGCACCTGTGTGTTGAGCTTTTACTGTGGGAGAGCCTCATAAATTGGGACTCATCCACAGTGAACTCAAGATGAAAGAGACTGCATGTGGATTTTACTGGTGTCCCCCTGGCTTGACTAGGCCGCTGCGCAGGAGCTGGAGTACGGGGCACCGGGCTGGTTACATGCAGACACCTGTGTACATGCGTGTGCACACGAGAAGGGGCTGCGCAGGGGAGATTCCTGGCGTGCGCAGTCCAGGAGCAGCTACAAAGTGAATGGTGTGGCAGGACTTATGCAGAATTGGGTGGTGACATGGAATAGGCTTTATACACTGGGAAGAAACATGCCAGGGAAAGTCAGTGTGCTTTACTGTGTTTTTCACTTCATTATTCCCCTATGGGGAAGTGGAGCCCATGGGCTAGTGTCACTTTCCTAAAGCCTACAGATTCCAGACACGCACTAAAGTCCACTGTAACGGGTGTGAGAAGAAGTATTCTGCAGAGTCCAAAGTCATATTTGTACTGCTTTTGGGTCAGCCAGAAATGTCACATTTCTCTGAGTCAGTCATAACCAGGGCCAGGCTGAGGGCTGACATCAGCTGGATGGATTGATAACCTTTTTTTCCACAAGCTAAGGCCTCCTCTCCACGAAGAAGAAGATGGGTGGGGCTACAGGCTCATCCATCAGCAGCTATCACTGGTGCCAGGCACCAGGCTGCACCAAGGAGGGAAGGGCTCGTGTTTCAGAGACCATGTGGCCAGAGACCCTGGACGACGCCATTTTGAACCAGCCCAGAGGCTGGACAAGAAGGAGGGGGCAGGGAAGTGATGTGTCGCTGTTTGATAGGACCAACCGAGACTTCCTGCCAGCCCCCTACTCAACTTTTAAAAAGTGCTTGCACAGGAAGAGAAGCTCTCTCTGGGGTGTGGTCTGCTGAGGCGGAAGGTGCTGGAGCCTGAACCCCCTGACTGCCGCCCCAGGGCCCTAACAGCGCCAGAAGAGGAGCCCAGGACCGGTGCGCAGAAGCAGGGGCCTCTGCGCAGGGAGAAGAGAGGCCCAGGAGGAGAGCCAGGTGAAAGTCTGGTGCAGGGAGCCAGTGAAGACCGCTCCCTGCAGAATGCACCCTCTTGGAGACCCGGAGGGCAAAGGAGAGTGCTCCCAGTGGCTGGGGGCCGCCGCCAGGAGCAAGAAGACACGAAAATGGGGCAGATCGGACCCCCAGGGGCTGAGATATGGCCCCCGGAAGGTGAGCGACCTTTGACCCCCTAAGAAGAAGGGAAGCCGGGGAGCGCCGTCGCGCTCCCCGTGAAAGTGCCCTGCCTGGGGGCCAGGAGCCCACCCTGGCCCCCACCGAGGATGGAGGCGGGGAAGCGCCGTCGCGCCCCCACGAGGAGGTCCCCAGGGGCCCGGGACCCCATCCCTGGGCCCCGAGTAAAGCCGGGGACGCCGTTGCGCCCCTGTGAAGTGGAGGAAGGTGGGGAGTCAGGAGCCCACCCTGGCCCCATGAGCAAATCCCGACGGGGAGCGCGCGCTCCCCGGGAAGAGTCGGAGGAGGAGGGGCCCGGGACCCCATCCCCGGGCCCCGATGCGAAGACGGGGGGCGCCGTCGCGCCCCCTGTGAAGGAGAAGGGCCCGGGACCCCAACCCCGGGCCCCGAAGACTGGGCAGAGGCCGGGGGTGTGCCGCCACACTCCCCCCGGACCGGAGCAGGACGATGCGTCTGCCCTGGAGCGGGCAGACCAGAACTGATCGGCCGGCTCCCGCGGCAGCACACGAGGGTGCTGGCCGCGCGGGGAGCCGGCGGGGGCAGCCAGGGGTGGGCTCCCCAGGCTGCCCTCCTACCCGTCAGGCCGTCGCGGGTCCCGGGTAGGACCGGGACCCGCAGAAGGAGGAGCCAGGCATCGCGGGGCCCGGGTGGGACCGGGCCCCCAACACGTGGCAGGAGCGGCCGGGGGTGGGCTCCCCGAGCCGTCTCCCTTACCTGGGGGTCCGGGTGGGACCGGGCCACCCCACCAAGCGCGGGAGGCAGCGCGAAGCGCCAGCTGGATCGCAGCTCTCCCCGGCGCAGCGGGAGAGCCGCTCATGAAATATTCATAAAAGCGGAGCTGAAGCGCCCCATAATGCCTTGCCAGGCATTTGGAAATTTGTCGTTTTGGTGCTTGTGGTGGCCCCAGGAGGACGGGGTCACCACCAACTTGGTGCAAGGGTGCTGGGGGAGCTGCTGGAGAAGCGCAGTCTCCCCCCAGCACGAAGTTAAGTCCCACCCTAAGTCTCCTAGGGATTTTAAAAGTATAACCCCTCAAGGGCTCAGCGTGCATTCAACACCTTCTAGGCTGGAACTTTTGTTCTACAGTTGAGGGTGTTATGAGAAGTGGTTAATGAAGGGAAGTGCTGAGTTGGGGATGTATGAAGAAGGGCATCTCCTGGTGCTGAACAGGTGTAATTGCACCAGAACTGCATTTACTAATGGTTATTCCTCTTTAGAGGGACTGAAGGTCACATATGTAATGTGAAGTACTTGTGTAAGGTGATGTCATAAGCAAAGTGGGTTGTGTTGCCAGACATTCCTGCTAGGGTGTCTGGCTGTATATGCGTAATCCTGTGATTTCATCTGTGATGCCTTTAGGGGCTGTAATTGCAATGCATTCTAATGATCCACAAACGTGCTGAGTACTGTCATTCTAAAGTGTGCGTAAACATGTATTTTTGCTGCTGCGCTTAAGTGAGGAACAACCCAGACTGTTAGCCCTGAATATGTAGGGGTGCATACTGTATGGTCAATATCAGATGCTCAGTCAGGGTTATGTGTCACTAGGGCAGGTGAACCTATTTTTAATGTGTGTTGAGGTAATGGGGTGGGTCGCCACTGCGATGGTGCCAGTGCGCAGGGCCCTCGCTCCAGGTTATGCTCAACACACTGCATTAGGGGGCAAGATGATGTTCATACATGGGAGTGGTGGTACTAGACCCCACCCCCCTTTTGGGAGGGGTGGAGATGTTACGCAATGTCACAAAGTAATTCCAACAGCTTATGTATATTTGTAAATTGGTGCATAGTATTGAGTAGTGTGTGTGTTTAATAAATGTACTCTTACTTTTATAAAGCAAAGTACAGGCTGGACAATCAATTATTGAGTGTTATTTCTGCGCACCTGCAAATGGCGATTACTAGCCCACACCACCTCCCTTGAGTAAGCCTCAGACTGCTCTGCAACGCTACCCTCTGAGAGTCAGGCGCTACAATTGGGTGTTTGGTTCCCAGTGAAGGACAAATGTAGTCATGTTATTTGTGCAGGCCTCACAGATGCTGCCTTGTTTTCCAACACATACTACATAGGCCGTGGGAGGAGGTCATCTGCCACAACTATGGCGCTGCTGTTGACAAACGCACCACTCAGATTGACAGGTGGATTCGGTTGCCACTCTCCATTGCTGGGCAGATTGTCATTATTAAGATGGTAGTGCTTCCACGCTTTCCTTACCTGTTTCTAAACATCCCGATTGCACTGACCAACTCTTTCTTCGTCACCTTGCACAGCCTTTTAACCCACCTTATATGGACTGGCCATTGTCCTAGAGTCAAGTGGGAGACGCTAACCCTTCCACACGACAAGGGAAGCTTGAGCGTACCTGATTTCTGGTTATATATTATCTTGTTGCGCAGTGTCATTTCTCGTATTACTGGTACCACCATGACATCAGTCTTTCCTATCTAAAACCAGAGCAGGACCAGGCAGAAAAACTACCATTATCTTCCATCTTACCCCATTGGTTAGCACGTGAACCCTTTGACATACATACTCTGTCCACAACATGCTGGGTTCATGGTCCATACTCCGTAGGTATCTGGGGCCAAACTGCTATATTTACTGGTTATCCCCCTTATAAACAATCCGTGACTACCAATGACCTAGGAAACATTGGCACATTGCACACTCTCAGCCCATCAGCTACGAAATATAGGTGACTTCTTCTCTAATGGTAAAGTTGACATACACACTGAGATTGCGACCACGGGAACCCCTTCTCCCGTGGATACATTTGTTTGTCTTCAACTTCACAGCATCTTACGTGAGAAACTGCCCACTTACCTGGAGGAACCAGCTGAATTTCCCCTCCTCACTTTAGTGATATCATCTACCGATAGTGCCGAGCAGGTATCCTACCTATATCACGCCTGTTTCGCCCTCAAACCGACACATGCACTTGCATCCCGGACGGTCTGGCAGTGTGACCTGGGCTACTGTATTCCAGACAAACTTGGTCCTATTGCTGCACACAAACTAAACCAGTATCCACTAACAGTGGGCACAGACTTCTTCATTACAAGTACCTTCACCAGACGTATACCACTCCGAAGGCCCTAGCGTACTTTGACCCCTCCCGTTCACATTGCTGCCCCAAATGTGCGACCTACCGCACCGATTTTGTACATCTCACTTGGAATTGTACTGTTATTCAGGCTTGCTGGACTGTTATACTTGCTTTGATTTCTACTGTGCTTGAACACACTGTTGATCCCGATCCACTCATGGCATTTTTAGGAGGTGTCAAACCATTGAGCTGTGGACACCGATGGTTTACTGCAGACTTAGAGACGTTTGGGCACCCCTCCAAACATACCTCTCGTCTCTAGCTTCTGATGCCTCGGATGCTGCCACTGATTAATTGACCTGCTCTGTGTCCCCATGTTAGCCACTGCCTGCTCACCTGATGTATTGTTCTTAACAGTGCTCTGTACTTCCTTGCAGGATATGTTGTTCATTCTAGCTGATGTAATATACACACATTTTTGTTTCCTATTTTACTGCAGCATTGTTTGTTGTTAACCGAAAACAAATAAACACATTTTTAAACAAATAATCCACGAATCTGTAGTGGCAAATGCTATCTAAAACAGGTTTTTATTAACAGACAACTATGCTATATTAAAATGTGCTTAAGCCGTGCGTGTTTCATGGCAAACATGGTTACAACTTTTCTTATAACCAATTGTACAGCATAATGTTCAATTACAGTTTATTGAAAAGCTAAAATCGGGCAGCATATTATACTAGTGTGTTTGTTTCGAGGCTTCACAGGTCTCACCTTAACATTCTTCATGCACATACATGCAATTCATTAGGCATACCCTATTTTGCATGATAGATTGGGAGCTGGTTAAAAATATTAAAACAATTTTATCAACGAAAAATGAGGAACAGTCTTGTGACCTTGGGCAAAGATAAATCGGTCAGTAATATGCAGTAATAAGAAACCTCATAATGGAAACTGATTACCATCTGTAATACAGCTGCCTGGAGGTGAAAAGCAGAGAGCCAAGGCACATCCTAATAACTGTCTGTGATGAGAACAGCTTGATAGATTAGGAGGCACTGTGTGCATGTGCGCTAAAGACTGGGGGTGTGCAACATGTTTTGTTATTAATTATTAATCATAAGTAAAAGTTAATTATGGCAAAGGACGGCCTCGTCTGGACGACAAGGGAAAATTTATGATTGTTCACAACTACTAAACTATGACACTGTTTTTATAACCGCTAAAACCTGAATGCAAAAATTCAGGATGAATTGAGTTATTTAGTTTCCGTGGGGTTTTATTAAATCACAACTAATCTTCTTCGTTTACATCAGACCACTGTGGGCATATCTCTGGGTACAAAGTGGGTTTAGAAGGTGGTTAAATAAAGAACATGGCTGTAGGACGTGTCGTTCACAATGCAAAAATATGCAATAGAAGGTAACATTACTGGTATTAGGAACTAACAAACAAAACCAGGCATCATCTGAGAATTCCACCTTAGAGGCACTGCTGTGAATATTCTATTTCCATGATCAATACTGTAGCACTGAAAGGCAGTGTTCACAGTTCAAATTAAAGACATCAATTACACCAGCATTCAGATGAAACAAAAATGTAAGACGAAATTAGACCATAAAGCAACATTTTATAAGAAAAAATGATTATGCAATTAATTTAAAGCAAATAACCACACCTTTGTGAAAAGGACTGACATAATCAGCCAGATTTTTAAAAGAACTACCATTCACAAAGGTAGGAAAAGTGATTTCGCTGGCTTTGCCAAAACAAAGTTCTCCTTTGCAATACGATTTGCAATGCATGTAAGTAAGGCAGTTGCAATGGGACATTACCCCACTCCTTGTGCCCCTCGGTGGCATGCTTCAGTGATCTGCAACTGCTCATGAGGCTTTAAAGTATTGAGTGGATGCTGACTGCCTGACCTATATTGAACATGTTTCACTTTGCACTTCACAGCTATTAACATTGGAGAGGTCAGGCAGCGGTCGTCTGAACTGCAGCAGTTACCTTCTGAAACTCCTTTCACAGTCTTGAAGATATTTGTGACTATGAGGCAAGGGTCCCTTCAAGGCCAGGGTCTCAATGTAAGTGTTCTGCAAACATTTGTGCAGGAATGGAGGTTTGCTGGCTTTTCCATGTCTCTTTCTCTGCATTTACTGCTGTGCATAATGACGCTCACATCAAATTTATGCATTATTAATGTTCATGAAACAGGCCATTTACTGCCCACTGTGCACGGCCTCTTCGTGCAGTGAAGTAGTTTGTGTTCAATATTTTTATTGCTTCTTCCAGAGCCGATAACTGGACAAAGGGAAAGAAGGAACAGTAATCTGAAAAAATGGTTTATTAGGATATATAAATTGAAAACAAACTGGACATTGAGACCAGGGGCTGTATTATGGAATGCAGCGCATTTTCCTTGTTAGCACCAGGTGCACGTTTCAAAAGGTGCGCCCTGCGCAAACAAGGATAGTGTGCCGTATTACATTGAATGTGCTGCTCCCAGGGCAGCCGTGAACTCGTGCTGCCATGGGGCCAGCACATTCAATTGAAATAAGGAGTGGCTTTGAAGCAGCCGCTCCGTGTTACGCTGTGCAGACGGCAACTCGCCTGCACTTTTAAGGGGTATTAGAGATCCCCTTGCAGGTGGGTGCAGTGAGTGACTGCACCTGTGTGCAAGGGGATGTCTGTGGGGTCCATAGAAGCCCCTTTTTTCCCTTCAAGAGGGCTGCTATCAGGGGGTGCACAGACAGTGCCCCTCCTTTTAGTTGGCACACTGTCAGTGTCCCTCCGGACAGCTTCTTTGCCTCTGCACCCACGTCTGTAATACGACGCAGGCCAGAAGCACAGGGATTCCTTCATTTGCTTGGGGTGACGCCCCCATGCACATGAGGGTACACACTCTGGTGATGGTGCTGCCGCTATAGGTGCACCATCGCTATCTGTATTACAGAAAGGGCCCCACAAGCATCTGCAGCCCCTTCTGTAATACCAAAGTGCTCCGTGGGCTTGCAAAGCATCTGCAAATGCCCGTTGCACTCCGGCACACTTTCTGTAATATGGCCCCAAGTGCCATATTATAGATACAGTGCACTATCCCACTTTGCACCACAGCACACTGAGTTTGTATGTCAGGCACAGACTGGAACAATGTGCTGTATTGTAACAAATGTGAAAACCCTCCTCCTGTACTGAAAATGGAAATTAGTGAAAGGCAGACCAGCTGTTTGAAGCTGGCGGTCTGCCTTTCACAGAGCAGTCGGCCTCCAGCCTACACCTCCACGGGCGACAGAGATGATCTTGCAAGTGGATGCAATGAGTGACTTCATGGGGTGCATGGGAGATCGACTTAAAGCACGCTCTGGCAAAGTTAATGCAGTCTGCCGTTTATAGGTCTGCCTTTTATAGATCAATGTTTCATCATTGATTGGCAAGATTGTTTTCTTGTGTGGATGGATGAGTGGCTGAATGTGAACATTAGTAAATGCTCGGATGAATAGGAGCATGAGTGACTGCATATATAGATGAGTTATTAAGTGCATGGTTGAGAATAGGTGATTGAGTGCACAGAGCGATCACTGAAGTGCATTGATGGATGGGTAAATCTGACTTGTTAGGAATGTTTACTGAAGGTGGAGGCGTCCTTTGCATCAACAGAGAAATATGTAATAGGCCTCTGTTCCTCTACATTCCAAATATTTGTACAACCCACAGTCCACAGTTTTAAATGCATCTAACTGGAATTGCTGGGAAAAGGATGCCCACATTATAGCAAGAATTGCCACCAAGACAGGAGGGCCAACCTTAGTCAATTTGGGTGGCAAATGCCACTGATGCCTACATTGTGCCAAGGTTTAATACCATAAAGGCAGGGTCAGCATAACACCAGAATTGGGAATCACCATAGCAATTTATATCTAGAACATGCTTAGAACGATGACATTAAGCCCCTGCCAGAATTAGGCTAGAAGTGGCTGCCATCAGAAATGGTTCTGCACTGTATGCCAATAATCATTGCTATTCAGAATTGTGCAACAGATGTCCACATTAAGCTAATAATTAACCTTTGGTGTGAGGGCCAGTTTAATGCCAGAAATAAGCTCCATCATATGTTCACATTATACCAAGAATTACCACTGTTATGCAAGAGCCAGCATTAAGAAAAGTAGGCACCATTGTGTATGGATGCCCATATTATGCAAAGAATTGGTATCATTATCCCAGGAGCAGACCCCATCAGTGCTAAGAATAAGGAGCTATGGAGATCTATCTAATTGTGTTGCCCACTCCATGAAATAAGATAAGGGGGTGGGGGAGTATGTTGGACAGTAGCAGTGCCCTCTTGGGCTTGACAAAGTAATCTGTGGGCTGGCAGGTGGAATATGCTTGTATTAGGCAAGACTTGGGGATGTAATTTATCTTAGAGCAGTGAAGTGAGTACATGTATCCTATAACAATGGCTTTGTTCATAGAATTCTTGTAGAGTTTTGCACAGACCTTTGCTGTATGTGTGATGTGTAACTGGTAACTAGTGCAAAGGACACATGGCCAGTGTCGCGTGAGCCCTATGCTTCCAACCAGAAAGTGAGCTAACACAGTATGACGCTTTTGCAAGTGATTTGAGAGCCTGTGAATTGCCCATGTACACTTCTTTTGCATAGATGAGCTGCAACAAGGAGCAGAGGTTATCATCCACTAACCCTTTGTGGGTAGGATTAATAAGGGAACAGTTTACACGAAGAACACAAATGAAAGACATTTGTTCATCACCAAGCTTAGCTGGGACTTGTTGATGCCACTCTCGAATTTACCAAGAGTTGGGTATCACCAGCACAGTTACATACCAATATACCAATAAACTACCAGCTTCAAAGTGGAGCAAACATGTTAATATTAAAGGTCAAGGGTGTGAATACTGAGCCCCACAGTGCCTCACGTTGTTAACTATGTTCAGAATTCGATGGGAGTACTGATGCTGCTGAAGTATGATTAGTTACAAAATGCCCACATTAACTGAAAACGGTGCTGTGAACTATCAGCCAGTTGCTTGACAAAACTGAATATCCCACCATGTCAAATTTGGCAAACAGGTCAATCAGAACCTGAGCCAAAGTTTTGCAATGAAAAACATCTAGTCTTCGGCCATGATGAAGAATAGACATGACAGATGCAGTACCACTTTTTGGTCAGAATCGGGCATCAAGTTGCTTTTTAAAAAATAGTATTTTCCACAAATTATTATGCCTTATTCATACTCACTTTTTCCAGTATCTTGGCAGCAAATGGTATGTTCAGAAGAGATCTATACATGACTGGATCTAAGGTTGTTTAGCAGAGGGAGAACCTAGCTGATTTTTAAGATCATATGGCATCAAGCAGGTTTATCTATCTATTGCCCGTTAGGTTGACTGGCATGGAGGACAGCAACAATAGACCTCCCCTTCTGTTTGTCTAGAGCAAGTTTCTTTAACATGCCTCAGCTGTGGTTCAGGGCCTTCTTTGTGTTTCCACAGTTTGCCTACAGGTGTTCTTTGGCCTGCCCGTCTGCCTTTCTTCCATTTGCCTTCTGGAGTTCAGTGGAGAGCTGATCTTGTGATGGAGTGTTGTTCTCTTCTGATAGTGTGTCCTATCCATCCCCATCTTCTTCTTAGAATGATAGTATCCATCCTTGCTTGCTTCTGGTGAGCAGATCCTGGCTGGAGATAGTTCACAGCCAGAAAATGTGCAAAATTCTTCTCATGTTACTGGTGTGGAAGGCTGTCATTTTGGTGATGTCGCTTTTCGTCATCTGCCAGCATTCTGATCTATACAAGAATGTGGACAGAAAGCAGTGCTGGTAAAGCATCAGTTGGTGTTGGTGCTGTACTGAGATGACCTCCACATATTATTCTGAATCCTGAAGATATTCCTGGTCCTGGTACTGTTCAGTCTACTCCTGATGTCACTGCTTGCCCCTCCATCATGTTAAATGGTATGCCTAGGTAGGTGAATGAATACTTAAAATCATGGCTAGGTCCTCTCCATCGATCATGATTGGTGAAGGTTTTCGAACACTGAGTGGCATAATTTCTGATTTCTTCATGTTACTCTTCAAGCCCACTTATTGTGCATAGATGTTGAGGCAAGGCACCTTTCCCTGCATAAGCTGTGTGAACAAACAAGGCTAGGTCATCTGCATAGTCATTATCTTCCATTGTAAAGAATAAGGTCCATCTGAAGCCTCTGGCCTGGGTTTACGTTGTGCATTGCACTACCCAGTCAATGACTAGGCTGACATCACATAACCCTGTCTCACACCGGTCTTAACTTCAAATCTATACTCACTATCTCCCACCTTGCAGGTAAAATTATCGTACATGCTCTTGATGAGGAGAGCCATTGGTATACCATAGGCAATCAGTAAACGCCAGTTGACGAATGTTTGTCCCTGCCACTCCCTGCAGTGCTCTAAGATGTTACGTAGAGCAAGGATCTGATCAACACACCCTCTACCCTTGCAGAGCCATGCCTGTTCTTTTATTAACTGCTTGTCCATTGCATCAAAAAAGCGCTGTATAATGATTTTCAGCAGGATTTTACTTAGGATTGACTGAATGGTGATTTCATGCCAGTTGATACAGTTGGTTAATGTTCCCTTCTTTGGAATCTTGATGATGATGACTTGGTTTCAGTCATCTGGAACCTTCTTTCTCTTCCATATCGATGTAAACTGTAGTTGGAAAATCTTTGCTGATGTTTCAGGGTCTGCCTTGAAAATTTCTGCATTCAGGTTGTCTTGGTCAGGAGCTTTTCTATTCTTGAGAGATCGGATGGCACTGAAAATGTCTGTGGTGAGGCAGTGTTCACATCCAAGTCTGTCTCTGCACTTTGAATGTCCACTTCCCTTGTTGGTACTGGGCTGTTCAAGACTTATTTCACATGCTCAACCCAGTTTCCTGTTCCTTATCTGTTGTGAGTAGTCTGCCTTGCTTGTCCATGACAGTGGTGTTATATATTACACAAGGTTTACCACAGACTCTCCTTGTGATCTTGAAGAGCTTCACCTGTTGTCCTCTACCGGCTGCCTCCTCTGCTTGGCTGACAAGGTTATCCATGCATGTCTTTCTTTTGACTGCTCTATTTGCTTCTGTGTACTGTTGCTTGTATTTCTCCTGCAGCCTCTCAGACTTGGCCTCCAGAGGTTTCTTTTTTGCTGCCCTCTTGCCTTGACATGTGTCTTATGCCTTCTTGGTCTTGGGGTCCTAGAATTTTACCACATCAAAGTGCTGCTGCCCTGATGTTTTACATTTTGTTTTTCTGAGTGTTAGCGTCACAGGAGGGGTCACTAGATGGTGATCACAGCTGACGTCTGCTCCCATCCTCTCTCTGACATCTTTCAGTGAGCATCTCCGGGTGTTGCTTATTATCAGGTGGTCAGTCTGATTTCTCTCTCTGCCATTGGATGAGCGCCAAGTTAGTTTGTGGATATCACAGTGGGGGAAGAGAGACCCTACTATGACCAAATCATTTGTGGCGCAAGATTCCAACAATATTTCTCCATTATCATTCCGTGTTCCACAAACTTCCTCTCCCATGGCTCTGTCAAGGTTCCTGTTGTCATTTCCCACTTTTGCATTCAAGTCTCCATCACAAACTTCAGGTCATGGTTAGGCACAGCTTCAAGCTCAACTTGCATCTTGCATATTAAAGGCATGTACTAAAGGCTGTTAAGAAATTTAAGACTTAACTGGACTTAAGAAAGACTTACCTTAAGACTTAAGAAACTGGACTTGTAACTGAAACTCTGCCAGACAGATCGGTCTGTGCATTTAGTTGTTGTAATGTATGATTACAATGCATGCTTATTGTAGTGTCTTTTGAGAGAGAGATGACAGGGCCCTTTTGGTTCTTGACAGACTCCGTAGAACAGTGGCGTATGTGCGTGGATGTGGGTCATAGAATTCATGATATAGAATGCTCAGTTCACGTTTACACACTGATGAATAAAGATGTGCAATACCAAGATCCTTGTGTGGCGTGTTCATTTACCAGTACCCGGACTGGGGTAGGATGCTGCAGCTAGTGACAAGATAGGGGATTACGTAAACCCTGCGACCCAAAGAACCAAGAGTGCTCTCCTGGAGAGTTTGCCATGGTCCAGCAAACTGCTCCTGTGTGAAACATGGGCCTCAGTCGAAGTGAATATTGACAGTGGGCGGGGGGGCGTGGCTTGACAGGCCATCATGGTGGACGTGGGCTGAGCGCGCTCCGTCCAGCCCTACTCTATCCTGCACATTATCCTGCTTCTCCAGCGGTAATTTGAATCCCTGAACGGTTCCGCCGCAATCGGACATCAGCGAGCTATCTCTGGGCCAGCCTCGACGTCGCGGGAGATCCACGGACGGCAGTGCGGTCGTCTGAAGGGGACGTGGCCTATCGATGGCATAGCCTTGTGTTGAGCCGGGGAGTGGCCTGGTTCCCTGGCTGGGCTGAGGTGCCGCCGCCGCGGCTGCGTGAGGGGCACGCCCCGCATTGGTGACTGTGAGAGCCCCGACGGGTGTTAGCTGAGCGGGGCTCCTATCCTGAGCGTCGGCTTCCCCTTGATCTTGTGAGGTGCGGAGGAGATCGGCGGCCAGATCGGGCCGCAGAGGTGAGGAGCTGCCGAGGGTGCGCGATCGGCTGGCCGCCACCTTTGTGGTTACCCCTGCGGATCTCTGGTGGTGAGGGGGGGCCCCCTGTGATTCCTGAAGCCTCCTTTGTTTCGAGGGCCGGCGGGGGCCCGTGGAAGCTACTGTGCGGGTTGGGAGTGAGCCCATCATCCCCCTTCCCCCCCGCTCTCTGAGTTAGGGCCTGTTGGGGGTTCGGCGGTCGCTTCGGGCCGCAAAGGGGAGGGCCTGCAGTGACATTGCATTGCGGGGGTCCCTGGTCGCCCGCACCAGAAGAGGCGGCCGCACCTGATTGCTGCGCTCTTTTCCCTGCCCCCGTTGATTATAGCGCCATATCGGCCGGCGTTCGGCCGGACGGCATTGAGGGCCCTGGTGTTGGGACTGTGGCCGGGGAGGGCCAAGTCGCTTGGCGGCCGAGTCGGGCCGCAGGGTTGAAGCGCTGTGGGGCTGAAGCGCTGTGGGGAGTGCGGCTTGGGTGTGCGGTCTGGCCGAGGTCGGTGCCCCCCCACTCCATCTTTGGCGCCCCGGTGTTGGTTTCCCCCATCTCCCCCCCTCTTCTTCCCCTGTGGGGCGCATCCTCCGGAGGCTCGGCGGTCTTGTAGGGCCGCAGGGGGGGACCACGCATCGAGGTGCCCCAAGGGATCCCCGTATTACCGGCAAGAGGAGTGAGAGGCTGCGGGCGGCCTCCTGCATCCTGGGGGGCCTGGACTCATTGCGGGGCTGGCTTCATCTTCCTCACGGTTCATTGGGTGTCCTGGATCGGCGGCCGGCCGGGCCGTGCTGGGGGTTCCCACGCGGGGCGTGACACGCATCCTAACGACACACTGACTGGGCTTGCCAGTGATCTTCTTTCACATCTGCTGATAAGCGAGCCACGGGGCGGGACAGGTGCCTGGTTCCCCCCCATCTCCAGGCGGTGGCCATATATCGGCGGTCTATCGGGCCACAAGGACGGGTGGCTGCAATCCTGGTGGTCCTCTAGATCTGTTCTGCCGCTCAGGGCACGGCTGGGTCCTGGGCGTGGCCGTGAGTGAGACCCCGGCTTCCTCTTGGTTGGTGACACACCTATTTGTTGATGGTGAGGACGAGTCTCTTAGGGCTGGGCTATCCTACACTGTCTGTCCTGCCTGACTGGGGTATTTATTGGCCCATCTGATCTGCGATATTTCGGCCTACAGTGTTCTCTTGGCTGGAGATGGCGGCAGTGAGTGGGCCAGTATGACAAGAGACAAGCCCGGTAGTGGCTCGGCCAAGCAGAGCACGATTGACAAATGTACGGGCCAGGGGACCCCAGTGGCGGCACCGGGGGATCTCAGAATGTTGTGCCTGATAATGCGGCCCTACTGGCAGCTATCACCCAATCTAGAGACGCTCTGGAGGCCAAGATCGGGGTGGTCGGCTCCGATGTAATGCTCCTACGTCAGGACCTGAGGAATGCAGTCGCCCGCATTACAGAGACGGAGACGAGGATTTCGGGAGTAGAGGATGTGGTGGCCACGTTGCAGCAAAAGGTATCGTCCCTTGAGACCGCACAACGGGGACTGGCATCGAGGGTGGAGGACGCTGAGGGGAGAGCGCGGCGCAACAACCTGTGCTTCGTTGGCTTTCCGGAGGGCTGCGAAAATGGTAACATGGAGCGGTTCCTTACAGACTGGCTCGTGGGCTGGGTCCCTCCTGAGGAACTATTGAAATGCTTTGTTGTAGAACGGGCTCATAGGGCCCTGATGCAGAAGCCCCCACCGGGGGCCCGCCCGAGGCCTGTAATCGCTAAGCTTCTTAACTACCATGACAGGGACGCTATCCTGAAACAGGCCCGGGCCAAGGAGCCGCTACTATTCGACAATTCTCGCATCTTGATCTTCCCGGACTACACGAAACAAGTGCAGCAAAAGCGGCAAAGCTTCCTGGCCACCAAGGCCCGCCTCCGCGAGCTCAAGCTCCCCTACGCTTTGCTTTATCCAGCCAGGCTGCGAGTGGTATACTGGTCCCGCACTCACTTCTTCGATTCACCGGAGGAGGTGTTCCTATGGACGGACGAGATGGTGTGGCTGCGTCCTCACTCGCCACCGGGGAGGGAGTCCGACTCCTCCTCGAGCAGGACTGTCCGGAATCACCTCAAGCCAAGGGGAAGGGGTGGCAGGCGCTCCAAGTCCAGGCGTCGCTCCCAATCTGGCGGTGCCGCGGCACGTGAGGGGTCCACTTCCCGGCAGCATGTTTCGGCGGACTAAGTGCAGAGTGTCCAAGTTCTGTTTTAGTTTTGAACTATTTGCTTAGACTGGAGAAGCGCATATGAAGGCCAGTCTCTCCGTGGGGCTCTGCAGATGGAGAGAGGGCCAGCGGACAATGGGCTGTGAACTGGGGATCCATTGGTGGGTGAGGGGTGAGACCTCATGTTGGGGTCAGCCTGCTCTGCCTGCCGCGACAGGTACTTCACTGTTCTTGAGGTACAGGGTGGGGGGGGAATTGTTGGGTTGTGTTTGGGGGGAGGTTTTGTTGGGAAGCTGCACTGTCTACTAGGGTTCTGGAGTCTGGTAAATATGTTCAGAGGATTACTGTTGGTGCCATTCACCGGTATGGGTCCTATACAGGATAGAAATGCCTGACTGCACACGGGAAGCCTCCGGCTCCCCAGCTGGAATGTCAGGGGGGCTCTGGACAAGATCAAACGAGGGGCTATTCTAAGGCAGGCCAAGCGCGCCCTTGCAGATGTGTTGATGTTGCAGAAGACGCACCTCATGAGGACTAAGGCTTTGTGCTTCCAGCGGTTCGGATTTGCTCAGGTCTTTCATTCTGGGTTTGTGAGGGGATCCCGCGGGGTCGCTATTTTAATACACTGCAGAGTCGCATACACTCATGTCAAGACTTGGGGGGACCTGCAGGGCAGATATCTGTTCGTGCAGGGCATGGTGGGCGGAGATGCCTTGGTATTAGGAAGCGTTTATGCCCCCTGCCTTTTTCCTGGGGCCTAGCGGAGAAAATTATGACCCTGTGGTCAGGTATGCCTGAGTGTCGAGCGATAGTAGGAGGTGATTGGAACGATGTTATGGATATGGCCAGGGATCGATGGAGGTCGGGGGATCGGCTGGAGGCCCGGCACCCTACTAAATTATTCTCTTTAGTGACGGGCTTGGATTGGGTTGACCCATGGCACAGATTGCACAGTACCACGCAGGGCTACACCTACCTCTCGGCAGTATATGGATCCTTCTCTCGCCTTGACTATTTATCCCACGGGTCTTTGATAGCAGGGTGGTGGCGGCGGACATTCTCCCACGGGGCCTATCCGATCACTCGCCAGTGGCTCTTACTATATGGGCAGGGGGGTCCCATGGGCCATTCCAGTGGCGCCTCTCGGCCTGGTACCTCCAGAAGGAGGATTACAGGGAACGGATGGAGGATGCCATTGATCAATATTTGACCAATAACGTGGGTTCGGTTCAGGAGGCAGCAACTGTTTGGAAAGCTATGAAACCCACACTCCGTGGGGTAGATATCTCCTATTGTGTAGCATCCCAAAAATCGCGTAGGGAGACCCTGGTGCGTGCGGAGGCTAATATCATCGGGCTGGAAAGTGCGCAGTGGGGAGGAGAGGGGGGCAGGCTCGCCGTCAATTGTTACTCGCACAGCAGGAATACTCTCATATCCTATTGGATGAGGCTCGCCAGGCATGGTTGGCTACCCGTAGCAGGATTTATCAGTGGGGCGACAAATCTGGTAGGTTGCTGCATAGATTATGCCAGGGTTCACTCCGCCCCCAGGCTCTTCCGGGTGTCGCGGGGCCGGATGGGTTACCCTTGACAGATGCGTCAGCCATTGCTAGTAGTTTTGCGGAGTATTATGCTACATTGTACGCCCCCACGGAATGCCTGACGGCGGAAGCTATCGGCCGCTTTCTAGATGACCTTCTGCCCAAGACGCTCTCCGACGAGGCGTGGGAGGAATTGGAGGGCCCACTTACAGAAGAAGAATTGGGGGCGGCATTGGGGGATCTGAATTTTGGCAAGGCTCCCGGCCCAAATGGCTTTCCGTGCGAATTCTACAAAAAATACTTTCTGCAGCTGGGGCCCCACTATCGCGGGGTGGTGGAGGAGGCCAGGGACCGGGGGAGACTGCCCAGTTATTGGAGACACGCGGAGGTTGTAGTTTTCCACAAGCCAGGTAGGCCACCTGAACACCACACCTCGTATCGTCCTATTTCTCTATTGAATGTTGAGGCCAAGGTATTGGCCAAAGCCTTGGCGAATCGTCTCCGACCCCATATTTCTTCGCTCGTGCATCCGGACCAGGCCGAGGTTTATGCCCCAACGTGTGACCCGACATAATATTCGGCGGGCGCACGTTGCAGTGGCGACGGTGCAGGGCCTGGGGGAACGAGCAGCGCTCCTATTGGCGGATATGGACAGGGCTTTTGATTCTTTGAGTTGGGTGTACCTATTCGTGCTCCTACGAAGGCTTAATTTCGGACCTCGTTTGTTATCCTATCTAACTTTGCTATATACAGACTTAACGGCGTCGGTGCGAGTTGCGGGCTTCTTCTCCTCTATCTTCTCTATTGGGCGAGGCACCAGGCAAGGTTGTCCACTGTCCCCCTATCTTTTCACTTTAACCATGGAGCCCTTGGCCGCTTGGGTGCGAATGGACACTCAGGTGTCCGGGTTTGAATGGGCGCAAGGACTGTCCGATCGCATTGCTTTATATGCCAATGATGTGCTGTTCTTTCTTACCAACCTGGATAGGACGGGTCCCCGACTGCTGCGTATTATGCAGATCTTTGGGGAGACCTCGGGTCTGTATATGAACCCTCGGAAGTCTACCCTGTGGGTCTTGAGCGGTGTGGGCGTGCTGGGCTCCTGGGCTTCGTCGGTGCAGGTGGTACATGGCGGCTTGAAATATTTGGGGGTGTATCTGTCTGACTCTCCCGCTATGGCGTGGGAGCGCAACCTCGCACCTGTATGGGATCGCGTGCGCGAGTATATTAAGACCTGGTCCCACATGCCCCTGTCCATTTACGGTCGTTCAGCCATATTTAAGATGGTGTCCCTCCCGCGCCTGCTATATCAACTGCAGAATCATCCTTATCCGATCCCGCCGCGGTGGTTTCGTCAGGTAAATGCGGCATTGGGTCAGTTCCTGTGGGATGGTGGGGCAGTTCGGTTGGCGATACGGACTTGTTTTCAGTCCACGGATTGTGGGGGGCTGGCCACCTCTGATATTTGGTCTTATTATGTGGCATCACATTTGCTCGTGTTAAATGAGTGGTGGTACGGGGACAGGGCGGACCCGGCATACCCCGTTGAGCGGCGCTGCATGGGTGACCACTCTCTACACACTATTCTTTATTCTGCGCCGTTGAGACGCTCCCTGCCGTCAGCCATGCGGATTGTTTTTCAAATCTGGAGGCAGGCGCTATGGAGGAGGGGCTGGTGGAACAGACTAACTCGGGAGACCCCTCTATGGCATAATGGCCGCGTTCCGCACCTGACGACACTCTCTGGGTTCCGCGACTGGGACAGTATTGGTATTTCCACCTTGGGGGATGTCATGCGGGGTTCGATTTTAAAATCCTTTCAGGATATTCAGCAAGACTTTCAAATGCTGAAGACCCAATTTTTTAAGTATCTACAATTCAGGCATGCTATTTCCCCCAGTCTGGAAGGTCTGGCTTCGCTGCCGGAGTTTAGCCCGGTGGAAGCTAAGGTGTTTATGGGGGACCTCCGGGACCATAAGATTTCCAAAATCTACCAATCCCTGGTTACACATTGTTCCCCTTCGCTGTAGCGCCTAAGGGAGGCCTGGGAGGGTGACGTGGGTCAGTGGGAAGAGGAGGACTGGACGGAGGCTCTGGCCTCTCCGCGAGGGGCGGCTATTGCAATGAGCCTGCGGCTTATTCAATTTAAATACCTCCATCGAGTTTATTTCACCAGGGTCAGACTCTGGAGGGCGGGCTTAGTGGCTTCCACGGTGTGTCTCCGATGCAATCACGAGGATGGGACCCTGTTGCACACTGTGTGGCATTGCACGGCGCTAGCGAGATTCTGGAGGGGGGTGCAGGCCTGTCTCTCTGAAGTGCTGGGGTGGGATCTCCCCAGGTCGCCGAAGCTAGTTCTCCTTCATGTGATGGAAGGGATCGGGGGCAATATATATAGGCGTCATCTTATGCTCCTGGGGTTTACCTTGGCGAAGAGGGACATAGCTAGGGTCTGGAAGGTGGCAGTTGCCCCCTCGGTCTCGGCTTGGAAGAACGGTATGGACTTTTGTATGGGCTTGGAGATCCCAATATTCGAGGCCCGGGGGTGCCCTCGGAAGCACTACAAGATCTGGAGGCACTGGGCAGATTATCGAGGTTTGGAGCTTGAACCGCCACGGGAGAGTCGGAGTCGGCAACCAGTGTGACCTCCATGTCTCCTGTTGTTCCTCTCTCCTGCGCCTTTGTATCTACTGGTGCCTTGTCTGCACTTTCTGGATGGTAATTGCTTTGTGGATGATGGGCCCTTATGATGCTCAATGGCAGCATGAATCAGCGATAAATGGCTCTAGAGTAGGGAGACAGTGCATGGGAGGGGTTGGTTGTTTTGGGAGTTTTGATTTTATTTGTATTGCATTTCATATTCTCCTGTATTTTTACGAAAAATGGTCAAATTCAATATGTGAGTCGTATATGTGGCAGTTGTCTCTGGGGTACAGAGATCTGTGCCTTTTGTGTTATTTTGACAAATAAAATCTGTTTTGAAAAAAAAATATTGACAGTTGGCAGATGTAGAGTCAAAGCGACACTCCAGCCAGTGCCAGGTCTGTGAAGAAAGGGAAGGCCTTACAGAAAGTGTGTTTGTCATCGGCTAGAAATTTGCTGATAAAGTCGACAGAAGAAGTACTGCGCCACAACGCAACACCGAATCGTCATTCATACAGTACAATAGCACTAAAGGCAGAGACAACCAGGTATAGGGAAGTGATAGAGGTTGTACTAGCCAAGTGCGAGAAAGAACTAAAATCAGAGACATTTCTAACATCAAGAAACGCTAAAGGCAGTGACAACGAGGTGCAAGAGAACACTGCAAGCTGAAGCAGGTGAATGCAGAGAAACATAAGAAACAGCGACAACCCAGCATAAATAGAGAATAAGATCATGCTTACCAGAACCTCAGTAAAGATAGTCATCCAACCTGCTGAAAGGTGAGCAAAGTGTGGTGCAGCCACCTTCTTGAAACCACCACCTCCCTTTGATACCGCCAAAAGCAAAATATTGGTGACAGATGGACTGCCTGGGTGGAAACCTTCGATGATTTAATTGGTGTGCTGGAAGAAGCAAATGAAAAAAAGATCATTAAATACATAAAGAATTTGGCAGGTGACGGAGTAAAAGAAGTGATAAAGAAAATACTACAAGTGACATACTGTCAAATCAAAGAAGCGTTAAACACCAAGTTTAATCCAATGCCGAATGTCGACTATGAAAGGTCCATTTTTAGTCAGGAAAGGCAGAAAGCTGGTGAAAAAATGGATGAGTATATAGAAAGACTTGATTTGCTCATAAAGCATTCCAAGTTTAATGAGTTTAACGATGAAGAGGCTATGTGTCTCAGAGTATTAGATGGTTGCCTCTCCGATTCCTTCAGATGACAAATGCTGAAAGAGACACTCAGTTTGGAGTGAGTACTTATGGCTGCCAGAGCAGAGGAGAGAGCTGACAGTTAGGCAGCTAACATGGAGGCCGGAAGAGCCCAAAATGAATCAGCGCTGAGTGCGAAATTTAAGAGAAAACACAAGGCCGAAGGCCATAAAGTAATGTCTGGAAAGAAAAAGAAGTTGTAAACATGGGCTGCTTCAACACCACTACAAAGTCAAGGTTCATACATAGCCACTGTGAAGCATAAAAATACGAAAGAGCAAGTGCCAATTCATGTCTAGCCAGGCACTTCATCGAGCACATGTTTACTCAGTTTCTGTATCGCTGCTGACTTGGGGCTGATTTCTGAGAACTACAATGTCTACCATGAAAGTGCAACTTCACATAAATGAGGTCATTCGTCATGTTGCTCAACGACATCGTCGAATCACATTCCATTTACAAGAGGTTGTTGATACCTTATTGAAGCATGACATCATTGAGCGATCCACTGGTCCGACGCCAAGGGTATCACCCATAGTGGTAGTGCCAAAAAAGGATAGTAGAGGAGCAGTGTGCATCTGCGTTGATATGCGCTAAGCAAACAAGGCGATTAAAAGAGAACAACATCCAGGCCCGCACATTGCCGACATGATTATGCAGCTGAATGGAGCTAAAGTCTTTTCCCACCTTGATTACAACAAAGGATATCATCAGCTGGAAGTCGAAGAGAATTGCAGGTACGTTACTACCTTTTCCACTCATGTTGGTGTGTTTCGATATAAAAGCCTACATTTTGGAGTCTCATCAGCTGCCGAAATGTTTAAGGATGTCATTTATCACAGCATACAGCTAGGGGTGGGCAATGAACTCCGCTCCGCTAACAAAGTTTGCGGAGAATTGTTAACTACGCATTCCATTAAAAACACAGAATTCAAGCAAAAACTCTGACCCTCCGCGTAGTGGAATCAGCTACTAAACTGCACCCACAAATGCTTTGATAAAGCAGCTTTACATGCTAAAAAGCATATAACCAATTCACAATATCAGCCAATGAGAGAGGTGATGATTTTGGGATCCCCCTAACCTAAGGGGAGGACCAAGCAGATGCCTTGAACACAAAGAGTACATCATGCTGAACGATTCAGTGGTGCTCCCATCCTGCTAGGACCACCCCAAGCACAGTTATGGGCAAAAATACAATCCCAACCAAAGGCCCTGCAAAGCATTATGGGATGAGATTAGCAGATGGCAGTGAATATTATAGTATCCAGTATCAAAATAATTCTACAAAGAGCTGCAGTTCAACTCGTCGTTACTAGGTGTCCCTCACGAGTCAAATGCAAAAGTATTGAAATTATTACATCAAGCTGCAGTTCCACTAGTCGTTACTAGATGTCCCTCACGAGTCAAATGCAAAAGCATTGAAACCCTTTCATGAAGCTGCAGTTCCACTAGTCGTTACTAGGTGTCCCTCACGAGTCAAATGCAAAAGCATTGAAACCCTGAGCTGAGAGCTAATACTATAAATTCTACAAAGAGCTGAACTGCAGCTTCATGAAAGGGTTTCAATGCTTTTGCATTTGACTCGTGAGGGACATCTAGTAACGACTAGTGGAACTGCAGCTTGATGTAATAATTTCAATGCTTTTGCATTTGACTCGTGAGGGACACCTAGTAACGACGAGTTGAACTGCAGCTCTTTGTAGAATTATTTTGATATTGGATACTATAATATTCACTGCCCACTGCTAATCTCGTCCCATAATGCTTTGCAGGGCCTTTGGTTGGGATTGTATTTTTGCCCATAACTGTGCTTGGGGTGGTCCTAAGAGGATGGGACCACCAGCGAATCGTTCAGCAAGATGTGCTCTTTGTTTTCAAGGCATCTGCTTGGTTTTCTCCCTAGGTTAGGGAGGATCTCAAAATCATCACCTCTCTCACTGCTTGCTAAGTTTTCATTTTCACTTTTGTGAAATGACTATATGCATTTTAGCATGTAAAGACAGAGATACTTGTTATTTTACCTAAAGTATAAGAGGTCTCTGTTAATTAAGTGGGAAGCGGAGCGCAGTTGAGGAATTCATGGAGATTGTGTTCAACTTTGTGGAATTCTGCGTAGTAGTTCTCTGCCAACTATGCCCACCCTTACATACAGCCAGTCACAAATGCTTTCAATCATTGACAGCATACTCGTTTTTGGGGCTACACAAAAGGAACATGATGAAGGTCTGGCACAAATGTGTCATTTACTTGCTGATGAAGGTCTCACTTTAAATGCGACAAAATGTGTTTCATCAAACCAAACTCAAGTTCTTTGGCCATGTCTTTTCTGATGGGGGAATGATTCCAGATCTAAACAAAGTACAAGCCTTGTCATCTGCTTCTCCTCTACAGGTTGAAACTATGCTGAGATACTTCCTTGGTATGGCCAGTTATTGTTCCAAGTAAATATGTGACTTTGCCACTGTAAGTCCCCTATTGAGAGACTTAACTAAACGAAATGTCCCATTTAAGTGGTCAAGTGAATGTGAACAAAGTTTCAAAAAAATCAAGCATGCAATTGAGAACACAACTGAAATGGCATACTTTGATCTGAAATTGCAGACAGAGTTTGTTGTTGATGTGAGCCCAGTGGGGTTGGGTGCCATCCTTGCCCAGCACACTGGCCATCCCAATGCCCCAAGACACATTGTGACTTATGCTAGCCAAAGTTTGTTGACGACAGAAAATGCTAATTCACAACCCGAAAAAGAAAGCCTAGCTGTAATTTGGGCTTGTGAACATTTTCATGTGATCCTGTATGGAAAACATTACACAGTTGTCACTGACCACCAAGCATTGCTCACCATTTTGGCAATCCTAAATCCAAGATGCCCCCTTCACATTTAGAGGTGGGGGTTGTGATTGCAGGAGTATAAGAACACAATTGTGCATCGTCCAGGAAAAGATCAAAACCCTGCTGACTACTTCTTATGTGTGCCAATACAGAGTCATGGCACTCCTTTTAAAGCAGCTGATGCCTATGTTAATTTAATTGTGAAATCCAGGACCCCTGCTACCATATTGGTAGAACAAATCATTGCTGTCATGAGTGCTGACAGGGATTTGCTAATACTCAGACATTATTACACACCAATCGTGGTGAACACATACTCAACCTTTTCATGATGACCTTGAATACCAGAAATTCAAAAATGTGCAAGACGAACTTTCAGTTACTCCACAAGGCATCGTCTTGCAAGGGTAGAGAATTGTCATGAGTCTGAGACAGCAAGTTACTGAAATGGCCCATGAGTAACACCGTGGGCTACGAAAAGAGCATTATGGACTCAGTGTGGTTCCCCCATCTTGATGAAAGAGTTGAAAAAGAGGCCTGTTATTTATGCAACTGATTGTCATCTAAGACAACTTCACATCAGTTGAACATTTCTGATCTCCCAAAGAATGCATGGGAGATTATTGCAATTGATTTCCTTGGACCCCTTGACAATGGACTTCATCTATTAGTAATTGTAGACGAGTATTCTCGTTTTCATCTGATGGAAGATTTGTCGTCAATGACTCATGACAGAGTTATTTAAAGACTAGACAGTATTTTTGCAATTTGGTGTATTCCTTTGATTTTGAATCTGACAATGAACCGCCTTTCAATAGTCGGTAATTTAAAGACTTCCTCACTCATTTAAATATCAAGTATCAGAAAAGCACACCTCTCAGGCCACAGGCGAATGGTGTGGTTGAGAGAATTATGAGAACCCTCTAGAAGACTGTTCAGCGCACTGCACTGGAAAAGTTTGAACTCAAATCAGTTCATCAGTCTAGGCTTCCTGTCACGTTAATGTCAGGGAGAGCTATCGGCACCAAAGTGCCACAATGGACCAATGACAGATCTATTAACATTGATAAATGTTGCAGTACTGACTCTTCTCACAAACATCACATGCAGACCTATGCAGGCAGAAGCCACTGTGCACGGCTCATTGTGTTCAAAAGAAGGATACAAAAGTGATTGTAAGGCACAAACGGAAATGTAAGTCTGATGCTCTTTTTGATGCTGACCCATTGAGGGTTGTGACCAGTAAAGGACACATGGTGACTGCTCACCGTCCTGGAAAGTCCATTATGCAAGATTCTTTGCATTTCAAGCACCTGCCTCGACTTTCACCAACACCAGGAGTGAGACTTATCCATCTGAGAGTCCAGAGAGTCCAACCAATGACTGTACTGATGTCTTTGTCACCACTGCCAGTCATGAACCCTTCACCTTTATGTCCTCAGCCTCACATGACCAGATCTGGGTGATTGATTTGAGCACCAAAATGACTTATTGAAGAGTTGCAATGTATATATGTATTATTGGTACTTTTTATTTAACAAAGAGGGAGATGTAATGTCTTGTGAGTTAGAGATGACGGAATCCCTTTAGTTCCTGACAGACTTCATAGAACAGTGCCGTAAGTGCATGGACGTGGGTCACAGAATTTATGATATAGAATGTTTGTTTCACGGTTACACAGTGATGAATAAAGACGTGTGATACTGAGCTTCGTGTGTGGCATGATCCTTTACCAGTACCAGGGCTGGGGAGCACTCTGCACTTATCAGCAGATTTTAACTGTCCCAGGCTCATTGCCCCTAACAAATTAAATTGACAGATCTCACCTAGGGAAGCAGAAGAAACAGATAAAGGCAGTAGCAGGAAGAGATGAAGAAGCACACGAGATTGCAGCAAGATCACAGTAAGCAGTTTTGTATGGGAGCACCAGCAAGCTCTGAGGAATAAGGAAATCTCAGTGCAGAGAGTTACTACCTAGCTCCACTCTGCACTGACTCTCACTTCCTGAACTTGAACAGGCAGAGTTACGTATGTCTCAGAGGAACAGGCAGGCTTTTGAAACTGCCTTGCGTTCTGCTCTGCTCTTGAGGTTGTAGTGATATCCATTGGCTTCTTGCCACTGTGTTTATTGCTTGGAAGGGGTGTTGCTACCTGAGAATCTATATTTTTGGATGTCCCAGATCTTATATTGATTGAAAGGAATTCTTGTTTTTTTTTGTTTTTCTGTTACACCTTTTGGAATTTGAGACAATAGGCCGGAATGAAAGGAAGCCATTTTGGGGGCTGCTAAATGAATCGTCATCAATACTCCAGCCAGACAGAAACGTATGAAACACTGAATAAACAGCATGCCATTTTTGTCATTTAAATGGAGGGAAGCAAGTTTACAATGTTTCATGATTAACATCTTTGCATACAAAGATGAAAGCCAAACCAATGAATAAATCAAACACAATGCTAATTCACTTGCAGAGAAACAGTATAACTCATGGAGCAACATTGCTGGGAGATTTAATTTGGTTCCTTCAGATGAATTGTTAACATTTCAAATTTTCTAACTCATCTGTGATCCCCCATCATAACTTGACTAAAAGACAAGACATACTGGGCCAACTGACCGCATATCTGTAAATTTAACTGATAGATTTAGCCATTATCTGTGATTTGATCTCACATCCCTTTGTCTTCCATGTGTCCTACCATCTACATACCTGGCTTGTATGATTACAGTAATATTTATTTTAATCAAGACATCTATCCTGCTATAGTAGTAGTAGAATAAATCTCTTTCCTTTTGTGGGACGATACACCAATTGAACTTAATTAACGCAGCTAATTTACTGGTTAAGCGCTCAATCTCTGTCATCCTTTCTTAACAGCATTAACACATTGGGGCCCACATGTACGACCATTTTTAGAGGTCACAAATGGCAAATCGGGCCATTTACAACCATAAATAGGTCTGTGGCATGTACTAACCCTATTTTGCGAGTCGGTATCCTATTACTGACTCGCAAAATAGGGTTTGCGACTAGCTATTAAGAAGAGGCTTGCCAAGGGCGTCCCTTCCTAATAGCGATTTGGAGTGCCATGTACGAATGTTTTGTGACCAAAATGCGGTGGCAAAACATTCGCATTTTACCACCAATGGAAAATTGGTGGTAGACCAGACGCAAATGGGAAGGGATCCCCAAGGGGCCTCTTCCCCTTTGTGAATGTGGGTGCAAATATTTTTTAAGAGCAGGCAGTGGTCCCACGGTCCACTGCCTGCTCTTAAAAAACAAGCATTTGCAATCTAATCGATCTCGCCTTTGGGACCTTCTATGTATTTAGCTATGCAGCACATTAGCCTGGGTGCTGAAACATCTACTGTTCTTTAACATGGAGGGAAAGTAAGCACCAAACTGCGTGACACGCCAGGTATGGGAACACATGGAGAGAAATATTGCCTTTCAGCTGGAAATGGTATAGTCCAAAGCTCTGTTTTTAATATAAAAGCAGGGCCTTCGGTGGTCATATCCCTGAAAATACAAGATTTGAAAAAAATATTATTGTCTACGGGTGCTTGTGGAAGACAATTTCTATGGACTGGAATCTAGAGAATGCTAAAGTGATTCTGGTATTTTACTGACCTCTGCTGGTCGTTTTCTATCAAGAAAGTTAAATAGAGGCAGTTGCCAGAAAAATTAAAAAAAGAAAGTCCCTCAGCAGAAAGCAATTCTGGTATTTTACTGACCTCTGCTGGTCTTTCTAGCAAGTCAGTTAAATAGAGGCAGTTGAACAGAAAAAAAGTCGCTAAGCGGAAGCAGACAAATCCTAGGGCTGATCTCCAGAGCCCACAAAGTACATACACATATAAGTATATACTAAAGTATATACTAAAGTATATATACTAAAGTATATACTAAAGTATATACAAGAGGTCTGGAATGCTCGACCTAATGAAACTGAAGCATTTCACTTTTCTTTTTGAAATCCATCCCGTTTTCCTTTAAGGAAAACGGGCTGCATTTCAAAGAAAAACTGCTTTATTAAAAAGCAGTCACAGACATGGTGGTCTGCTGACACAGCCAGCCACCATCCCTTTGAGTGCCGGCCATTCCCAATGGGTCACACATTGCGACCTGCCTCATGAATATTAATGAGGCAGGTCCCTTGCAACCCAACTGAGAATCACAAACTGTAATAAATTGCAATTAGCGACTTGCAAAATGGAATGGTTGTACATCTGGCCCTATGTTTTATGTTTACTAGGCAGGCTTATTGCAAGCTGAAAATAGCCTTACCAGTTTCATCAGCAGTATTTTGAGGGCTCGTCATCAGCTTTTTGTATGATTACAAATTCTTAAGTCCAGTAGTGTCTTATTTTAGGGGATCAGAGACCCAATACTTATACTAGGCCTGGGCGGAGCTTGCGGAGTTCCACTCTGCGGAATTCCGCAGAGTTACCAAAAAACTCAGTGGAATTCCACAGAGTTCCGCGGGTGGGTGGAGTATTGCTCTGCTACCCCGAAGTAGACAGCATAAAGGCCAGAGATGTGACATAGCGCTACCAGGACACTAATATATATTATACTGCACATATATACATTGGTTGGATGAGAGGCAATATATAGACACAAAACAGTCTAATACACACGAGCACATCAATAACAGACAGTTTGCAATTATTCGTTTCTGGTCTTTTTTATTCTCAGATGTGCTTCATAAAAATAGAACCAACCAACGCGTTTCACCCAAACATGGGCTTCTTCAGGGCAATAGGGTAGAGGAATAATATGTATCCTCAGATGCTGAGTCAGGAAAGATAAAAGCGAGTCCTAGGGCGCATAGGTGAAGCTCATGGTAAAGCGATTTCCTATGAGTATAAATAATGTGAAGTATCTTAGCCCTCCTGAACTGCCAGTGGATTTACTCGCTGAGTAGTCTTCTCAACAGTGTCCCATGCTTTCCCTGTGGCATTTCTCCTTCCTTCGAGGGGCGAGCGCCACCCCAGTGGTCCCGACTTCCCAGGAGCAGTTCACCAGTATCGTATCTAGGCGTCCCTGGCCTTCAAATATCGCTATCCCGACGTCCTAGTTCCGTATCCAAAAAGTCAGTAGATATTATAAAACGAGTTGTATACAGAAATGATGCGACATGGCTCAAAGTTCTCCACACAGTGCGGAGAACTTTGAGCCGTGTCGCATCATTTCTGTATATTCCGGTCTGTGAGGAGGCTTATCAAGGACTCCACGCAGTGCCGCGAGCTATTGAATCTTGTCCGTAGGATTATGGATTATACACCGCGTTTTGAGGACATATGATTGCGCATACATTTTTCTGATTAAAACGACTCATATTATAATATCTACTGACTTTTTGGATACGGAACTAGGACGTCGGGATAGCGATATTTGAAGGCCAGGGACGCCTAGATACGATACTGGTGAACTGTTCCTGGGAAGTCGGGACCACTGGGGTGGCGCTCGCCCCTCGAAGGAAGGAGAAATGCCACAGGGAAAGCATGGGACACTGTTGAGAAGACTACTCAGCGAGTAAATCCACTGGCAGTTCAGGAGGGCTAAGATACTTCACATTATTTATACTCATAGGACATCGCTTTACCATGAGCTTCACCTATGCGCCCTAGGACTCGCTTTTATCTTTCCTGACTCAGCATCTGAGGATACATATTATTCCTCTACCCTATTGCCCTGAAGAAGCCCATGTTTGGGTGAAACGCGTTGGCTGGTTCTATTTTTATGAAGCACATCTGAGAATAAAAAAGACCAGAAACGAATAATTGCAAACTGTCTGTTATTGATGTGCTCGTGTGTATTAGACTGTTTTGTGTCTATATATTGCCTCTCATCCAACCAATGTACATAGCTATATTTATGGTCTACAAGCAGCAAACCATTTGAGGTGGGCAATATTTCTTACAATTTGTGACTAGATCTGGTGGTGCAGTCATCTATGACCCAGCTGCTTGTTCTTCCTTTTTTTCTATACTGCACATATGGTTAGCTTTTGTTCAGCAGTATGTACATTAGATATCATGTTTGAGAATGTGTGCATATTTGCAATAACACAATACTGTAGACACTCTGTAATGCTTGTGAAGCGGCACGGCACTACATCATAGGTGTAATGCAGTATATGCCCACAAGGTGTCAGGCCAGCGGGTGGAACTAATTTCATGTGCCACCACTTTTGCAAAGGTTGCAAGTAATTTGCAAGCGCAGCGCATTTCCTTTTGGCAACTGTTTGACGACCCTATGCTGCCATTTGATAATCAATACTTACTTGACTAAGTGTAGTAAAACTAAAAATGGGAAAGTAGTATTCCTGACTGCAGGTAATCACATCCGGTACATGTCCCTTCGATTCTTGCGATACCGGTTGGGTAGAGTGTTTGTCAGGCCTACCAGCCCTTCATCCTTCATGTCAGTCTCCTCATTCACCCTTCTTCTCACTGATTCTCCTCATCCAGATGAGACCTGCCATCACTCTGTAACTTAACTCACCAAGTCCGCCATTCTTGATTCTTCACATACGTCTAAAATTACAGTTGACCCCTGTGTCACCAAGAACACAATATTCCAGCCCCGGGTTTAAGTTTAACAATCTAATACCTTCTGAGAGTTGAAGTCCAGATTCATTTTAGTTGAACAAAGGCACTTGAAAATTGTGATTTGCAGAAGATAAATCCAGGTTTGGAGCTTGGTGTCGTGGAATCGTGTAACTCCCTGCATACATTAGGACAGACGCTCCTCGCTCCCTCCCTCACTACTCTCCCCAACACTCTTTAAAGTGCAGGCGTCTCGCTCCCCGTTCTCTCCTTCACCCAGCCCTCCTCCTGCTCAGCTACTGTCCATCAGCCAACCTTTGTATTCTCCTCCATTCAGTCTCCTCGCCTACAACTCATTTCAAACCTAAAATCAATGCTGAGTGACATTTTTCATTTCTCAGCCTTTTTCCTGCCCACAGCCACCCTTGTTCCTGTATGTTAGGTGTGTTGTATATAAAGTCCTGCATGTTCGATAGCATTTGCTTGTTAACAGTGTTAATGAGCAAACGGTATCGAACATACAGGAATTTATATACAACACAGCTGGCATGTATGAACAGCTCACAATGGAATCTGTACCCCTTCGATAAAAAACTGCATTTGTGATGTAAAGCAAAAATGAAGATTGAGTTACTTATTTTCTCACCTGCTAGTGCCTCAACCATTGGCCCTCCAAAGCCCGCAGTTGGCTCTCGCCTGGCCAATGTGTGTGGAACCAATCAGAGTGCAGATCCTCCTGTGGAAGATGGAAGCCCCACCCCCAAAGGCAGCTCAGAAGGCTTGACAACAGTGATGTAAGCGCTGGAAAATTCTGTAGCAACATTTAAACTTGTAAAGTAGGGTGAGCAGTGAGCAAGCCGGTAAACTTCACTCTGCCGGTGGTTGGCGGAGTTTTGGGCCTAACTACGTGCTCAAGCAGAGCGCGGAGTTGGGAAAACTCTGTGAATTTCGCCCGTGAAGCGGAGTTCGCCCTCCAGGTCTAACTTATACCCAAAAGCAACTCTGATGTGGGGGGTGGCTTCAAAGCAGCTCTCTGAAGTGCACAAAGGTCCCTTTCAACCCAGTCCTGTCTGCCAGGCTGTGCTGATTAAAGTACTCAACTGAATTGCTGATCTGGAAGGCCTGCTTTTCTGCTTGTTGCCCTGCTGCCTGCTGCTCTCTGACTTTGCTGAAGAAGAGCTGGACTCTGCCTACACTCCAAGGGTGCCCCAAGGGCTTGTTGGCTTGCCTTCTGAAACTCAGGGACATCGAATTCTCTACCCCTGCTCCTGAGCCTTGTTCACTGGAGGTGGACCCAGATATTTGCATCAACGGAAAGGACACAAAGCAACATGAAACCCCGCAAAGCCTCACCGCATAGATGATAGCTCCTCAGAACCGGTTCCAGATGACACACAGCCTCGCAAAACCTCACCGCACAGCCGCTCGGAATTGACACCAGACAACACAAAGCCTCGCTGTACAGCTTCTCGGAACTGATGCTGGATGAAGCAAAGCCTCACAAAGCCTTACCCTGCAGGCTGTGCCCTAGGATCCAAGCTACTGTGTTCATTGGCCCAAGCGGGTCCCTGTAGTCAGCTTGTGCTCCATCACGGTAGGCCTGAACTTGTGACTTTGTCGTGGTCTGGTGCGACCAGATAACCCTCATTGGAGCTTATTACTTCTGAGCACTAGAACTCTTTTTATTCTTTAAAATTCAATATCTTGACTTCTACTAATTGGATTTTTGTTGTTTTGGTCTTGCTTTGCTCAGAATATACAAATCTAATCTTATAAACATGTGTGGAGTCTTTTTGTGGTGTATTCAATGTTTTACCTTGTGTTGAACAAATACTTTACACATTGTCTCTTTACTCAGGCACTGCTCTGTGCCCAGCTACCGGAGGATGAGCACAGGCTATATTTTAGTATGTACTTAGCTTACCCTGACTAGAGTGGTGGTTCCTGCCTGGCCTGGGTGTTTACCTTAGCCAACCAGGAATCCCATTTCTAACAGTAACATCTTCTGGTGCTCATGCAAAATGCTCTAATTCCCATGGGCAAGGTTTGCACTATATAAAACCACAAAAGATAAATAACTGGAGATGGTGAGGGATAGGCTGGGGCCTCTGGCATCTTTAGCAAGAAAAATTGGTGCATTTCCATGACAAGCACCAGTCAGAAAGATGTTTCCTGTATTGCTTCTTCGAAGCCTCTCTCTCTAAAATAGCCATAGCCATTTGAAACAGACACAGCACAACTCAGCTACTGCCTCGCTGCGCAAGTTGGTGGATGGAGCGCCATTCCTACAAGAAGGTCAACATTTTATTTTCTACAGTTCTATTTTTTTACCTAAACACATCACTAGCCTCCGATGCCACACTCCCCCAACAAACTGTGTAGTGTATATATAAAACAGAGGTCCAGCAAATGTGAGGCAACAATGCTACAATCATTTCGGCTCGAGTGCCTTTATTTCCACAACGCAGAACTGAAGCCACATCCTTCATCCCTTGGCTGAACATAAGTCATTACGATTACATGACAGGTGGCACAAGAGAATGTTTCCTCAAACATAGGAAACAGGTATGATGTGCAGTCACATTAAACGATTCCCTGTGTGTGGTGTATAAGTGACCTCCCTCTTTGTATTACTTATCCCTTTGAATTGCAAACATATATTCACTATCACTAGATACTCTTTACACTTTAAATTACCAACCAACTTTCCACGTATATTAAAATACGAGAAACATTAACTATACACCACAGTAGATGTTTGATATTAAATATGTTTTACTCCATTTGTCTGTAAATTTTCTGTTTCTTATATGTTCCATTACAAATAATAAAACATTTATTAGTTCTTTATGTGCTTGTATTATAACAATACAGACAGGCATTGCTCCATTTATATCACCTCTCTAGCCATCAACATGTTTATCTAATTCTTCATATACAAATTACATCCTAGACCTATTGGCTTTGCTAATGATTCATGTTATGCTACTTTTGTTTTTGTGTAGAGCACTTCTGCTATTGCTATAGTGTGATGGCTTTCCTGGCTTTTTTCCAATCAGTGCTAATTATTTGGCATATAACAGAACTGAGTGAATTCTTAGGGCCTGTTTTGGAATCTGGAAGACAGATACTCAATAAAGAAAGTGAGGTATATCCTGTCTGCCTTATTGAAATGTGCATTAGGGTGTAATTCACCTGTAATAAGGCAGCCAGGATATCCATCACGTCTGTAATGGAGTACTAGTCCAACAAACCAAGTCAGGTCTTAAGTGTAGTGTCCGTGCACTGACATTTTAAAGCATGAACCAACTGGGAATTTGCTTAGAGCCCCTGCCTCCTAAGGGGCCACCTGAGATATTTACTCCAGACAAAACTCACTGTTTGACCTCTGTCTGTTTCATTTTTCTCTCTGAAATTCTCTCCCTACCTGTCTGACTTTGCATGTAACTCTGCGTCTCTAAACCAGTCACATCTAAAGGATTTTTGACACACTGGACAAGAACTATTTCAACTATTTTTGTCTAACAGTGTTAAATTTTAACATATAATTTAGTGCTGTTTTGCATCATGCGGGCTTGAAATGGGTAAGGAAATTGAAATTTGTCCCATACAGGGGCCCCCAAAATCTTTAAAATGACACTGTGTCAGTGTCTCCTACCGCCCATGTAGTGTTAGTGTCTTCTAATGGTTATGTTTCCTCTGTCCCTGTCTCTTCGTGTAAGTGTCTAAATGTCTCTCCCCAAGACCGTATTTGGTATGAGTTTCTTGACTTATATATATTTTGCTTCCAGGGTCGGACGGGAACAGAAAATGGGCCCAGGCACCAAAGTAAGAATGGCCCTGTTGGACCTGACCCTTTTTGCAGGGTTATCCCCAAACTTTTTGCCTTTCACCGCCTATTTTTCTGACCCTATTTTTGTTGGCTTTAGGGCTCGGGGCACTTTACCACTGCTAATCAGTGCTAAAGTGCATGTGCTCTCTCCTCTAAAAAAGGTATGATTGGTTTACACCTGTTTGCCACATCTGATTTACTTGTAAGACCCTTGTAAAGTGGTATACCATATATCCAGGGCCTGTAAATTAAATGGTGCTAGTGGGCCTGCAGCACTGATTGTGCCACCCATAGAAGTAGCCTTTCAAACCTATCTCAGGACTGCCACCGCAGAGCCTGTGTGTGCAGTTTGCTGCCACTTTGACTTGGCATTTAAAGCTACTTGCCAAGCCTTAAACTCACCTTTCATTACACATAGGTCACCTTTAAGGTAGGCCCTACGTAGCCTTATGGGCAGGGTGCTGTGTAAGTAAAAGGTAGGACATGTGCCTTTATTGTGTGGCATGTCCTACATGCCTATTTTGTTTTTCACTACAGTAAGGCCTACTCCTCTCATAGGCTGGCATTGGGAATTCCCTTATATACTTTTAAGTGTTACTTCCTGATCTGAAAGGAGAAGCGTTGCCATGTTTGGTATGTTTAGGATGGTAGTGTAAAATCCTGCTTACTGATGTAGTTGGATTTTACATGACTATTTTAGAAATGGCACTTTTAGAAAGTGGGCATTTCTCTGTGCTTATGACTCTTTGTGCTTTGCAGCCTGACTCCAATCCACGTCTGGGTGACCGCTTCACTTTGTGCATACTTTCCAGGCAGTCATCACGCAAGTAAGGTTGGGTGTGACAAAGTTACAACTTCATTCATCTGCATACTGATGGTCTTCCTGTGCTGGGAGAGGGAGAGGATGTTCACACTTTACAGTTCTATAGGCTGTGTCCTGCCCTTACACAAAAGGCTGATTTACCCCCCACTGATGTCTGGAGCCTGGGCTGGGTTGAAAGGGAATGTTGCGCACATCTAAATGTTCTTTTGAAGTTCCCCCTTGAACAAAGACATTTTTGAGTATAAGTACAGGGGCTCTGACCCCATGATTTTATACACTGTGTGGGACTTGTAATCAGGCGCTGCTAGCTCTACATGCTGCACATTACCAGAGGCCATCATTCCTGCCTGGAGGAACCACCATTTAGACTTCTGCCTCGTACTGCTAACCTACTGCCTGCTGTGCTATGAGAAGGGCTGCAACTTTGCTAAAAGGATCCTGATGTGCTGGCCTGCTGCCTGCTACCCATCTTTGTGCCCCATATCCAGTGATCTCTGAGGGCTGGTTGGTTTGCCCTCCCCCTTGTTTTTTTAAGCATCTCAGGGCCATCAGGGATTTTGTTGACTGCTTTTTCCTGCAGAGGCCCGTTCAGTGCAAACCAGCATTCCACTTTGCGAGATTCAAGTGCCCGTGCTGTGGAGGACAGCTCGGCCTGATTGCCAGCTGGGTCCCGCGCTTGGTGGTGAGTGCAGCGAGCCGGTTTTGTTTGACCAATCCCTGGTTGGCTGCTCACCGAGGGACCCGCATTCTCCAGCGGTAGAGCCCTGGTTAGCGGTGCCTCACTTGCCCCCTACCAGCACTACCTGTACAGCGCTTAGAGGAAGCACCTGCCCATGTTTTGTGTGGCCAGAGTTCCCACCACCATTGGCCTAGTTCTGGTGGGGACCCTTTTGTCATCACCATAAAGGCCATAATGAGAGCACCGGTGCTTTTGCACCCTATGTATGAGGCCTGTTTCCATAGGAGCCCACAGAAATTACCGGAGACCCAGTGCTTTCGTGTCCTATGATCATATTTACGTGATATGCGTGTGTTCCTACTCTAACTGTCATCATGCGCATGAGATTTATGATTCATGCCTAACATGAGAAATACACATGATTTATTCGTAGTGTGTAGAGAATGTATGGTTCAAGCCTAAGGTACAAAATATTTATGATTCATGTCATCTTGGTCTGTGATATATGTATAATAATGTAGACCTGGCTATTTAATGCTGCCTTTTAATTCTTCTCTTATGCAGTGGTCACTACAGCGCCGGGACACCCTCAGAGTAGCTGTGTGTTTTATAAGTGACATTTGATTGGATTTGATTTGATACAGAAGCATATTTTTCATATAATTCTGTGTGGAGTCTTTTTTGCGGTGTATTCATTGTGTTACTGGCTTGTGTGTGTTGTGCAAACGCTTTACACATTGCCTCTGATGATGAGCCTGCCTGCTCTGCGGCAAGCTACCCGAGGATGATTACAGGTTATCTTTGGTGTGTAACTTCCTTGCCCTGACTAGAGTGGTGGGTTCAGCCTGGCTTAGGTGCATTCCCTAACCAACCAGACATCCCATTTCTAACATGCCTACATTAGTGAATTAGAAATCTAAAAAAGTGGCCATTGTTTTAAAATTGGGGCAGTTTTTAACTTGTAAAGGCGCTGTACATAAGTCTTTTGCAAGGCATGGAAGATTGCATGAATTTGAGCTTGCTGTACCCACTGTTTGTTTTAATGTCAAGGAAATCAACATACCAAAAGCAGGCCCACAAACAGCCAAAATACGCCCGCCCCCACGCTGACCTTCCAAACCAGCTCATCTGCACTGCCTGGATGTCCTATAGGCCAGTCCAACCCTGCTTGCTTCAGTCGAGCTTAAGCGAAGAACACCTTAAAAGTGAGCTTTAAAAACATGTCCCTGTTGATATGATCTATCTTATGGCTAAAAACTCATCAGGTGTACTATTTTTCACTTTACTCTTTCACTCATCGCACAATTCTGGTTTGCGTAAATACTACTGCCATCTACCATTTATGGGTTTTAATTGCCATTGACGACCAAAAATACTGACATTGTGGCCTACGAGTTGTACAGAAACATAAAGGTATGGATATCCATATGTTCTTTTCCTTCTACGTAGCCAATGAGCGCGAAAAAAAGTGACCGGTCCCTTGTTGACACTCTAGCTGGAGCTATTTATTAAACTATCATTTGTAATTGCCCCTCAGCAATTACTTGGAATGCAGAAAAGCATAATTGGCGGATTTGGAAACTGTCGAGTCCTTGCATCGACCAGCTCTTTAACTATTCGCCACTAGAGCGCCATCTGCTGGCTAGTATCAACGCCTGATGGTAAATAATTCAGCTCGACAGGTTGCAAAATCACGAGAACAGTCATTGTGAATTAAACAGATTTCGAAACAGGATGACGGTGGTCTAAGCCGAGCGCGCCTCTCGAGGAGCTTATGAGATCTGCATTTCTGATCTGGTGTCAGCCTCGCAGGGTTAGTGTACAAGCCCGATTTTACTCTTTCTCAGACAGGAAGGATTAAGGGCTGAAAAGCAGTCTAAGAACACGGCAGATAAGGGATGTCTGTCTGCCTCCAGAGCAGTCACAGCGCACCTCCATTTGGCTTCGTTCCCAGACTCCTTTGTGAATGAGCAGGCAGTGTGCAGGCGCTCACAGCGCCTCCTCTGGGACAGTCGCCGACTCAGCAGGTCGGGTGTCTGCCCTGGGGGGGGGGGGGGGGGCTGAACCATGCTGCCGGCTCTCTGTTCGTGTATTTAAAACACAATGCCCAAGGGAGACTGCTTTTGTTCTACCCTGCGAAAGTCTATTTAAAAACACTAGTCTCCGAGCAGAATGACCATTAATGTACATGCATGATGCTGAGTCATAAAATATTAAAATATGCAGATGTGATAAGCGCCCATTTATTCGGCTCACATGAAAGCAGACCGCGCTCTCAGCCTCCAACGTTTATTAAAAGATCTTGCCAAGACCTTGCTCTACCAAGTGTCAGCAGTGACAAGGCAGCAGGAAATAATACGGTTGCCATAGTAACTAAAATCTTCAGCAGCAGAAGCACGAGTATTCACTTGCACCTAGTCTACATCGATTTGCTTATGTTACATAATACGTTTATCCCGACAGCACATACAGTGAAAATACTTTATTACAAAATGTTCATGTTTTAAACCAAGACTTAAAGACAAGTCGCTTAAGTAGCATCGAACACTGACAATATCGTTAGGTATCCATTTTTCCAATTTCGAGTTGGCAAAACATCTGCAGTATGGACTCTTGTAATTCCTTAAACGTTATATGATGTACTGCTGGGTTTATAATACTCTGCTATGGTGCAGCGGTGCCTTTAGGGCACGTATTACCAATGAAATAGAGGTGATTGGCATTGAAAAAAAACGAATAATAAGTTTATCCCAAAAGCACATACAGTTAAATACTTTAATACCCAATTCTTCATGTTTTCTCATTTTCAACGTGCCCTCTTGTCCACCCTGTCCAGGAGGCTCTTAAAAAATGGAAACACACGAGCTAGCGAATCGGACCACACAATATACATGGGTGACACTACAACGCAGCACTTCAGCATGTGTCCATTAACTTTACCTATTGCAAAGTTCTTAATGTATCTTTAAATCTTTTTAAAGCGTCAGCTAATCACAAGGAAACCTTTCTCCGCCAATAGAAAACATGGAAAATAGTTTATGGTGTCTAAAGTCTATTGCAGCAAAAAAAACATGATGGAAGGAATGCTTGAATTAATCTCATCCGCAGACACTCCCTTGGGCTGGGTTCCACTCCCTCATTTTTTTGCCCACTGAAACACTGTAGACAGAGACCAGCCATAACCAAATCAGCTTCATTTGTACTCCAATTGGAACGGTCCAGCCCAGCCAGCCAGGACACATTCGATTCCAAATTGAGAAACATGCAACGCCTTACAGTTCTCGTCTTCCTTAGACATTGTCATTGGGAGATAGCTTGAATCCTGTCACAGTGAGCACCGGACCCATGTATACACACAGCTCTCACACTTAAAATGGATTCTGGAACTAACAATGACAGTGATAGAAGGAATGTTTAAAATAAACTCAGACACTGGTAACACATTGCAGGTGCTTTTTCCCACCTCGTCGTTCTAAACAGAGACCATCTCTATGCAAATCAGTGTTGGCCCAGCTCCAGTAGGAATAATGGAGCTTGAACTGCCAGCCCACGTTCCCTCCAGACAGAAACTCAAGTGACTCCACACCAGTTTTGGCCTACTTGGGCCTCGTCAGTTATAGGTTGAGCCCTGTGGCACAGTGAGCATGCGACACACAACTAGGCATACCTCATCACAGTCATTCTTAATACATCTTCTGCAAACAAACAAAAAAGTTATAGAACTACTTGAATTAATCTCAGCCACTGGCGATCCTTTGAGTCTGTATTCCAGCCCATCATTTCTCTCCCACTATGTCACTCTAGATAGAGACCAGCTTGATGCAACTTAATTTTGGCTCTTCTCAAGTAAGAACAGTTCAGCCTGAACTACTAGGCAGAGGTTCTCTCTACACTTGGGGTTGTATTCAAGTCCATCGATGACCTGGAATGCAGGACAAGTGGTCACCAGTGGCTGAGAATAATTAAAGCATTTCTTCCATCACTTTGCCTTTTTGTTAGAGTCTTATTGCATCATTGCAGTTCTAAGTAATGCCATTGCCTTTCCTTATATTGTATGCCCTAACAGAGCGATAAGGCAATCAGAGATCTAGTGGTGGTGCTTACCCGAAATATAAGCTGCCATACAGAATTCTGTGCCCAAGCACTATCTCGAGCCTCAGTACACCACACCTTGCAAACACAGAATATAACACAGATTAAAAAACACAAGTTGATGCCCATGTAAACAAACACACCTCCAAACAGAAACAAACCCATATATACATTTCCTTTCTTTTATGGTGTTTGCCTTTAGCATTTTGGTTTTCTTATTGCTTTTTAATTTGTCCCCTTTTAGGCCTGGATATAGAGAGTGTTATTAACTGGGAAACCTCATGCCATTATTTCTTTAGAAATGTACTGTGAAAAGTAATATATATATAAATAGAGAGGCAGAGAACTTTGAGGAAGCCCATTAAACCACTAGCTACCATGTGTTATTCACAGTTACCATTGCTTTGATTGGCTGTAAATCAGACCCATGGAATTTTGAGGATGGGTTCATTGTCCCCTTTAGTATTCTGATTAGCGTTTGGTAATTGAGCATTGTGTAGTAATTTTTTTAGACTGCATAGGCAACCTGACGTGCTGTTATCTGAGAGCCAGCTGTTCTTTGATGTATTTACTTTGATGAAATAATAACATTTTAGTTGTTGATTCATGTCCTTTTTTGTTTAGGAAGTGCTTGCTAAATGGATGGAATTATCCATGCCAGTGCTTAATTTGATTGTGTTACAGCAAACAAATGATGGACGGAATGCTGACAATGCAAACATTCCCCCCCAGTCAAAAGATCTGGGTTAAATCCATCGTTCTTTTGCCCACTACGCCACCCCAGTTTGGACCCAGCCATATGCAAATCAGTCTTGACCCTGTGCCCCATGGGAACAGTCCAGACCGAACTGCCAGGCCAGGTCCTCCCTGGACCGGAAACAAGCATCCTGGGACCAGTTTCAGGGTATGTCACCCTTCTTCAGCCAGGCTAGCTTGAATCCAGTGGCACAGTGAGCAAGGGACCCACGTCTGGGCATACCCATCCCACTGAGGGCGAAAAGTGTTACAGCAAACAAATGATGGACGGAATGCTGACTATGCAAACATTCTCCCCCAGTCAAAAGATCTGGGTTAAATCCATCGTTCTTTTGCCCACTACGCCACCCCAGTTTGGACCCAGCCATATGCAAATCAGTCTTGACCCTATGCCCCATGGGAACAGTCCAGACCGAACTGCCAGGCCAAGGCCTCCCTGGACCGGAAACAAGCATCCTGGGACCGGTTTCAGGGTATGTCACCCTTCTTCAGCCAGGCTAGCTTGAATCCAGTGGCACAGTGAGCAAGGGACCCACGTCTGGACATACCCATCCCACTGAGGGCGAAAAGTGTTATAGCAAATAAATGATGGACGGAATACTGACAATGCAAACATTCTCCCCCAGTCAAAAGATCTGGGTTAAATCCATCGTTCTTTTGCCCACAACGCCACCCCAGTTTGGACCCAGCCATATGCAAATCAGTCTTGACCCTGTGCCCCATGGGAACAGTCCAGACCGAACTGCCAGGCCAGGTCCTCCCTGGACCGGAAACAAGCATCCTGGGACCGGTTTCAGGGTATGTCACTCTTCTTCAGCCAGGCTAGCTTGAATCCAGTTGCACAGTGAGCAAGGGACCCACGTCTGGGAATACCCATCCCACTGAGGGCAAAAAGTGTTACAGCAAACAAATGATGGACGGAATGCTGACAATGCAAACATTCTCCCCCAGTCCAAAGATCTGGGTTAAATCCATCGTTCTTTTGCCCACTACGCCACCCCAGTTTGGACCCAGCCATATGCAAATCAGTCTTGACCCTGTGCCCCATGGGAACAGTCCAGATCGAACTGCCAGGCCAGGTCCTCCCTGGACCGGAAACAAGCATCCTGGGTCCGGTTTCAGGGTATGTCACCCTTCTTCAGCCAGGCTAGCTTGAATCCAGTGGCACAGTGAGCAAGGGACCCACGTCTGGGCATACCCATCCCACTGAGGGCGAAAAGTGTTACAGCAAACAAATGATAGACGGAATGCTGACAATGCTAACATTCTCCCCCAGTCAAAAGATCTAGGTTAAATCCATCGTTCTTTTGCCCACTCAGCCACCCCAGTTTGGACCCAGCCATATGTAAATCAGTCTTGACCCTGTGCCCCATGGGAACAGTCCAGATCGAACTGCCAGGCCAGGTCCTCCCTGGACCAGAAACAAGCATCCTGGAACCGGTTTCAGGGTATGTCACCCTTCTTCAGCCAGGCTAGCTTGAATCCAGGGGCACAGTGAGCAAGGGAGCCACGTCTGGGCATACCCATCCCACTGAGGGCGAAAAGTGTTACAGCAAACAAATGATGGACGGAATGCTGACAATGCAAACATTCTCCCCCAGTCAAAAGATCTGGGTTAAATCCATCGTTCTTTTGCCCACTACGCCACCCCAGTTTGGACCCAGCCATATGCAAATCAGTCTTGACCCTGTGCCCCATGGAAACAGTCCAGACCGAACTGCCAGGCCAGGTCCTCCCTGGACCGGAAACAAGCATCCTGGGACCGGTTTCAGGGTATGTCACACTTCTTCAGCCAGGCTAGCTTGAATCCAGTGGCACAGTGAGCAAGGGACCCACGTCTGGGCATACCCATCCCACTGAGGGCGAAAAGTGTTACAGCAAACAAATGATGGACGGAATGCTGACAATGCAAACATTCTCCCCCAGTCCAAAGATCTGGGTTAAATCCATCGTTCTTTTGCCCACTACGCCACCCCAGTTTGGACCCCGCCATATGCAAATCAGTCTTGACCCTGTGCCCAATGGGAACAGTCCAGACTGCATTCTGTCCATCAATTGTTCTTTTTGCATTAGTGCTTAATTTGATTTCCAGTGCTCGGCTACGGCACTTAATAGTCAACACTGATGCTTATAGCGCAAACTCAAACCAAAGGTACTGGAGTCCCTTTCATGAGCACCAGTTATGGACACATTCATTTTTGGTAGGCATGGGGAGATTAAGTGATATGCCCAGAATCACAGGATGTGGAGCATATGCCGAGACTGAAACCTGGTTCCCCAGCTCCAAAGTCGGCAGCTCTAGCCGTTAAGCCACATCCTTTCCCCACTTGTAGAGTTTCATGTTTAGTAGTTGGCTCTGTTATAGGCAGCTATAATAGGAGCAATGGGCTGGTGCAAACTGCCTCCTGGCGAGAGCCTCAGCACTTTTTGTTTTACAAATTAACTACTGTATCCATCCATAAAGAAACACTGCTATGCAATAATATCCATTGTGCATTTAATCTGTTTTCCCATGCTGTTAAGATAACATGTTGCTGGATTTTCATCTTTATTGTTTGTAAAGAACCAACATGGGATGACGCAGGCTTTCTCAACCATGCAATGAATATGCAGAGCCTTTGTCAAAGGTTTTACTGTGCTATATTTTGCTGTGTATGTCATTTAAGTTCAGTACTTACAACGTATATATCTTCTCATTTCTTTCATAACAAAATTCTTTGAGGGCACAACTTAACTCGAATGCAGATTACTCAGTAAAATAGCCCTTCTACCAACGTTCTTATTTTTGGTTCACTGATAGAACATCGATGACATAAATATCAATGTTCTAAATATCGAAAAAAAATATAGACTACAAAAATATCGACTCCCATACCTAAACAGATAAGTACAAAAATATTAAATCAAAAATATCGATATAAAAAATATAGATGTAAAAAATATTGATTTAAATATATATAAAATAAAATAATATATATTAAATATTAATATTAATTTTAACAAAATAAATTACATTTAATATACATTTTAACAAAATATAACAAATAAACTTAATTAAAAAAAGATAAACATAATAATTTATACATATATATATATATATATATTTACTTTAAAATAATTAATAAACTATTATCTTTAATTTATTTTAAAAGTTTAAAATTATATAAAAATAAAATATATATATATCAATAATTTAAAATATAAAAAAACATTCTATATTAAATTAAAACATTCAACTATTAAAAAATATTTAAACTTAAATTTCCCAATACAATCAGTGCAACAGTAGGGAAAGTGTTGGATAGCGTATTAATTAAATTTACTATTCCCACTCCAGTGAGAGCAACAGTAGGGAATTTTTTGGATAGAGGAGGGGTAAATTTCTTTATTCCCACTCCAAAAAATGCAACAGTAGGGAAAGTGTTGGATAGCTGAGGAGTAAAAATTACTATTCCCACTCCAGAGGGTGCAACAGTAGAGAAAGTGTTGGATAGCGGAGGGGTAGAAATTACTATTCCCACTCCAGTGAGTGCAACAGTAGAGAAAGTGTTGGATAGCGGAGGGGTAAAAATTACTATTACCTCTCCAGTGAGTGCAACAGTAGAGAAAGTGTTGGATAGCGGAGGGGTAAAAATTACTATTCCAACTCCAGTGAATGCAACAGTAGTGAAAGTACTGAATAGTGGAGGGGTAAAAATTACTATTCCCACTCCACTGAGTGCAACAGTAGAGAAAGTGTTGGATAGTGGAGGGGTAAAAATTACTACTCCCACTTCAGTGAGTGCAACAGTAGGGAAAGTGCTGGATAGGGGAGAGGTAAAAATAACTATTCCCACTCCAGTGAGTGCAACATTAGTGAAAGTGTTGGATAGCGAAGAGACAAAAATTACTGTTCACACTCAAACAGTTAAAACAAAAATAAAAAACATTACATTTTATAAAAATTCATAAAAATAAACAATATTTAGAAATTAAAAATCTAATATATTAAATATATAAAAAGAAAAAATATATACTATTAATTACATATGGAAAACTACAAATAATATATAATATAAAATAATAAATACATTTATAAAAAATAATTCTTTTAAACTAGAAAATATGTGCAAACAAATAAATTAATTAATACATAAATGTATTTATTGTATTTCCTACCCTATAACACCACACCAATAACAAAACACTTCAACATTTTGTATTAATCTTTTCTCCAAAATTAACATAATTAATAATCAATTTAAAAAATATTATTAATAAAAAAAAACGAATAAACATTAATTGACCACACACACTTTAACACTATGATATCCACAACACACACCTAAATCAAACTCTAAAATAATAAAACACCATTAAAACGTATTTATAAATTAAAAAACTATTACTATTAACAACTAATAATAAAGTAATTGAAATGTATTTAATACTCACTCTTTACCCCTTTAAAAGTAAAAACAACAGACAAAAAAATAAACAACTACCCAAAATAAATATCAAATAATTAACATTAATTAACAACTATGGGGCCGATTCCGATTCGGGCCGGAAATCTCTCCGACCGAGCCGGACCCGGAGAGATTTCCGACCGAATCGGACCCGTGCAGCCCGACCGAACGAGTACGATGCGCACGTATGCCATCGGACTCGAGTCGGTCGGACTCCCATTGAAGTCAATGGGAGCCTGTCGTACAACGCGTACGCGGGCTCCCATTGACTCAATGAGTGCGAGGCGGACAAGGGCGCCCTCTACAGCGTGTACGCGGCAAAGCGAATCGCGCCGTACACGCACAGGTAGGGGGGACCCATGGGTCCCCCCTGTGTGCGACTCGCGCGGCTACGCGTACAGGGGGGTCCGACACGGACCCCCAAAGTATGGCTCCGACTGCTCTTTGGAGCCGGAGTGCGCGGCTCGGTCGGACTGCTCGCGGCGCGCATCGTACTTACCCGGCCGGGGAACGTCTCCATTGCGCGGTGCGAGTCGAGTCCGAGCGAGACGGTCGGTGCGGTTAGACCCGGGAACGAGTCGGTCGGAGCGGTCGGGACGCCCGGACGAGTCGGTCGGCGATTTTGCATCGTACTCGTTCGCCCGGACGCGCGTACGAATCGGTCGGGCAATAGGGCTCCGAATCGGATCCGGTTAAGCCGAATCCGATTCGGAGCCCTACCGGCCGAGATCGGAATCGGCCCCTCTATATTAATTAATTAAATACAAATTACTTCTCACCCTTTACTCCTATAAACACCAAAACACACACCTAAAATTAATTACACAATTAACATAATTAATTACCAATTAATTAATTAAAATTAATTAACATGCAATTAATAATTCATCAATTGAAAATAAATTACTTCCCACCCTTAACACCTATAAACACACACCTAAAATTAATTACACAATTACCATAATTAATTACCAATTAATTAATTAAAATTAATTAACATCCAATTATTAATTCATCAATTAAAAATAAATTACTTTCCACCCTTAACACCTATAAACATACCCCTAAAATTAATTACACAATTACCATAATTAATTACCAATTCATTAATTAATATTAATTAACAACCAATTATTAATTAATTAATAATAAATTACTTTACACATTTAACACTATAACATCTTAATTAAACAAATATTATTAAATAAAAAATAATCAATAACTTTAATATCATTAAATTACTTCCCACCCTATTCCCCTATAAACCCACAACCCGCTGCGGAATTGAAAGCACAAAATTCTAATAATTTTTTTTTTATAACTACTAAAAATTTAACACATATATTAAAAATACAAACAATTCTTTTACAAAAAACATACAACACAGACATATAAAATATATACTTAAATACATAACATTAATAAACAAACAATATTTTTAACAACTATATTTTTGCAAACGATCTAAAACATGTCGATATTTTTGAAATCGATATTAATTACCCCTAAGTCGATATTCTTGACCACGATATTCTTGCTGTCGATATTTCTGACCCACTATATTTACAACTTGATATTCTGTCTGTGCAACCTTAATTTTGTAGCAAAAATTTGGCTTTATTATGGGGATATACTCAGCACAGTGATTGGTGCACTGTGCTGGATAATGGCAACTGCAGCAGAGATTTTTCAGTAACGGCCAGTCAATCAAAGTACAGCCGATTTGATAATCTAGAGCCAGGTTCACAAATTTGCAATGCACAGAAACACTCCCTCTTCCAATGGCATGCCTTTAATTTGCAAATTCTTAGTAGACTCACAAATTAGTGGAGGATGTGCACATTAACAGTTCTGTTATCTTCAAAATTTAACCTCTTCATGTCCATACTGGACATAGCACTAGTGTAGTTATGGTTAGGCCAGAGTTTCCCAGCTGAAGGCATTTTTTGCTGTCTAATTAACGTTGGTAACCCTCAACAAACCTGCACAAAATTAAAAAAATATTTATAAACCACTTTGGGCTCCTCCTGGCAAGTTTCATGCATCTCCATCAAGTGGGTGTCAAGAGAAAAGGGGGTGGAGTTCCAAAAATGCAATTTCTAATAGAGTTATTTCCTCTTCAATTCAAAATAAATGTCTGAACAAAATTACACAAACTTTTGCACAAAGGTAGAACTTTCACATGGAAGCACCTTTGCTTGGTTTGGTGTAAATCCTTTCACTAGTTTTTGAGGGAGGGGCATTATGACCCACTCAAGACCTTCCGTTTTATGAGCCATGACTCCTCAACATGCTCAACAATGCACTAAATACATTAAACTCTGTGTATCTGAATATAAGATGGATGGATGAACTATCATGACTACCCAGCAAGGTCAGTGAAGTAACACATCTAAGCCCCCCTTTACATATATAGAGTTACATTATAATCACAGCCCCCACTATTTTGACAAATGGTACGGTAATTGGTTGAACCACTTTCACATGTCACGCTTATCTGAGAACCTTCTGGCTCCAGGAAGTGATAAATGCACTCCTTCAAGACTTTGTAAGTCTTGCGGGAATGGCAACTCTCTTGGGTGTGGTGGGTGTATACACCACACCCATCTGAGAGCCACATCTTGTTATTCACAGATGCTGATGAAAGACTTATGATTTCATGTGCTCATCTAGAGTTGCGGCATCTTCTGCATTTCTGTCACCAGGACATTGAGCCTGTGAAAATGAAAAAATGACAACAAAAAGGAGCTTGTCAGCTAAAGTAAGGTAACAAGTCGATGCACGTGGAGCAGAAACTTACCGCAAGATTTTACCACATGCAGAATCAGCAGTTCTGGAACCTGCAAGGTAAGAAAAGTAGTTATGATTTACAGTGACTTGCTATTGATGGCATTGTTAGAACTGTTATAAAACTATTACAATTTGTTGCAAAGACTCTGAAGGCTACTTCTAAGATAGTATTAAGTTGTATTCACATGCAGTTCTTTTTAGTCAAGCCCTTTTCCCCCTGCAGTAAGGAGGAAATCCAGCACAATTAGAAAGTCTAGGTAAGGCTATATATTGTTGGATGAAAAGGAGGGATCCCAAGGGTCATAATGGAAGAACTGAGTGATTGGTAACAGTGATAAGCTGAAAGTGTAATTTCTTCTTTGCAGAAATCAACAGACCTATTGAATAGAAGACCAAGATACACAATTTTGAGAGAAAGAAGGCCTAAATAGATAATTAGGTTTTCGCTTGGATGTATAAAAGGGGAAGAAGGAAGAGCCCTCAATTAGGAAGAAAACAAAAGTAACTTTATGTATATATCCTAGCTAGGATTGAAGGTAAGTAACCAACGTGAAGGTGCAGTGATTAACACCCTGTCCAGAACAGACAAGAAAATTTAACTGAGTCTCTCTCTCTCTCGCTCTCTCTCTCTCTCTCTCTCTCTCTCTCTCTCTCTCTCTCTCTCTCTCTCTCTCTCTCTCTCTCTCTCTCTCTCTCTCTCTCTCTCTCTCCCTTGTACTCCTATGAGAAATTTGTTTATTAGTGGGGGTGGACAGATGTCCACCTCAAGTGATAAAATCATCATCTTGTTAGGTCCATCAAATGTTTCAATAATTTAAACCTGAACTCAACCCCTGGTAGCTGTGGCACAGAGCAGACAGGCTTAACTTAGAGAAAATATGTGAAGCAATTCGAAGTACCAAACAGATAAAAAGGCAAAACCACAACACAATAAACATCCCACTCCAATTTATAAATATAGAAATTACTTTAATAAGCAAAATTATACCAAAATGAAAAACTCCAATAAGGGAAACCACAGGTATGGATTTTTAAAGATTTATGTGAAAATAGCGCCAAAAGCAAAAAGCTGATACATAGGTGTGATTTCAGGCTGGCCATAAAGGAAAGTTTCTACGTCCCAATCTGGAAAGGGATTTTATTGTTTCTCTGGGGATCAATTCCGGTCAAACATGAAATTCAATCTGACTCTTTGGAACTGCTAACTGGATACTCTTTACCATTGATCACCATTGAACCTCTGGTGCTTTGGACCAAAAGATTTAAAAAAGTTTCCAAACTTCTTTTGGTGTCCAAACAACCATCGGAGTACACTTTCAAGGCCCCTAGGATCTCACAGGGAGCACTTTGATACTCTCAGGCTGTCAAGCAGAGGGCAACAACAAAGTTCGCTCCAGGTCCAGTTTCTACTAGTCAAACGGAATTCTTCACATGAATGCCCTCTTCAGCTTTTTTAGGTTCCTAAAGCGAACCAGGGGATCAGCCTTATGATCCTTGGAGATCCTTCTGTCCTTGGGTTTCAAGTGGAATGGGGTCCAAACTCCTCAGGTCCTTCATACAGGTCATAGATACCACATGCAACAGGTACAGTCTGCCTGGTATCCGTTCAGCAGTGTTCTGAGGAAGTCTTGGTGAGGGTTCAGCTTTGTAGGGTTCAGCAGCCTGTGGCTGGAGGACACCCTAAGAAAACCCTAGTTACTTTCTGCCCAATGGAGTAAAGCTTTGCAGGGCCTGACCTACCTACTTTTGCAGTACTTCCTCTTTGATTTACTGCAGATAGGCCCAATGTGTTAGGGCAACTCTTAGATGGTGAAGGTTTTCAGCCACACTAAACCTGGGCTCTGAAGCTAAAGGTGTGTGTGGGGAGTGTACTACAGTAATCCTAGTGACCTCCCACATCAAACACTAAAATCCAGTTTGAGGCAGTCACTGTACCCACAGAAAACGGAAAGACAGATGTCTGGTAGGGCAAAAGCAGGGTCCTGCCAGGCAGGGTAAGAATTTGACATCCTGTTCTCTCCCTTTCAAAGGCAACCCACAAGTTACATGTGGCTCAACAGATCTGTCAAGCGGGATTTGACAGTGTGGTTCCACAGGATGCCCACAGCCTCCACTCTGACTATTCTGGGAAGTACTGAGGAGTTATCACTACCTTTTTCACACTTATTGCCAGGCTTGAGTGCAAGCTGGGAGCTGGCAGAGGCTTATGTTAACTATCCTTCTGTCAGTTCAGGCAGGTAAAAGGTAACTTTCTAAATGTTAATTTTCCTTATAATTTATTAAAAATCCAAATTAACTATTGAATTAGATTTTTAATAACTAATAAAAATAGTGGTGTGAGTAATATTTTAGAGTGAGTTTTTGACTTACTAAAAACATTTTTTTATTAAAAGGTTACACTGCAGGTTGTACACTGCAGCAGTCAGGCTTCAATGGTAGTCCTGAAGCCATGTTTTCCTCTGGCACACTAGTTGATGGCACAATAAGTGCTGCAGTCCACAGGTGACATTAAGGGGCCGATTCCGATTCGGGCCGGAAATCTCTCCGACCGAGCCGGACCCGGAGAGATTTCCGACCGAATCGGACCCTAGCAGCCCGACCGAACGAGTACGATGCGCACGTATGCCATCGGACTCGAGTCGGTCGGACTCCCATTGAAGTCAATGGGAGCCTGTCATACAACGCGTACGTGGGCTCCCATTGACTCAATGGGTGCGAGGCGGACAAGGGCGCCCCCTACAGCGTGTACGCGTCGAAGCGACTCGCGCCGTACACGCACAGGTAGGGGGGACCCATGGGTCCCCCCTGTGTGCGACTCGCGCGGCTATGCGTACAGGGGGGTCCGACACGGACCCCCAAAATATGGCTCCGACTGCTCTTTCGAGCCGGAGTGCGCGGCTCGGTCGGACTGCTCGCGGCGCGCATCGTACTTACCCGGCCGGGGAACGTCTCCATTGCGCGGTGCGAGTCGAGTCCGAGCGAATCGGTCGGTGAGATTAGACCCGGGAACGAGTCGGTCGGAGCGGTCGGGACGCCCAGACGAGTCAATTGGCGATTTCGCATCGTACTCGCTCGCCCGGACGCGCGTACGAATCGGTCGGGCAATAGGGCTCCGAATCGGATTTGGTTAAGCCGAATCCGATTCGGAGCCCTACCGGCCGAGATCGGAATCGGCCCCTAAATGTATTATGCCATGGGCGTATTTCTGCACCATATACTATGGCCTTATAGAAATGGTGTATAAGCCAATCAGGTATTAGACATTTCTACATGATTTAGGGGGTTAGAGCACATACACTGGGCACTGGACAGAAGTGGCCAGTGTGCAAAGTCTAAAACCCAGCAATAAAATTCAGCAAAAATGGGGGTGACCACACAAAATAGGGCATTTTCTTACCCCTCCCATTCCCCTTTTCCCATTCAGAGTCCTGTGACTGATAGTTCCTAAAATAGTGGTATCAGTAGTTTGAACGGCATGTTGGTAGTCAGCCTCCAGACAGACAGATAGGCAGAGAGCGAGAGAGAGATAGATAGATAGACAGACAGACAGACAGACAGACAGACAGACAGACAGATAGATAGATAGATAGATAGATAGATAGATAGATACATAGATACATAGATACATAGATACATAGATAGATTATACAGTGGCAGTCACCACTACGTAGTTGCAGTTTAAATGCACTTTCCTTTGAAAAGGCCTTTTTTGATTTGACCAAGGCAGAGTTAATGCTGTGGACCTTTTTTCCAGAGATTTAGCAATTTACTAGCTTAGTCAGCTAAGTTTTGGCATGCCAAGTTTAGCTACGATCCACATTAAAAAAAAGTTAATGGGGTGAAAAAACAAGTGTTTTCCTGTTTTTTATAGGAAATGCTGCTGAACGATTTTCATCAAACTTGGCATGACAGTACAACTTTACTCCATAAACATGCTTTCAGTGGTTTGGTGTAAATATGTTCAGTAGTTTTTAAGATATTAGCTTTGAAAGAAAGACGCTGAGCTGGTTATAAAGTGATGACAAATTTGTATATCTCTGTGTATGAGACTCGCTAATAATTTGTGAGTCTGGGACTTAAACTAAGAGGTCTGATTAGATGAGGGTGCTTTTCTCTCATTTTTAGGTCGAGCCTTGAGTAGCGCGCAAGCGCTGCTCTGCGAGACTTTAAGTTAGGGGCTTTTAAAAGCTGACCAGACGCTCGTGCGTCATGGCCTTTTCCCTGCGGTTACCCGCACAGGCACCATCTGTTTTGAATTATCGTGCCCAGACGCGTGCGCGATAATTCAAAACAGATGTTGTGGCGCTCGCATGCTTGTTTAAGTTGAGGGAATGCCACGTGACCCCAACCATTCAGGCTGTTTATAAATTACCTTTACTCACAAGCTTTCCCCATTTCAGAGTTTAGAGAGAAGCACGAGAGCAGGAACTGGAAATATTTACTTGAAGCCAAGTTGTGAAACGTCACCAACACGTACCAAACTCCAAAAGGACTTCAATCCGCACCCTTAAAACAGAAATGTTAACCGCTCATGTATAAATAACTAAACTTCACGGACTGGCTGCATGTGCACAAAAATCTGTTATTCACATATATTTTCTATTTTTTCGAAATGTGTTACCACATACCTGATTGAGAACAACTGTGTGTGCATTTCTAGATAGCAGTAATTTAATTGCTCTCTAAGTGCCATATTGTGAGTGCCTGCCTATGTCTTATAATGAGGGCTTCCTTTCCAGTGTAATGCAATTTTAATGATATTCAAATACATAATGGCATCAAAAGACATATCTGCGTGCATTTTACCACGCGTGTTTACTGCGACGTTACTTTAATAATATTTATCACAAATAGTCATGCTGCAAACTAAACACGGACGTGTTAATGAGAACACAAAGGACTTATTCTAGCATACACAGACGAATGAAAGACAGCCATGCAATCGCGCCAAAACTATTGTCCAGTCTGTGAGAAGTTGGCCTGGCATATGCTGTCCACTAATTATAGTGGGCACCTTGCACCAGTCCAAACAACCCCTTATTGGAGATAGGTTAAAGACAACCTTATTGAAAGCTATCCTAGTGGTAGCTATGGAGAGCAGCCTTCAGGCTAAGTCTTGAAGGAATGTAAAGCAGCTTGTTTTACCAGTCTATAATCTCTTGAGTGATCAAATGAAAGAGCGCCACACCAGGTATATATTCAAAATATATGTATTTATTGCTAAACACACCCCTCTAGTCTCTTTATGAGGCTAGAGTTCGAAGTACATAAGTTATAAGTTATTAAATCACAGTAATAGCACAAATACACGTTTGGGCCCTAGGGGCGTACCAAACCATATACCAATAAAGTGGTATGCGAACCACGACTGAACTAGACACTAGGCCTAGAGCCTCTAGAAGTGCTTGGACCACAAGGAACCACCCAAGGTAGTGACACAGGGGACCTACGGGAGACGCGTGCAGTGTAAATACACAACCGAGATACGCCGTTGACTTCTATGGAGAAAGTCGGGATCGGAAAATAGAGAAAAGGACACTTAAAAGAGGACTAGGACAAAACCCTTTGAGATCTAGGACTTTGAAGAGTCTCTACCCACGGGAGCACCAGAGTACTCGTGGTACCTCACCCCGGGAAGCCGGGTGCATAGGTGCCTTTCGGGGTCGGGTTTCGTCGTCGATTCGAATGGCGATCTGCTGCAAAGTGCTGCTGGCGGCCAAGAGAAAAGTGTCCGGGTGGATCCAAGAGTGGATCGGAGTTCTGAAGAACCTGAAAGCAGAGGGGACAGAGTCTGGGTCACTAGCCAGTGACCAGGAAGGCGATGGACAGATGCCCACCGATGTTGAGTGCTTCAGGTGCGTTGATGGTCGTCTTGACTCTTCAGCCACGAGGTCCAGGAGGCGTTGTCGGCGACCAGGAGCAGGATTCGGGCTGGTACACGATGTCTGTCGAGTGCTGATGTGTCGGCGACCGGATTGGACCCAACAAGCCTTGGCAACGGCAAGTCTTGGTGAAGATGTAGATCGTCGATGGGGCAGACCAGCAAGGTCTGTGGAACTCACCCAGCGAGGGTAAGTGAGGGCAGGCGTGGAGCAACCAGGATGCCAAGTAAGAAAAGGA